>SZWC01000572.1:288180-337145 GCA_023375785.1 Penium margaritaceum | reverse complement strand
ACCCCAACCCGTCACTCTCAAAGTGACGGCCTGTGCTGGCTGGAAGTGGCAGAACTTGGCTCTGATACCAAATGTTGGAACTTGAGGAGAGAGGGAGCCTTGGAGCAGCGAGCATGTGTGATTGGAAGGGCATCACTTGTGCTGAAGAATGGTTGTTCAATCACTCAAAATGATGGAGTACATATAGAGCTAGAGCTTGGGCAAGTCAGCCCTCTCACAAGCCACACCACTTAGCCATGGAGGCTAAGGCTCACACACTAGAGTCCATAATCTCACACAAGGGAGGAAATCAGCCTAGCAATCAGGCTGACCACTCACACACGACCTAGAGAGCTAGAGAATGCTCTCATGGCACACTCCTAGTGGTCACATAACCCACAAACCCATGGAGAATTGCCATGTGTCCATGGCTAGCACACAAGGATCTCACCTCACCCAAAAAGTAAGGAGAGGTACCTTTATCCTAGTCAGCACACTCTGACAAGGCAATCCTAAGACCAAGGACCTTTTTGGATATTTCTCCCATCAGGTCTTGACCCTGGACCTCTTGCCTTTTTCTTTTTTCAGGCTAAGGCATGGAGCCATCACCCATGCCCACCCAGACATCGACGGTCCATGACCCCCGAAACTTTGAAAATTCATATCTCCCAATCCGACCGTTGGATCGGCCTCAAACTTGGACCGTAGACATTTTGCCACCTGATCTTTCCAATGGTGAAGTCAGATCGGCGATCGGAGCAGGCATCTGGTACTTTCCTGGAACTTGCTCCTGTGGACCTGAAACTGAGCCAGATGGCTCCTTTCCCAACAGTTGTCCTAGGTAGTATTAACTGGCTATAGTATCCACATAAGACCAAGGGGACTTGCTCCAAAGGAGTAATCCATGCCTTGTCTATCAAGACCGGACTTAGGAGACTCACTCCGAGGGAGTAATGCATGCCTAATCCGTCCCATGCATGTCCAAATATCAGCCATGGACAAGGAGCATATCAGGTCAACAAGCGGTTAAACCGATCCATACACTACTTGAGATTGGATAATACCTTGTAGCAACGAGGTCATTCCACTTACATGCGATTTACAATATAAGCCAGTACATGGCAAATCCTAGACTCAATTACTCGAAGACAAAAAAGGGAATCTGTACTATCTTGTGGAATCATTAACATTGGTATCACCTACAAGAATACTAATACCAACATCATTGGATTTGGAAACCTTAATTAGGCTTTAAACCCAGAGGACCACAAGCTAATCTCTAGAGAAAGATTTTTTATAAGCATAAGTGTTTGACCTCATATGTCCCTCGTCTATAGCTAACATGAGGACAAGTATACAAGGGACTAGGCATGCACTACTTCCTTGGAGTTTGTCCCCTATGTATGGTCCACATAGAGAAGGTATACACTGCTCCTTTGGAGCAAGTCACCTTGGTCTAAACTGGATAGTATAGCCAGCAAAGACTACCTAGGACTCCTAGTTGCTTAGATGATCCAGAGTTAGTATTTAGAGCAAAAGGTCACTCGCTCAAATCCCCTCCCAGTGAAACATTGGTCGTTTGTCTCAATCCCAAGAGTTTTCTCTTCGCGCGAAAGTAACCAAGTGCTAAGGCCACAATGCAAGGAAGTGATTCCTATGAACTGCTCAGTATCGAATCGTAATTGTAGGGGTGATATCTCCTCCTAATTGTAAAACTAGGAGCGGACGGCAACTGCCATCGTGTTGTCTTTGTTTTCTAGTTTGTTACCTCAGGTCTATTTATCAAGGGTTATGGCCCGACACTGGCTAGTTCTAAGAAACGCTTCTACGCACTCGCTCGTCCTCTCTTTCTTGTAGTGCACATCAGATACATCACCTCCATCTGCTCCATCTCTCCATCAGCTCCAATAGCAGATCTTGGCTCTCAGCAAACAAAGGCCAAGGATAAGCTTGTTGATCATATATGTTCCTTGTCCATGGCTGATTTTTTGACAGGCACAACACGGACGAGGCATGCATTGCTCCCTTGGAGTAAGTCTCCTAAGTCTGGTCTAAATAGACAAGGCATGTACTGCTCCTTTGGAGCAAATCTCCTTGGTCTAATCCGGATAGTACAGCCAGCAAATACTACCTAGGACAGCTCCTGGTGGCTTAGAAGTTCCAGACTTAGTCTTTGGAGCGAGAGGTCACTGGATTAAATCCAAGCCCAGTAATCAATTTTCTTTGTGACCAAACGGGGACAGGAAGGTTCTTAGAGACATCTTAGAGTATTCGAACGTCCTTCTTGGTGATTGGCACCACTTGGCAGTCACAAGGAGCACCATGTAGGCAAGGGGTATGATGCAATCCAGATTGCGTCCAAAGTGACTCATTCAAGGGGCTACTGCTTGCCTAGACTAGAGGCTGGTGCTAGGATTACAAGAACCTATCAGTTGCCTGTCATTGAGTACAGTTCTTACCTTTGAGACTCCTAACAGACTTATCCACGAGAGGCAGATACTAAAGAAGCATAGCTTGGTTTAAGCCCAAGGAGTTCGCTCCTCGCGCGAAAGCCACCATGTGCTAAGGACACAATGCAAGGCAGTGATTCCTATGAACTGCTCAGCGTGGAACCTTGGCTCTAAGGGTAATATCATCTCTTGGTTATAATACCAAGAGCAGTCGGCGCGAAGTATTGTGTCGGAATCTGTTTTCTAGACCATCGCCTTAGGCAGGTTTTTAAGGGTTATGGGTCCACCACGTTTCCGCTGCGTTCTTGCGCCCTCTCTGTCTTGTTACACGCATCAGCTCCATGAGCTCCATATGCTCCATCTAAACCATCAGCTCCAACGGCGGAAGCTTGCACTAAGCAAACAAGGGCCAAGGATAAGCTCTGCCCTTGGAGGTAGGACCCTAGGGCCCTAACTAGGATAAGTTCTGCCCTTGGAGGCACGACCCTGAGTTTGCTAGTCTGTTTCTTGGCGATCAAGGGCTAAGGGGTAAGCGACGGATCTACACCTTCTAAACCGGTAGCAGAGAACAGCCTACATCAGCCTAGATCGGCCTCAACGAAGCAGAGAAACAAAGAAGCAAAGAAGTAGTATGACGATACCCGCGACGCTCACTCTCGAGCAGGTCAATGGTGAGATATCAAAGTTCACATGTTTTGGTTTTCCCTTGTGGAGATGGCAATTTGAGATTTTCATGAGGGTTTGTGGCTATTGGAAGATGTTCTTTGGAGATGAGGTTGAACCTCCAAAAACAGATCCTCTATATGAAGCGTGGAGTGATCAAAATGATAACGCGCTTGCGATTCTTGTGACATAAGTGCATGAGTCACAATCCGTCCACCTGCAAGGTATCATACATGTATCAAAAGCTTATGAGAAGCTTGCATGTGTACACCTATCAACGACTCTTGCAAATTGCCTCTTCATCCTTCAAAAGCTGATTTTGATGAGGGTGAGCGAGGGAGAGTCGATTCCATACTTCCTCTTGTAGTTTGAAGGACTGCTGCAGCAAGTGAGCTCAATGAACTGGGAAATCCATGTTGGAAAATCAGGATCTTCATCACCACAAGGCCGATTCCTGATCAAGTGAGACTGATGGACAGATCTCCTTGTCAGCCATCCACTGTCCAAATTTCAGCCAATTTGGATGGCTCGATCTGGAAATATGAGCAAAAGGAGAAAAGTGACATAGATTATGCCACAATCTCACAAGTGTCCTGCTTTATGCTCGGCATGGGCACTTGGGATACAAAAGGCAAAGAGGGCTGGGGGAGAGGTCGTCACCCTCTCCCCCACCCCTCTGCCTACCCTACCGGACTCTAGTCTACTGGACTCTGCTCTGTCAATGGCGGGGTCAGATACCGTCGTCCGGGAGTCTAACCCGGTGCGAGGGCCTGCCGCAGCCTCTTATTGATTTGATAGGATACTGTGGACAGCCACGTTAAATTCTGGCGTAGTTTACGGAAGTACAGGACATGGCCACGGTGAGGACCGAGTGCAAGTACGAGAGTGCGACCGTGAGCTCCTCTCGATACGATGGATGCTGACGTGGCTTCTGAAGGAGCAGCGGAAACACGGACCAAAGATCGGAGCAGATGGACGGGCTGCGACCGAGGCATCGGATTGAAAGAAGAGAGCTACGGGATCTTTTATAAACAAGGGATCGATGGATGGGAGAGCATCGCATAAACAATGGAGCGATCACAGCCGTCGCGGGATCGAGAGTGCGAGCACGAGCTCCTCTTCACCCGACGAGTGAGAAGATCGACGGAAGTAGAGGACCTACCGTAGATCCGGACGATCTCGTCCGTCGATCACACCGAGGGCGCTGGGTATCCGCCAACCTCGGTCGCTCAGTGACTTGGGACATCGACCGGCGTCCGGGACGCTCAAGGAGGACACAAGCGGACCGGACAGACCAAGCTCATGCATTCAGCTTGCCCTTTGTATTTCCTAGTCACTAGACTAGTACAAATAGGTAGTAGTTTCATTTGTAGATTGCTTCGTCTGTACTGCACCATTTTTTAAGTATAGCATATCGTTGGAAAGCTCAAGAGACGAGCCGTGTATCTCTCATCTCTGTGCGACCTCTTGAATCGTCAGTGTGTAACAGAAAGAGATTCTTTGTAGCGTACAGTTGCAGTGTGTACAACACAGTAGATTTGAGTCACAGTTGTTTGATTTGTTGTATCTCCTGAGACACCTATAATCCTGGAGGAGTGCTAATTTTCATATTTGGTATCAGAGCAGGAGGTGCCTTTACAAGGAGCAATCATCACCATAGCGTTATTCACAAGAAGCAGCCATCATGATCATTTCAAGATACCAATCTTCAATGGCGACGACTACCAATCCTTTGCGTTTAACATGAAAATGGTATTCATGAACAAGGGACTATGGGGAGTGGTCACCGACCCACCTACAGACGTCGTGGACGCTAACGCCTCCAAAGAGTGCTTGTTCAGACCTTNAATCCTGGAGGAGTGCTAATTTTCATATTTGGTATCAGAGCAGGAGGTGCCTTTACAAGGAGCAATCATCACCATAGCGTTATTCACAAGAAGCAGCCATCATGATCATTTCAAGATACCAATCTTCAATGGCGACGACTACCAATCCTTTGCGTTTAACATGAAAATGGTATTCATGAACAAGGGACTATGGGGAGTGGTCACCGACCCACCTACAGACGTCGTGGACGCTAACGCCTCCAAAGAGTGCTTGTTCAGACCTTGTTTCAGAGCCTTCCTACTTGTTTTCAACACACAGTGAAGCGCCTTCAAACCTTCAACAACGACCGACAGGTAGATGATGAAAAAATTGCACTCATTGGGTCCGCTGTTAAGAGCGCTCTAGACGCCATTGGGAACGCTGTCCCAGAAGCAGCAGCAGCAGTACAAGCAGCAGCAGTACCAGCACCGGCCGTAGCGGCACGAGCAGCCAAGCCACATGTGCTGACCATTGAGAAGGCAACACAGGCTCTCATGCTGGACAAAGATGCCTACATCAAAGAAAACGGTGGTGAAGTCAGACTTTATGCAAAATATCAAGGACGATCAGATCGACGAACGAAGAAACACGAGACCTATGGGAACGCTCATCCCAGCAGTAACCAAGGCACTCAAGCCACCTATCAACCTCGACCTGGATATCCTCAACAAGCTCCCAGGCCTTATGTTCATCCAGGGGACCGTATCTTTTGGCGATGCAACAAAAGGGGACATATCCAACTCGACTGTCCGACTCGTCCAAAGCAACAACCGCGATTCAATGCGCCAACGCGCAATACTTCGAATGCTCTTCTCACTCATGAGACACCATCAGCCTTTCTCTCAGCTTTCTCAACACTGTTGGCTGACTTTTCTCATCTCATTTCAGGTCTTACAGGTCACAATTCCGCTGACACGCAGCAAAACTCGGACAATGACTCTATTCCCCAGCTAAATTTCTTCGCAGCCGACGCGAACGACTTCGAACAACACCCTTCAGACTCAAGCGGAGCAGATTCTGATCTCTCAATCAATCATGAAAAACTCATCCTGGAGGAACTGGCAATGTGCTCCGTCGACTGTGCTTACCTACTCGCTGCGGGAGTCCTTGGCTGGATTATTGACTCGGGATACACCAAGCATATGACCTGTCGCAAGGAATGGTTCACCACCTACACCCTGTATGCACAACCTCGCGGAGTTCGTGTGGGTGATGGAAGACTCATTCCAGTCTACGGTGAAGGTACAGTGCGAGTACTTATTATCCTTCAAGGGCAGCAGGTGACACGCACCTTCAGCCAGGTCTTATTCGTCCGTGAACTTGCGGCTAATCTCCTATCTGTTGGACGCATCAACGACAACGGCTTCAAAGTGGTCTTTGATTTGGACAAGAACTGCAAAATTCTGGACAACAAAGGGAATCTAGCAGCTGTTGCTACTCGCACTGGTCACCTGACAATTCTCAACTCAGAGGAGGTACCATCAGCTATGCTGACAAATGAACCAGAACTCGCATTTATGGCAGTTGTTTCTTCAGACTGCCGTCATCCCACCTCGGCTACTTCCACAGCTGACTTATGGCATGGCCGGCTTGCCTACGTCAACTATGCCACTCTACACAACATGGCACAACAACAATGGGTTCATGATCTCTCATATGGACTTACGAAGCCATCTGACACCAAACCATGCGGCGGCTGTCGGACAGGCAAACAACATCAAAAACCATTCAAGGCTCATCCAACTACATCAACAACACAAAAAGTGGAACTACTTCACATGGACCTCTGCTACATGAAGGAAGGTTCCCTGTCAAACAAGCACTACTTCCTGGTCATCATCGAAAACTACAGCCATTTCGTTTGGGTCAAGTTTCTCCGCTACAAAAATGAAGCCGCCAATATCATCAAGACCTGGATGCGGCAGATTGAAAATGAAACCAACCTCACCGTGAAGAAAATCAGAACCGATAATGGAGGTGAGTTCATTTGTCACTCACTCAACTCCTTCCAGCAGAAAGGTATCCAACACTAACGCACTGTTCCTTACACGCCTCAACAAAACGGGAAAGCGGAGCTCATGAATCAGACTCTTCTGGAACACGCTCGGACGATGCTACACACAGCTGCACTACCATCCATCTTTTTGGGGGGAGGCTCTCTCCACTGCAGCCTATATTACCAACCGACTGCCCACAGTCAAACTTCCCAATGCCACTCATACTCCATATGAAGCATGGACCGGTACGAAACCTCATCTGCAACACGTTCGCATCTTCGGCTGCACCGCTCACGTCTAGCTACGCCCAGAACTGCGCTCCAAGCTAAAGCCGCGGTCTAAAGCCTGTACTTCTTGGATATGAAGAAAACCACGACATCTACAGAGTTTGGGACCCTGCTACGCAAACCGTAGTCCGTGCATGACAATCCATCTTTGATAAAACCACATTCCTCAACACAAGGATTCTTCCTACTTCACCCATCGTAACCATACCTATGGACACGGCTCCCGAGCCCATTCAGAAGTTCAACGTTGACCCTGTCGTCGATGAACATGCTGATGTGCTTCCTCTAGTGCATCCTCATGAACACACCACTGGATAATCCCTTTCTTCATCAGCGCCGGATGCTCCGCCGCTGTCTGCAGCCGTTCCTGGTCTTCGTCGCTCCGCCCGCAACCGCATTGCTCTAACGTACTTTCAACACGCCATGCTCCACACATCAGATAATGAAGATGACAGTGCTCTCGTCACTCAAGTCGTCGATCCCATCAGCTACAAGGACGCCATGCGTCGACCTGATGCAGCTCTTTTGCATCAAACAAGCCAAGAGGAATTTGATCAGCTTCAAAAACAAGGTACATGGGATCTTGTCCCACAGCCACCGGACGAACCTGTCGTCACATGCAAGTGCAGGTTTCGGAGAAAACTCAACATTGCTGGCGAACCTCACCGATACAAAGCTCGCCTCGTGGCCCGCGGTTACAGTCAAGTTCTCGGAGTCAACTACAGTGACACCTTCGCTCCAGTGGCCAAGTATTCCTCCATCCGTGTCATTCTGTCTCTTGCTGCTGCTAACGGTTGGATCCTGTATCAGATGGATGTCAAATACGCCTTTCTCAATGGAGACCTGAATGAGACCATCTACATGACACAACCCGAGGGCTTTGTGGAACCTGACAGGACTCATCTCGTCTGTCGTCTCAAGCGCTCCCTTTATGGACTCAAGCAGGCCCCACGCCAATGGAATCTCAAGATTCATGAGTTCTTCCTTGGGCAAAATCTGACCCGTCTCCATTCTGACCACTCGATCTACTATCGCTCCGGATCCAATACCATTGGCATCATTCTCTATGTCGATGACCTCATCCTGTTTGGTCCCACGCTGGACACCATCTCCGCTTTCAAGGATCAGCTGTCTCGGCGTTTTGAGATGAGCGACATGGGTCCCTAGACATATTACCTCGGCATTCAAGTGCATCACCAGAGGAACAGTCACATCGTTCTCAATCAAGCCACGTATGCACAACGTGTTGCTCATAAGTTTCAACTTGGTGACGCCAACCCTATGGCTACACCCTTGGCCCTCCAACATGACCTCACCAAAGTCCCCACTCCGGCGGATCTCCTCGCTCCCGCCGACGCCAAATTTTTTCCCAGCATGGTGGACTCCCTGATGTATGCCTCTGTTGCCACCCGTCCTGATCTTTCCTATGCTGTTGGCATCCTCAGCCAAGGCTGCCAGAACAACACCGCAACTCACATCGTTGCGGCCAAATGCAGCATTCGCTACTTGTTCGGAAAGGAGCCATCTGGCTCAATTTCAGGTCCACAGGAGGAAGTTCTAGGAAAGTACCAGATGCCTGCTCCGATTGCCAATCCGACTTCACCATTCGAAAGCTCAAGTGGCAAAATGTCTACGGTCCAAGTTTGAATCCGATCCAACAATCGGATTGGGAGATATGAATTTTCAATGTTTCGGGGGTCATGGACCGTCGATGTCTGGGTGGGCATGGGTGATGGCTCCATGCCTTAGCCTGAGAAAAGAAAAAGGCAAGAGGTCCAGGGTCAAGACCTGATGGGAGAAATATCCAAAAAGGTCCTTGGTCTTAGGATTGCCTTTTCAGAGTGTGCTGACTAGGATAAAGGTACCTCTCCTTACTTTTCAGGTGAGGTGAGATCCTTGTGTGCTAGCCATGGACACATGGCGATTCTCCATGGGTTTGTGGGTTATGTGACCACTAGGAGTGTGCCATGAGAGCATTCTCCAGCTCTCTAGGTCGTGTGTGAGTGGTCAGCCTGATTGCTAGGCTGATTTCCTCCCTTGTGTGAGATTATGGACTCTAGTGTGTGAGACTTAGCCTCCATGGCTAAGTGGTGTGGCTTGTGAGAGGGCTGACTTGCCCAAGCTCTAGCTCTATATGTACTCCATCATCTTGAGTAATTGAACAACCATTCTTCAGCACAAGTGATGCCCTTCCAATCACATATGCTCGCTGCTCCAAGGCTCCCTCTCTCCTCAAGTTCCAACACTACTTGCGCTCCACCGCCGACCTCGGAATTCGGTACTCTTCCACCGGTGACAACATTCTTCATGGCTTCTGCGACACGGACCTCTCCGGTGATCAAGCCACCAGTCGATCGACGTCTGGCTACGTCTTCCTTCTCAATGGAGGCCCCGTCAGTTGGCGCTCCAAGAAGCAATCCATGGTGGCTCTTTCTTCCACTGAAGCCGAATACATCGCTGAGAGCGAAGCCACTCGTGAAGCTGTCTGGCTTCGCATGCGTCTTTCTGAACTCGGCTTCGACCAACTCGCACCTACCACCATCAACTGCGACAACGAGGGTGCCATTGCCCTCTCCGAGGATCCCGTTCTCCATAATCGCACCAAACACGTTCGCCGGCAGTATCACTACGTCCGCGACGCCGTTGCCGACGGTGAGGTTCGCATGCTCTACATTCCTACCGAGCAGCAGTCCGCTGACATCTTCACCAAGCCGCTTTCTGCCGACCGTCATGCTACACTCTGTGCTCGCCTCGGCTTACTCTCTCTCCCTGCTCCTGCATCCTCTGGGTCCTCTTCTTCCGTCTCCCCCGCATGAGGCGTTGGGATGGACGAAGATGACCGACGGCAATGCCGCTCTCCCCTCCCGTTTCCGTGCCCCCGACATGAGGCGTTGGCACGGACGCGGGTTACGGTTGGCCGCCACGCCCCTCTCCTCCTCGCTCTGCCATCTCTTGTACTCCCCGCATGGCCTCCCGGGTTCCCCCATATGAGGCGTTGGACCCGGTGGCCGTGCGTGGTGCCTGTGCCTCTCTTTGCTCTTTCGCAAATCGCTCCTGTCCCTCTCTCCTGTGTCATGTTCGCTCCCCCCGCTGTCTCGCGGCTCGCTCCTCGCATCCCGACAAACTGCAGGGTGCGGCTTGCTCCCCGCTACCCGCCACACTCTGGGTGCCCTAGGGGCCGCGCGTTCTGTTTTCGCATTGTTATTCCATTCTTCATCTCGCCGCTTGTCCTAAACAGTTAAGAAACCGATGGTGGGCTGCCGCTGTCGGCCCACCACGGGTCCCGCACATGTGAAGGGTTTCGATGCCACATGTGTCCGGGCAGGAGGCTCCGTGCTCGTACACTTCCTATATGCCCTACGGCTCTGCCTAGGCATTGGCCCAAGTTGGGTCCACCAAGGGTCCACCGGGTGCCTCCTGTTCTGCCATTTTGTTCGGCATCGGCTTGGGCCGCCCGTGGGGGGGAAGTTTTCCACTCTACCGTCGCTGCGCATTTCAGGACGTCCGTGCCCTGCCTCGCCTTCTCTTCTTCGCTGCCTGCTTTTCCGCTTGAATACCACCCCTTTTCGGGCTTGGCATTCAAAGGGGGGAATGTTGGAAAATCAGGATCTTCATCACCAGAAGGCCGATTCTTGATCAAGTGGGACCGATGGACAGATCTCCTCGTCAGCCATCCACTGTCCAAATTTCAGCCGATTTGGATGGCTCGATCTGGAGATATGAGCAAAAGGAGAAAAGTGACATAGATTATGCCACAATCTCACAAGTGTCCTACTTTGTGCTCGGCATGGGCACTTGGGATACTAAAGGCAAAGAGGGCTGGGGGAGAGGTCGTCACCCTCTCCCATACCCCTCTGCCTACCCTACTAGACTGTACTCTACTGGACTCTGCTCTATCAATGGCGGGATCAGATACCGTCGTCCGGGAGTCTAACCCGGTGCGAGGGCCTGCCGCAGCCTCTTATTGATTTGATAGGATACTGTGGACAGCCACGTTAAGTTCTGGCGTAGTTTGCGGAAGTACAGGACATGGCCACGGTGAGGACCGAGTGCAAGTACAAGAGTGCGAGCGTGAGCTCCTCTCGATACGATGGGTGCTGACGTGGCTTCTGGTGGAGCAGCGAAAACACGGACCGAAGATCGGAGCAGATGGACGGGCTATGACCGAGGCATCGGATCGAAAGAACAAAGCTACGTGATCTTTTATAAACAAGGGATCGATGGATGGGAGAGCATCGCGTAAATTATGGAGCGATCGCAGCGGTCGCAGGATCGAGAGTGCGAGCATGAGCTCCTTTTCACCCGACAAGTGAGAAGATCGACGGAAGCAGAGGACCTGCCGTAGATCCGGACGATCTCGTCCGTGCATCGCACCGAGGGCGCTGGGCATCCGCCAACCTCGGTCGCTCGGTGACTGGGGACATCGACCGGCGTCTGGGACGCTCAAGGAGGACACAAGCGGACCGCACAGACCAAGCTCGTGCATTCTGCTTGCCCTTTGTATTTCCTAGTCACTAGACTAGTGCAAATAGGTAGTAGTTTCATTTGTGGATAACTTCGTCTGTACTGCACCATTTTTCAAGTATAGCATATCGTTGGAAAGCTCAAGAGACGAGCCGTGTACCTCTGATCTCTATGCGACCTCTTGAATCGTCAGTGTGTAACAGAAAGAGATTCTTTGCAGCGTACAGTTGCAGTGTGTACAACACAGTGGATTCCAGTCACAGTTGTTTGATTTGTTGTATCTCCTGAGACACCTATGATCCTAGAGGAGTGCTAACTTTCACAATCCATACCAAATACATGCCATGATCCTCCTCATGGTGCTACCTGAATCCTGGGATCTTCTCATCACCGTCTTTGACGGTTAGAAGGACGAGGATTTGACGTATGAGGCTGTATCCGAGGCCATGCGTCTCAGCGGTAGTGAGGTTAACAATACAGTGGTCGTGGCAATAATTCCTCTTGTGGTCGAAGCAGCACCGGAAGTGGTGGCAGTGGATGGAAAGGCAATGGTGGCGGTGGAAAGAGTTCAAAGTGTCCTGGGATGTGCCATAACTATGGCAAGCTCGGGCATTAGGCACGGGAATGCAGGGCTCCCTAGAAGGAAGACGGAGATCATGGTGGTAGATATAAGGACAAAGGGAAGGGTGAGAAGGAGTTCACGAATATGATAGGTGCAACCAAAGGAGCGGGATTCCTTAAGCGTGGAGCCTACGGGCTTGACTCTGGCATG
The DNA here is from genome assembly GCA_023375785.1 of Penium margaritaceum. Lineage (NCBI taxonomy): Eukaryota > Viridiplantae > Streptophyta > Zygnematophyceae > Desmidiales > Peniaceae > Penium > Penium margaritaceum. The sequence continues at coordinate 324,667 of SZWC01000572.1, read as the reverse complement.
AAACACCACTCTTCAAAGGAGAAGGATGGGTTCATCTCCATTAAGGACACTAAACTTTCTTTCAGGAGTGCCAACGACAGTAGAGAGAGATAAGTTCATCAGCATCAACGTGAACCGTACTTAAAAAACATTTGAAGCTGGAGAACATTGTCTATATGGTATTTTTACCGACAAACCTCTTGTCTGTGTCCAAAATCATGGATCATAACATGACGGTCGTCTTCACAAGGGAGGAGGCCATGATTGTCAAGAACAAGGAGATCAAGATTTCCTATCCCAAGGAGAGTCTTGTCGCAGAGGTTTCAAGAGTTGATGGGCTTTACGTACTGTAGACCAAATCTCTTGACAAAAAAATGAGGGATACACCAAGGTTGAAGAGTCCAAGTCTCCAAAGCCTGATGTTACACCACAAGCCATCACCATGGCGACCAACTCCACCGACAGAGATACTGGACTGTAGCATAGACGGTTTGGTCATGTGGCCGACAGCACACTGCAAGCTATGCAGCAGTACGAAATGGTTCATGGGATGGAGGGATGCAAGGCCAAGGATGACGAAAAATGCAAAAAGCTGTGTGAGCGATGCTTCCAATGCAAGGCAAAGAGAAAGGCCTCTGATCGTAATGGAGAACGTGCAACACGAATCTTGGAAGTGATTCACTCTGATGTGTGTGGACCATTCCGTATCCCATCAAACGGCAGTAGCAACTATTTCTTGACCTTCATCGATGACCAGAGTCGCAAGATGTGGATCTACTTCCTCAAGACAAAGGGAGAGGTCAAAGAGAAATTGTAAGAGTTTATCGCGATGGTAGAGCGGCATTCAAGCAAGAAGGTCAAGGCACTGCGCACGAATAACGATGGTGAGTACGACGCGTAGAAAGGCTGGTTGAGCCAACACAGCATCAACTACCATACCACCACGCTTTATACCCCCAAGAGCAATGGCGTTCCCAAGCGGATGAACCTGAGTATCCTCGGCATGACACGAAGCATGCTCTTTTATGCCAAACTCCCGATCCCGCTTCTCGGCTGAAGCTGCAAGAGCTTCTTGCTATCTTTTGAATCTCATTCATGAAGCCGTGCTTGGAATGCGTGGTAAGAACCAGCAAGAGAAGCAGCTCAGGACGCCACAAGAGGCTTGGTCAGGGAAGAAGCTACATGCCTCACACTTGAGGGTCTTTTGCTGTATTGCCTGGGGAAAGGTCGAAGCAGGAAAAGGAAGTGGCAAGCTCGATACATGTGCTCGTAAGTGTGTAATGGTCGGATACGACATCGCACACAAGCCATACAGGCTCTCGGACCAAAGGGCTTGAAAGTTTATGACGAGCCAAGATGTTGAGTTTGATCAAAAGGAAGCTCGGCAAGGGAGAGTCGTTGGACCCCGTCAATGCTCCTAAATCAGTAGAGTAGATTTTGATGCTCAAGTCAGGTGACCAGGCAAGAGAAAACTCGTATATAGTACCAGTGAAGGATGGTGCTGCAGGGAGAATGGTTGTGCTGAGTGACACATCAACGGACTCTGACCCTTAGTTTGAATCGTTTGACGCCTCTGAGTCAAACTATGTTGGAACTAGAGGAGAGATGGAGCCTTTGAGCTGCGAGCACGTGGGACTGGAAGGACATCACTTGTGCTGAAGAATGATTGTTCAATCACTCAAAATGATGGAGTACATATAGAGCAAGAGCTTCGGCAAGTCAGTCCTCTCACAAGCCACACCACTTAGCCATGGAGGCTAAGACTCACACACTAGAGTCCATAATCTCACACAACAGAGGAAATCAGCCTAGCAATCAGGCTAACCACCTACACACGACCTAGAGAGCTAGAAAATGCTCTCATGCCACACTGCTACTGGTCACATAACCCACAATCCCATGGAGAATCGCAATGTCTCCATAGGTAGCACACAAGGATCTCACGTCACGTAAAAAGTAAGGAAAGGCACCTTTATTCTAGTCAGCACACTCTGACAAGGCAATCCTAAGACCAAGGACCTTTTTGCATATTTCTCCCATAAGGTCTTGACCATGACCTCTTGCCTTTTTCTTTTCTCAGGCTAAGGCATGGAGCCATCGCCCATGGTCACCCAGATATCGGCAGTCGATGATCTTGAATACTTCAAACATTCAAATCTCCCAATCTGATCGTTGGATCGGCTTAAAACTTGGATCGTAGACATTTTGCCCCCTGATCTTTCCATTAATGAAGACGGATTGACAATCTGTGTAGGCATCTAGTACTTTCCTGGAACTTGCTCTTGTGGACCAAAAACTGAGCCCGATGGCTCCTTTCCCAATAATATCCCACTTTGCCGCAGTCAGAGTGGGCTGAGTCCACATGTCTTCGTGCAGAACTGCTGCTTCTCACGGGTCACCGGCTGGGTGCAAAAATCAGCTACCTGCTTGCTGGTTGGAGTAAACTCCAACTTGATAGCACCCTCCTGTACCATATGCCTGATGAAGTGATGTGCGATATCAATGTGCTTGGTGCGTGCATGGTACTCACGATTTTTGGCGAGTCCGATTGCGCTCTGGTTGTCGGCGCGTACAGGAACTGGAACTGCTGCACTCGAACTCATCTAAGTCATATGACGCAAAACCCAAACTGCTTCCTTGGCTCCAAAGCTGAGAGGGATGTACTCAGCTTCTGTTTTTGAGATGACCACGACCACCTGCCGCTTGCTGCACCAGCTGATGGCCCCACCATTCATGAGGAACACGTGTCCAGAGATGGACTTACGGTTCTCAGGGTTTGAAGCCCAATCTGCTTTTGTGTAGCCCATGATGCTATTGTCATTGCCGTTGTAGGTGATAGCGATGTTGATGGTTCTAGCAAGGTAGTGGAAGACCCGCTTGACTACTTTCTGGTGCTCGGGTCCGGGGTTTGCCATGTATTGGCTCACAGCGCTAACAGCGTGTGCGAGGTCCGGCCTGGTTGCCACCATCAGGTACATGAGGCTGCCGACGGCGCTCTGGTACTTCTGCTGCTTAGTTGTATTTGCTTCTCCATTGAAGCTCACAAGGTAGTTCCGCGTCTCCAGCGGCGTGCCGATGGATTTTGCCTCTGCCATGCCGAACCACTAGAAGACATCCTTGATATAGCAGCTCTGCTGCAGTGAGAGAGAGCGTGATTTACGGTCATGTGTGATCTGAATACCGAAGAAGTATAATGTCTCCCCGAGATCAGATATCTGGAAGCGCTCCTAATGCAGACATGTTGGAAAGGAGGAGCATGGCATCCTACTAGACGATGATGATGAGCACCTCATGACCATGCTGCCAGCGATAGACGCTGTAGTCACAGTCACTACGCTCAAATCCCATGGATTGCAACGCCGCATCCAACTTCTGGTTCCAAGCACGCGACGCTTACTTGAGGCCGAACAACGACTTCTGCAACTTGCAAACCAGGTGCTCCTGGCCATCCATGACGAACACATCCGGCTGCTCCATGTAGATTTCCTCTTCCAAGTCACCATTCAAGAATGCCGTCTTGACATCCATGTGGTGAACCTCGAAGTTTTCATCTGCTGCATAAGAGAGGAGCGTGTGCACAGAGGTAACCTTTGCATCAAGGGCAAAAGTTTCTGTGTAGTCAATGTCCTCTTGCTGCGAGTAGCCCTTGGCGAATAGCCTCGCCCTGTACTTTTCCAGGTTACCATCTGCTCCCAGATTCTTCTTGAATACCCAGTTGGACTTGATCACCTTATGTCTAGGTGGGTGCTCAATCAGCTCCTACGTGCCGTTATCTAGTTGCGACTGTATCTCTTGCTGTACGACTTGCGCCCAATCTGCTGCATCCAGTGCAGCCATGGCCTCCTTGTATGACGTTGGCTCATCTGAATCTGCTGCAACTGCGACGTTCATCTGTTCCGGTTTCAGCAGCATCCAGAAATGGCCGTGCTCACCAGGCTTGTAACGCATCCTAAGAGGGTATATGCGACCTGGTGCTGAGCGTTAGCGAGCGGCTGGCGCGGTGCTGTTAGCACAAGTGCTGTTGCTGGTTGTGCTACCTCTCCCTCCTCTGCTTCTGCGGATGAAATTGTTGTATCCGCTGCATCAGGCATGGGAGAGTAGAGTGATTCTCCCACTGTCACAATAGAGGATGGATTCGGAGAGACTGGGTCAGGAAGGATTTCTGCTCCCACTGCCTCGTCAACTGCTGGTTCTGCTGCCTCGTCACAGACTATGTTGGTCCTGATGACGTTGCTCTCGTTGAAGACGACATCCCTGGAGATGATGACGTGGCATGTTTCCCTCTTCTAGAGGCGATAGGTCTTGCTTGCCACGTCATAGCCAATCATTAGCATATGCGCACTCTTAGCGTCACATTTTTGCCATTTCTCCTTAGGCACGTGCATGTGCGCCAGGCTGCCAAATGCTCAGAAATGATCCACGCTCGGTTTCTTGCCAAATCACGTCTCGTACGGCATCATTTGCTCCAACGCCTTAGTTTGACTACGGTTGATGTAGACCGCAGTTCTCACGGCTTCAGCCGAGAAGTCGTAGGTCAACCGAGCAGCGTGCAGCATGGAGCGCGCCGACTCCACAATGGTACGGTTGGCGCTACACCGTTCTATTACGGCGAGTACGGTGCGGTACGCTGCGCCTTGATGCTAGCTATTGCGAGGTAGTCCTAGAACTCCTTCCTAAGATACTCTCCATCGCGATCACTGCTTAGTGCCTTGATCTTCTTGCCAGTCTGGTTCTCCACCATGGCCTTGAACTCCAGGAACTTGCCAAGCACTGGTCCTTGGAAGGAAGGAAGTACAGAGCAGTGTAACGGCTGAAATCATCAATGAAGGTTAGGAAATACCTAAAGCCTCCAAAGCTCTGGGTCTGCATCGGTCCGTACAAGTCCGTGTGGACCAGCTCCAACACCTCCTTCCCATGCTCCCCTGCTCCAGAGAACGCTCGGGGTACTGCTTCCCCTCCAAACAGCTGATACACAACTGCTACTCAAAGTTAGAGATGGTAGGGAGGTCACGCACCATCTACTTTGCTGGAAGCTGATGCAAGGCGCGCATGCCGATGTGGCCATAGCGCGCATGCCAGATCTTGCCATCTATCGCCTGCACCACTGCTGCAAGACTCTGCTCACGGGGGATCTTCGTCGCCCCCAGCAGGCGGTACATGTCGCCCTCCTTCACCGACCTTGCCAACTCCTCTCTTGTATCCAAATTGACGATGTAGCCATAGTCATCATCGAAGACAAAGCGCAGCCCTGTGTTTGTAAGAGAGGAGACTGAGAGGAAGTTGAATACTGCATCAGGTACATACAGCACGCCATGGAACACTCCCACTTCAATGCCACGTGGGGTCTCCAACCACACCTCCATAATCCCAATGCCCTCAGCATATACCACCCGATCATCACCCATAGGGATAGGACGGGGAGGGATGGACAGCAGTTTTGTAGATCACTCCTTGTCATGTGTGAGGCTCTTGGTACATCCTAGGTCCTTGTACCATGCGAGATCCGCCTTCTCTACCTGCGATATGCCAGACTTCGCCATGAAGAGACGGTCACACACCTCCTTGGCGACATTCATGTTGCCAAAGTGGCGCACACTAGCCTGGTTTTGCTGCTGCTGCTACTGTTGCTGACACTGTTGTGACTGCTGCTGCTGCTGCTCCTTTTGTTCCCTCTTGAGCTTGAAACACTCTTTTTAATAGCGTCCCTCTTTCTGGCAGTAGTGGCATTTGCCTTTCTTTCTGCCTTTCTGCTGCCCAGACTGCTGCTGCTGCTGCTGGTTGCGTGAGCTTGTGGCCACAAAAGCTGCTTCACTACTGCCACCGCCATTGCGCTTTGCTATATTACGATGCAATTCCACCTGCACCAGGTATGTGCACATGAAATCGCGGTCGGAGTTGGCAAGAACTCCGTCTCTCGTACCGCATCGTAGCTCGTTGGGAGTCCCCTCATCAAGAGGAGGATGAAGCGCGTCCCTTCCACAGGGTTGCCGGCTGCTCTCAGCTGCTTTGCCAGCTCCTTTGCCCCATCCAGATTCCCTTCCATCCTTTTACCTCCTTGTATTTTCAGCGCCATCATCTTTTCCTCCAAATGCATGGGAATGCAAGATCCTTGCTGTCATACTTCTTGCACAACGTGTCCTGCACCTCCTTTGCAGTAGCCTTGTCACTGACGTACTGAAAATGCAGGTTGGAGATGGTGTTGACAAGCGACCTGTAGGCCTGCCTGCTTTCTTCTTCCACTCCTCATAAACCGCTGGTACAGCTACAGAAGAACCTGCATCAGCTGCATACTTTTGCGGAGTCTTCCCCGCCACTACCTGTGCTACACTGATTCCTTTTGCTTGTGGAACTAGAACCGGCTTGTTGCCACTCACCACCTCCTACAAGCCCCTTCCCTCCAAAAGGAGGCGAATATGGATCTTCCAAAACGTGAAGCTGACACGTCCTTCCAGCCTCTCCAAAGGCTGGGCTCCTGTCATAATGCAAGTCGCTGTCATTTTGAGCCTTGGTGATGCTCACCGGTGCTCTTGGATGGTGGTGCTACCCCTGCTTCTGCTGCTGCTTCTGCCAGAAATCTGTCTGACAGAAAATGGACTAGACATGCTAGTAGACTAGGAATTTAGAAAAACCGAGCCCACCACTAGAAACTTCAGCTCAAAACCTTTTAGATCGACCCATAAAACAAGGTCATAAACGAGGGATTTTCAAAAATATGTCATCTTGAAAATAGGGTATGCTTCTGCTCCTATTCCAACTCAGACCAGCTAGCTTGTAAACGGCTTTTCTCCCAAAAAAATCAATGGAATGCAAATACGTTTACACCAATAAAAAGCTTAGAACAAATACTACAATTTGCACATGCCACTTTAAATTTTACTTAAAACAAGAGAATCATGGTCATTGCAAGGCAATAGTCTCACTCATAGAGAAGAGTGAAGCCCTTGCCAACCTCGTTCTCAGCATAACTCTTAATCCGACCGTTGGATCTTCCCAATCTTGGGCTTGTTGAAAAGCTTGTCTCTTGAACTGAACGACTAAGTAGTTGAGCATCAAATCTGGTGAACGTTTAAGCCCAACACGTCTTTCTCAAAGTGACGGCCTGTGTTGGCTGAAAGTGGCAGAACTAAGCTTTGATACCAAATATTGGGACTGGAGGACAAAGGGAGCCTTGGAGCAGCGAGCATGTGGAATTGGAAAGGCATCAATTGTGCTGAAGAATGGTTGTTCAATCACTCAAAATAATGGAGAACATATAGAGCTAGAGCTTGGGCGAGTCAGCCCCCTCACAAGCCACACCACTTTGCCATGGAGGCTAAGGCTCACACACTAGAGTCCATAATCTCACACAAGGGAGAAAATCAGCCTAGCAATCAGGCTAACCACTCCCACACGACCTAGAGAGCTAGAAAATGCTCTCATGGCACACTCCTAGTGGTTACATAACCAACAATCCCATGGAGAATCGCCATGTGTCCATGGCTAGCACACAATGATCTCACCTGATCTAAAAAGTAACAAGAGGTACATTTTTCCTAGTCAGCATACTCTGACAAGGCAACGCAAGAATCTAGGATATTTTTGGATATTTTTCCCATCAGGTCTTGACCATGGATCTCTTGCCTTTTCCTTTTCTCAGGCTAAGGCATGGAGCCATCGCCCATGGTCGCCCAGATATCGGCGGTAGATAACCCCGAATACTTCGAAAATTCATATCTCCCAATCCGAGTTTTAGATCGGCCTCAAACTTGGACCGTAGACATTTTCCAACCTGATCCTTCCAATGTTGAAGTTGGATCGATGATCGAAGTAGCATGTGGTAGTTTCCTTGAAACTGAGCCGGATGGCTCCTTTTGTAACAATCTCCCTTTTTGCCGTCGTCAGAGTGGGCTGAGTCCACATGCCTTCATGCAGAACTGCTGCTTCTCATGGGTCACTGGTTTGGTGGAAAAATCAGCGACCTGCTTGCTGGTTGGAGTAAACTCCAGCTTGATAGCACCCTCCTACACCATGTGCCTCATGAAGTGATATGAGATGTCAATGTGCGTGGTACGTGCATGGTGCTGAGGATTCTTGGCGAGTGCAATTGCGCCTTGGTTGTCGACGTGTACAGAAACTGGAGTTGCCCCACTCCTACTCATCTCCGCTATGAGACGCTGAAACCAAACTGCTTCCTTGGCTCGAAAGGTAAGAGAGATGAACTTAGCTTCAGTGCTTGAGGTGGCCACGACTACCTGCTGCTTACTACACCAGCTGATGGCCCCACCATTCATGAGGAATACATGTCCAGAGATAGACTTGCGATCCTCAGGGTTTGAAGCCCAATCAGCGTCTGTGTCCCCGATGATGCTCTCGTCGTTGTCGTCGTAGGTGATGCCGATGTTAGTGGACCAGCGAGATAGCGGAAGATCCGCTTCACTGCCTTCTGGTGCTCAGGTCCGGGGTTTTCCATGTGCTGGCTAATAGCGGTAAGAGCCTGTGCGAGGTGCGGCCTGGTTGCAACCATGAGTAACATGAGGCTGCAGACGGCGCTCCGGTTCTTCTGCCGCTCAGCTGCATTTGCTTCTCTATTGAAGCTCACGAGGTACTGCAGCGTCTCTAGCGGCGTGCCGATGTCTTTTGCCTTTGCCATGCCGAACCGCTGCAAGACATCCTTGATGTAGCGGCTCTGTTGCTGCAAGAGAGAGCGTGATTTGCGGTCACGCATGATCTGGATACCGAGGAAGTATGATGCCTCTCCAAGATCAGACATCTGGAAGCGCTCCTGCATGGCCTCCTTAAACTCCTTCAGAGCAAACATGCTGTTGGAAAGGAGGAGCATGTCATCCACATAGACGATGATGATGAGCACATCATGACCATGCTGCCTGCGATAGACACTATAATCACACTCGCTGCGCTCAAACCCCATGCTCTGTAATGCCGCATCCAACTTCTGGTTCCTAGCACGCGACGCTTACTTGAGGCCGTACAGCGACTTTTGCAGCTAACAAACCAGGTACTCATGGCCATCCATGACGAACCCCTCCGGGTACTCCATGTAAACATCCTCCTCCAGCTCACCGTTTAGGAACGACGTCTTGACGTACATGTCGTCGACCTCAAAGTCCTGTGCTGCTGCATAGGAAAGGAGTGTACGCACAGAGGCAAACTTTGCAATAGGAGCAAAGATTTCCATGTAGTCGATGCCTTCTTGGTGCAAGGAGTCCTTGGCGAGTAGCCTTGCCTTGTACTTTACCAGTTTGCCATCTAGTCCCCGTTTCTTCTTGAACACCCACTTGCTCTCTATCATCTTACGTCCCGGTGGACGCTCAGTCAGGTCCCATGTACGCTTGTCGAATTGCGACTGTATCTCCTGCTACACAGCTTATGCCTAATCTGCCACATCTGGTGACACCATCGCCTCCTTGTACGACGTCGGCTCATGAGAGTCTGCTGTAGCTGCGATGTTCATCTGGTCTATTTTCTGGAGCATCCAAAAATACCCGCGCTCACCAGGCTTGTAGCGCACCCTAAGAGGGTACCTCCGACCTGGTGCTGGAGCATTAGCTGGCGGCTAAAGCGGTGCTTCTGGCACAACTGGTCTTATTGATGGTGGTGCATCTTCTTCCTCTGCTTCTGCCGATGAGGCCGCTATAATTGCTGCATCAGACATGGGAGAGAAGGTTCGTTCTCCCTCTATCACACTGGAAGAAGGATCTGGAGAGAATGGGTCAGGAAGGATATCTGCTCCCCCTGCCTCGTCACCTGCTTCTTTTGTTGCCTCTTTACAGATAATGTTGGTACCAACGATGTTACTCTCGTTCAAGATGACATCCTTGGAGATGATGACGTGGCCTGTATCCCTCTTGTAAAGGCAATACGGCTTATTTGCCACGTTGCAGCCAATCATCAGCATCTGTGCGCTCTTCGCGTCCCACTTTTGTCAGTTCTCCTTTGCCACGTGCATGCGTACCAAGCTGCGAAACACGCAAAGATGACCCACGCTCGACTTCTTGTCATACGTCGTACAGCGTCATTTACTCCAAGGCCTTGGTTGGAATTCAGTTCTTGATGTAGACCGCAGTGCTCACTACTTCGACCCAAAAGTCCTAGGTGAGCTGAGTCGCATGCAGCATGGAGTGCGCCGAGTCAACGATGGTGCGGTTGGCGTTTTTTGCTACGCTGTTTTGCTGCGGCGAGTATGGCGCGGTACGCTACGCCTTGATGCCTGCTGCTGCGAGGTAATCGTGGAACTCCTTGCTCAGGCACTCTCCACCGCGGTCGCTATGCTACACCTTGATTTTCTTGCCAGTCTGGTTCTCCATCATGGCCTTGAACTCCTTGAACCTGTCAAAGTACTAGTCATTGGGGGAAAGGAAGTACAGAGCAGTGTAATGGCTGAAATCATCAATGAAGGTGAGAAAATAAGTTTGTATGGACCAGCTCCAGTACCTCTTTCGCGTGCTCCCCTGCTCCAGAGAACACCTTGCGATGCTGCTTTCCCTCAAAACAGCCGATGCACAATTGCTGCTCAAAGTTAGAGATGGTGGGTAACTCACGCACCTTCTGTTTCCTTTGAAGTTGCTGTAAGGTGCGCATGCTGATCTGGCCCAGCGTGCTTGCCAGATTTTGCCATCTGTAGCCTGCATCATTACTGCAAGACTTTCCTCGTTTGAGATCTTGGTTGCCCCCAGCAGGTGGTACATATCGCCTTCTTTCACCGACTTGGCCAACTCTTCTCCTGTTTCCTTGTCGAGGATGTAGCCATAGTCATCGTCAAAGTGGACGTGCACTCTTGTGTTGGTGAGAGAGGATAGTGAGAGAAGGTTGAACGCAGCATGAGGCACATACAGCACGCCATGGAACACTCCCACTTCAATGCCACGCGGGGTCTCCAACCACATCTCCACAATCCCAATCCCCTCAGCATACACCACCCCGTCATCACCCAAGTTAATCGGACGGGGGAGAATGGAGAGCAGCTACATGAACCACTCCTTGTGGTGCGTAAGACTCTTGGTATACCCCGAGTCCTTGTACCACGCCAGATCCGCCTTTTCCTTCTACGACATATCAGACTTTGCCATGAAGAGGTGGTCGCGCACCTCCTTGGGGACGCTCATTTTGCCAAAATGGCGCACGCCAGCTTGGTTCTGCTGCTGTTGTTGCTGCTACTGCTAACGTTGCTGCGACTACTGCTTCTGTTACTCTTGAGACTTTTGCTTTTGCTGCTACTGCTGCTGCTCCTTCTCGGCTCTTGAACTTGAAGCACTCTTTCTTGTAGTGCCCCTCTTTTTGGCAATATTGGCACTTGACTTTCTTCTTGCCTCTCTGTTGCCCGGACTACTACTGTTGCTTGTTGCGTGAGCCCATGGTCATGAGATCTGTTTCACTGTTACTACTGCTGTAATTGCGCTTTACTACATTTCGACACAGTTCTACCTGGACCAGGTGCATGCAGATGAAGTCGAGGTTGAGAGTCGGCTGGCACTCCAACGTCTCTCGCACCATGTCATAGCTCGTTGGGAGTCCCCGCTGCAAGAGGAGGGCAAAGCGCGTGTCTTCCACAGGATTGCCCGCCGCTTTCAACTGCTTCACCACCTCCTTTGCCCTGTCCAAGTTTGCCTCCATCCCTTTGCCACCCTGCATTTTCAATACCATCATCTTCTCCCCCAAAAGCATGAGGAATGCAGGATCCTTATTCTCATACTTCTTGCACAACGTATCCCCCTCCTCTTTTGCAGTAGCCTAATCACTCACGTACTAAAGATTGTTGGAAAAGGAGCCATATGGCTCAGTTTCAGGTCCACAGGAGCAAGTTCCAAGAAACTTCCAAATGCCTACTACGATCGTCCATCCGTCTTCATCATTTCAAAGATCAGATGGTATATTATCTACAGTCCAAGGTTCAGGTCGATGCAACGGCCGGATAAGAAGATGTGAATTTTTGAAGTTTTCATGGTTATAGACCGCCGATATCTGGGTGACCATGGGCGATGGCTCCATGCCTTAGCCTGAGAAAAGAAAAAAGCAAGAGGTTGGCGGTCAAGATCTGATCGCACAAATATCCAAAAAGGTCCTTGATTCTTGGGTTGCCTTATCAGAGTGTGCTCACTAGGAAAAACGTACCTCTCCTTACTTTTTAGGTGAGTTGAGATCCTTGTGTGCTAGCCATGGACACATGGCGATACTCCATGTGATTGTGGGTTATGTGACCACTAGAAGTGTGCCATGAGAGCATTTTCTAGCTCTCTAGGTCGTGTGTGAGTGGTCAGCCTGATTGCTAGGCTGATTTCCTCCCGAGTGTGAGATTATAGACTCTAGTTTGTGAGTTTTAGCCTCCATGGCTAAGTGGTGTGGCTTGTGAGAGGGTTGACTTACTCAAGCTCTAGCTCTATGTATTCTCCATCATTTTGAGTTATTCAACAACCATTTTTAAGCACATTGATGCCCTTCTAGTCCCACATGCTCGCTGCTCCAAGACTCCTTTTCTCCTCGAGTTCCAACAAAGATGTGGGTTGGAGATAGTGTTGACAAGCAACCTGTAAACCTGCCTGTCCTTCCAGTCCTCATATGTCGTAGTTGCAGTTGTAGATGAATTTGCATCTGCTGCACCTTTCTGTAGCATCTTCCCTGCCACCACCTCTGCTGCGGTGATGCCTTTTGCCTGTTGAGGCGGAGCACGCTCATCGCCGCTCACTTCTTCCCACAAGCCCCTCACCTCCTAAAGGAGACGGGTACGGATCTTCCAAAACGTGAAACTGGCACGTCCTTCCAACCTCTTGAAGGGCTGGGCTACTCTTACCACGACTGGTGCTGCCATTTAGAACCTTAGTGATGCTCAGCGCTGCCCTTGAGTGGCGGCGCTACCCCTGCTTCTGCTGTTACTTTTGCCAGAAATTTGTCTGACAGAAAATGGACTATAGAGGCCAGCAAACCGGATTGGAAAAGGCAGCTCAAAACCTTTCAGATTGACCCATAAAATAGGATCATCAACAGGAGATTTTGGAAGATATGCCCTCTTGAAAACAAGGTATGCTCTGCTCGTACTCCAGCTCACACCATCCAGCTTGTAAACGGCATTTCTCCCAAACGTACCAATTGAATGCAAATATTTGTGCACTAATGGAAAGCTGAGGAAAAATACTACAATTCTTTTGTGCTACCTTTTAAATGTGACAAAGAATTGAGAGTTTTGGTCATCAGAAGGCGACGGTCTTACTCAGAGAGAAGAGTAGCCTTGGCCGACCTTATTTTGAGCGTAATTCTCAATCCGACCGTTGGATATTTGCGATATTAGGCTCGTTGGAAAGCTTGTCTTTTACACTTGAAGATCATGTACTTGATTATCAAATCTGAAGAAGGTTTAGTCCAACCCGTCACTCTCAAAGTGACGGCCTGTGTTGGCTGAAAGTGATAGAACTTGGCTCTGCTACGAAGTGTTGGATCTCGAGGAGAGAGAGAGCCTTGGAGCAGCGTGCATTTGGGACTGGAAGGAAATCACTTGTGCTGAAGAATGGTTTTAGAATCACTCAAAATGATGGAGTACATATAGAGCTAGAGCTTGGACATGTTTGCCCTCTCACAAGCCACACCACTTAGCCATGGAGGCTAAGGCTCACACACTAGAATCTATAATCTCACACCAGGGGGGGAAATTAGCCTAGCAATCAGGCTTGCATATCGGCGGTCGATGGCCCTAAATAATTCAAAAACTCATATCTCCCAATCCGACTGATGGATCGGCCTCAAACTTGGACCGTGGAGATTTTGCCACTTAATCTTTCCAATGGTGAAGTCAGATCGATGATCGGGACAAGCATCTACTACTTTCCTAGAACTTGTTGCAGTGAATCTGAACTGAGCCGGATGGCTCCTTTTCCAACAATCTCCCACTTTGCCAAAGTCAGAGTGGGCTGACTCTACTAGCTTGGTGCAGAATTCAGCGACCTACTTGCTGGTTGGAGTAAACTCCAGCGTGATAGTACCCTCCTGCACCATGTGCCAGATGAAGTGATGCCTTTCCAGTCCCATATGCTCACTGCTCCAAGGCCTTCTCTCTCCTCTAGATACAACAATTTCTACCTCGGGATGGGCGTGCATCGCAATCAAGCAGTATGCACCATCGAGCTGAACCAGACCAAGTACATCATGAAAGTCCTCAAGCGCTACAACATGGAGGACTGCAAGCTCATCAGCACACCCAAGAGAGCAGAGATCAAGCTCTCCACCTCCATGAGCCCCAGGACGGAAGCAGAACGACGTGAGATGGAAAACATTCCCTTCCAGTCTGCTGTTGGCAGCCTCAGGTATACTATGCTAGGAACATGCCCTGACATTTGCTATGCTGTGGGACAAGTGAGCAGGTTTGTGGCTAATCCAGGGTCACTGTACTGGCAATCTGTCAAGCGCATCATGCGCATACTACAAATGACCCAACACATGGAACTGCACTTTGGAGGCCAAGTAGGATCTGACCCGCTACGACTAGTGTACTACTCAGATGCCAAATGGGTAGGAAGCATCGATGACAGAGAGTCCACCTCGAGCTTTGTGTGTCTCTTGAACGGTGGTGCACTCTCTTCGGCAAGCAGAAAGGAAGACCATATCTCCCTCTCCACCGATGAGGCAGAGTACATTGCTTTATCAGAAGCATGCAAGGAGACATAGTGGCTACGTTCTTTGCTTGCCAAGATGAAAGTGCTATAAACAAAGGCAACAGAGGTCTGAAACGAGAACAAGAGCGCCATGAAAATGGCATACGATGATGTCATCTCCTGGCGGACCAAGGTAATCAACATCAAGTACCACTATTTACATGACCTGGTCGCAAAGGAGATCGTGGACCTGGAATACGTTGAGATAAGGAAGATGCTTGCAGATTGCATGACAAAGGTGCAAGAGTGGTATTCGAGGTATCGGTATAGTCAACGCAGCGGACGAAGACTGAGGCCAAGACTGCAAGAGAGAGGAGAGTTCATACAGCTAATGGACAGAGGTACACGGGAGAGTTTATTGACCTGATATGCTCCTTGTCCATGGCATATATTTGGACAGGCATAAGACGGACTAATCATGCATTGCTCCCCTGGAAAAAGTCCTCTAAGTCTGGTCTAGATAGACAAGGCATACACTGCTCCTTTGGACGAAGTCCCCTTGTTCATGAAAAGACTCTTAGATTAGCAGTTCATAGGAATCCTAAAGCTCATCAGGAATCGAGATGTCAAGTTTCATGAAGGGACACTTAGAATGAGGGAGTGGCTAGATCCTATCCATACTGCCAAACTAGGATAGGATTTAGGGTTTAGGTGATCCAGCACGTGAGAACTAGCAGAGGGAGCCAGTAAAAGATGGTGTTGTAACAGGAGTTGCTATGTAGGCTGACACAGCCAAAGACTCTAACCTTGAGTCTTAGTCGTCCGAGGACTTTCATTCAAACTCTGAGGCGGTCTTCAAATTGTCAACCAAAGTCAGGCGACGGTCTAGAAAACGGGTTCTGACACAATGGTTCCCGCCTTTCGCCCTTCGTATTACAACCAAGAGATGATATCACCCTCAAAGCCAAGATTCCACACTGAGTATTTCATAGGAATCACTTCCTTGCACTATGTCCTTAGCACGTGGTCACTTTCGCGCAAGGAGCAAAGTCCATGGGCTTAGACCAACCAATGCTTCTTCAGTATCTGTCTCTGGTGGACAACTCTGTGAGGAGTCTCAAAGGTAAGAACTATATGCAATGACAAGTAACTGACAGTTTCTTTGAGTCATAGAGCCAGTCTCTAGCCTAGGCGTGTAGTGGCTCCTTGGATGGGTTACTTTGGGGGCATTGTGGATTGCGTCATCCTCCCTACCTACATGGCGCTCCCTCTGACCGCAAAGTGGCACCAGTCACCAGGAAGGACCTTAGAATTTTCTAAGATGTCTTGTAGAACCTTCCTGTCCCCCTTTTGGTCACAAAGATAATCACTCACTAGGCTGGCATTTGACCTATTGACCTCTCGCTCCAG
The DNA here is from genome assembly GCA_023375785.1 of Penium margaritaceum. NCBI lineage: Eukaryota > Viridiplantae > Streptophyta > Zygnematophyceae > Desmidiales > Peniaceae > Penium > Penium margaritaceum. The sequence goes on along the minus strand of SZWC01000572.1, from coordinate 308,702 downwards.
AGACTGACTCTGGAACATCTAAGCCAGAAGGAGATTTCTTAGGTAGTCTTTGCTGACTATAGTATCCACATTAGACCAAGGAGACCTGCTCCAAAGGAGCGATGCATGCCTTGTCTATGTAGACCAGACTTAGGGGACTTACTCCAACGGAGGAGTGCATGCCTAGTCCGTCGTGTGCTTGTCCAAATATCAGCCATGGAAAAGGAGCATATCAGGTTAATAAACTCTCCCTTGTCCCTCTATCCATATGCTTTGAGATCTCTCTGTTATGTTCTGTGTATGCCCCTGGTCCAATCAGCGGAAGATTTAGACTGGGTATGCACTGCGCTTGTAGCGCAAGTCCCCCAGCGACATGCAAGAGAGGCTAAGAGAGACAAGGCATGCACTACTCATCTTTGTGGAGTAAGTCCCCTTGGTCTACTCTTGGTAGTGTACCTGGTGCATGCTCCTTAGGACAACTTCCTACAGCCTAGTGGGTGAAGGTGCCGTCTCGCAAGCGAAAGGTCCGGGGTCGAATCCTCCCAGGACCAAATTTTCTTTGTGACTAAAAAGGGCCAAGGAAGCTTCCTAGAAGCCTCTAAGGTCCAAGGTGGATCAAGCGCCACTTGGCGGTCACGGAGGGTGCCATGTCATCATAACTGATGACACTGTCTAAGGTAGCCTTGGGGGGAGGTCCCTCCAAGGAGCCACTGGGAGTACTGACCAGAGACTATAGAAGGCCTGTCATTTGCATGTGATTGTATCATCATCTCTTACTCTTGAAACTTAGGAGAAAACTAATCCCTTGTTGGCCACCAAGAAAGAGTGTAAAGAACAAGTGCAAGTGCACACTTTGGTGTGTAGCATTCCCAGTTGGGTGAGAGTTTGGAACACTCTCCGGCCACGGTTGGGACAAGCTAAGTGAACCTTTCAGTGTGGAAACACCACTCCGTGAGTGATGTCTACCTTGGTTGAAAAACCAAGGGCGGTCGGCGGTTTGCCTGTCGGCGCCGTTTACTCTAGACCGTGGCCAAGTGCGGAGTGACAAAAGGTTAGGGGCCCACACTGATCGAGAAACTTAGTTCTTTGTACCACCGCTCAGTTCACGTGACAGGTACCTCCGCAAGAGACAAGACACCACTACTCCATCTGCTTCATCGTCGGTCCACTTGGACCAAGGTACGCATTGTGAGAGACCAGACGCGGGTTGGATCCGTGGTCCACTTTTGCTCTCCACGGACAAGGAACGAGGATACGCTCTGCCATCGTTGGTATGACCCTCGAGTCCTAAGCGAGTGACGCTCTGCCCTTGTGGGTATGACCCCGTGTCTGTGGGAGCACTTCCTCCACAATAGCTAAGAGACCATCGGCTGGAGGGGTATGCAACGGACTGCACCTTGAAAATCTGTAGCAGTCATCAGCCTCATCAGCCTACATCGGCCTCAACGAAGCAGAACAGCAGAGACTAAGTGAGCATCCTTGATGACACCGCAATCATGCCGGGGGGTCAACAGATCGTTCCAGTCACCTCACGGCCCGCCGAGTTCGGTGCGGCCAACGCCATCGCACGCTTTGATGGCAAAGCCTTCGGCACGTGGAAATGGCAGTTTGAGGTGGTGATACGCGTGCGTGGGTACCTCAACATGCTTAAAGGGATGGAGGTAGCACCGGAGGACGAGGCAAGCGCGGAATACGCAGGGTGGCAAGAGCGGAATGACATCGCTCTCGCACTCCTCGTCACGTCCATAAACCCCTCCCTAATCTCCCACATCGAGGGTTGCACGACGGTAGCTGAGGCTTACACCAAGCTGACGAACGTGTACCAGTCAACCTCCCTCACCAATCGACTCTTCATTCTGCAGCGCCTTATCGGGCTGCGGGTGGGCGAGGGGGAGTCCATCTCGGACTTCTTCCAGAAGTTCGAAGGACTACTTCAAGAAGCCCGCGCCATGTCCTGGCAGCTCGACCAATAGATGCAGGCCATGATTCTCCTCATGGCCTTGTCGCCAAGCTGGAGCCCCATGATCACCACCTTGGGTGGTTGGGAGGAGTCGGAGTTCACGTACCCTCGTGTCTCCGAGTTTTTCTGGAACGAGGACATGCGGCGCAACAACGGCATCATGAAGAACGCCGCATATGCGAGTGGCTCGGGAGGCACCTCCTCTCATGGCAACAACAGAGGTAGTGGCGGCGGGAATAGCGGCAAGAAGAAGGGCAAGTGCCACAATTGTGGCAAGGCCGGGCATTGGGCGCGGGATAGCGTGCACCAAAGAAGGAGGCGGTGGTGGGAGCAGCAACGTGAGTAAGAAGAAGGATTCGACGTCCACGAGCATGATGGCCGAGAGCAAGGCCCCTCCCAAGGGCTCTGCGCTGCTGCGGCCGGGAGCCTTTGGGCTCAATAGTGGTACGGACTACCACACCTCTCGCGAGGCATGTGGCTTCTCGTCCCTCACACCATCCACGGCCAAGTTGCGCTGCGCCAACGGTGGCATCGAGTACGTGGCTGGTGAGGGAGAGAAGGTCGTGCATACGCGGCTCAACGGAGCCGACAAGGAGTTACGGCTGCAGAACGTCGTCTATATGCCAACTTTTGCCGCAAACCTCCTCTTTGTCTCGCGGATTACGGATCACGCGATGACAGTGGTGTTCACAGAGAAGGAAGCCGTCATCCTCAAGAACGAGGACGTGACGATTACCTATGATGCGTCAGACCTTGTCGCCAAGGTGCTACAAACGGATGGGCTATACGTTCTGCAGACGAAGAGCGTGCAAGGGCACGCTGGGGCGGCAGAGGCAGGAGCGAAAGCTGCACCACCGCCGAACGCCAAGACACCATCCATGCCGCCTGTTGGGTAGTGTACCTGGTGCATGCTCCTTAGGACAACTTCCTACAGCCTAGTGGGTGAAGGTGCCGTCTCGCAAGCGAGAGGTCCGGGGTCGAATCCTCCCAAGACCAAATTTTCTTTGTGACTAAAAAGGGCCAAGGAAGCTTCCTAGAAGACTCTAAGGTCCAAGGTGGATCAAGCGCCACTTGGCGGTCACAGAGGATGCCATGTCATCAAAACTGATGATACTGTCTAGGGTAGCCTTGGGGGGAGGTCCCTCCAAGGAGCCACAAGGAACACTGACCAGAGACTATATAAGGCCTGTCATTTGCATGTCATTGTATCATCATCTCTTACTCTTGAGACTTGGGAGAAAACTAATCTCTTGTTGGCCACCAAGAAAGAGAGTAAAGAACAAGTGCAAGTGCACACTTTGGTGTGTAGCATTGCCAATTGGGTGAGAGTTTGGAACACTCTCTGGCCACAGTTGGGACAAGCTAAGTGAACCTTTCAGTGTGGAATCACCACTCAATGGGTGATCTCTACCTTGATTGAAATACCAAGGGCGGTCGGCGGTTTACCTGTCGGCGCCGTTTACTCTAGACCGTGGCCAAGTACGGAGTGACAGGTACCTCCAAAGTCCTTGTACCAAGCCAGATCTGCCTTCTCCTTCTGCGATATGTCAGAATTTGCCATGAAGAGGCGGTCGCGTACCTCCTTGGCGACGTTCATGTTGCCAAAATGGCACACGCCGGTCTTTCTCAGCTGCTAGTGCTGCTGCTGCTGACATTGCTGTGACTTCTGCTGCTATTGCTATGGAGATAGTTGCTATTGCTGCTGCTGCTGCAGCTCCTTCTGGTCCCTCTTGAACTTGAAGCACTCTTTCTTGTGATGCCCCTCTTTCTGGTAATAGTGGCACATGCCCTTCTTCTTGCCTCTTTGCTGCCCGAACTGCCGTTGCTGGTTGCGTGAGCCCATCGCCATGAAAGCTGCTTCACTGCTGCTACTGCCGCCATTGCGTTTTGCTGCATTGTGACGCAGTTCTATCTGTGCCAAGTCTATGCAGATGAAGTCCAGGTCGAGAGTCGGCTGGCACTCCAACATCTCTTGCACTATGTCATAGCTCGTTGTAAGTCTCCTCAATAAGAGGAGAACAAAGTGCGTGTCTTCCATAGGATTACCGGCCGCTTTCAGCTCCTTTGCCAGCTCCTTTACCCTATCCAAGTATACCTCTATCTGTTCGCCACCCAGCATTTTCAACACCATCATCTTCTCCTCAAAAAGCATGAGGAATACAGGATTCTTGCTCTCATACTTCTTGCACAATGTGTCCCACCCCTCTTTTTCAGTAGCCTTGTCACTCAGGTGGTGAAGATACGGGTTGGAGATGGTGTTGACAAGCAGCGTGTAGGCCTGTCTGTCCTTTTTTCACTTCTCATATGTCGCTGCTGCAGTTGTAGATGAACTTGCATCTACTGCACCTTTCTGCGGCGTCTTTCCCGCCACCACCTTTACTATGGTAATGCCCTTTGCTTGTGCAAGCGGAGGGCGCTCGTCGATGCTCACCACCTCTTACAAGCCCCTCTCCTCGAAAAAGAGACGGGTACGTATTTTCTAAAACGTGAATTTAGCGCGTCCTTCCAGTCTCTCCAAGGGCTGTGATGTTCTTACCATGCCTGCTACTGTCATTTGGAACTTTGGTGACGTTCGATCTAGAGGAGAGAGGTGGCCTTGGAGCAGCGAGCATGTGGGACAGGAAGGGCATCACTTGTCCTGAACAACGGTTATTAAATCACTCAAAATCATGGAGTACATATAGAACTAGAGCTTGGGCAAGTCATCCCTCTCACAAGCCACACCACTTAACCATGGAGGCTAGGGCCCATACACTAGAGTCCATAATCTCACACAAGAGAGGAAATTAGCCTACCAATGAGGACGACCACTCACACACGACCTAGAAAGCTAGGAAATGCTCTTTTGGCACACTCCAAGTGGTCATATAACCCATAATCCCATGGAGAATCTCCATGTATCCATGGCTAGCATACAAGGATCTCACCTCACCTGAAAAGTAAGGAGAGGTAACTTTTTCCTAGTCAGTACACTCTCACAAGGCAACCGAAGAATCAAGGACGTTTTCAGATATTTCTCCCATTAGGTCTTGACCCTAGACCTCTTGCCCTTTTCTTTTCTTAGGCTAAGGCATGGAGGCATCGTCCATGGTCACCCGGATATCGGCGGTCCATGATCCTAACAACTTAAAAAATTCTTATCTCTCAATCCGAGTGTTGGATCGGCTTGAAAGTTAGAGCGTAGCCATTTTGCCACCTAATCTTTCCAATGATGAAGTCAGATTGATGATCGGAATAGGGATTGGGTAGTTTCCTGGAACTTGCTTGTGTGGACCTGAAACTAAGCCACATGGCTCCTTTCCCAATAATCTCCCACTTTGGCGCAGTCAGAATCGGCCTAGTCTAAATACATTCATATAGAACTGCTGCTTCTCACGGGTCACTAGCTTGGTGCAGAAATCAACCACCTGCTTGTCGGTTGGATTAAATTCCAACTTGATAGCACCCTCCTGCACCATGTGCCTGATGAAGTGATATGCGATGTATATGTGCTTGGTACATGTATGGTGCTTAGGATACTTGGCGAGTGCAATTACGCTCTGGTTGTCGACACGCACAGGAACAGGAATTGCTACACTCCCACTCATCTCTGCCATGCGACGCTGAAGCCAAATTCCTTCCTTGGCTCCAAAGCTGAGGGAGACGTACTCAGCTTCCGAAGTTGAGGTGGCAACGACTACCTGCCGCTTGCTGCACTAACTGATAGCTCTACCATTCATGAGGAACACATGTCCAGAGATGGACTTGCGGTCCTAAGGGTTTGAAGCCCAATCTGCATCTATATAGCCGATGATGTTGTTGTCATTGTCGTTGTAGGTGATGCCGATATTGATGGTTCCAGCAAGGAAGCGGAAGATTGGCTTCACTACCTTCTGGTGCTCAGGTCCGGGATAAGCCAAGTGCTGGCTCACAACACTAACAGCGTGTTCTTGGAACTTGACGAGAGAGGGAGCCTTGGAGCAGCAAGCATGTGTGATTGGAAGGGTATCACTTGTGCTGAAGAATGGTTGTTCAATCACTCAAAATGATGGAGTACATATAGAGCTAGAGCTTGGGCAAGTGAGCCCTCTCACAAGCCACACCACTTAGCCATGGAGGCAAAGGCTCACACACTAGAGTCCATAATCTCATACAAGGGAGGAAATCAGCCTAGTAATCAGGCTGACCAGTGACACACGACCTAGAGAGCTAGAGAATGCTCTCATGCCACACTCCTAGTGGTCACATAACCCACAAATCCATGGAGAATCGCCATGTGTCCATGGCTAGCACACAAGGATCTCACCTCACCTAAAAGGTAAGGAGAGGTACCTTTATCCTAGTCAGCACACTCTGACAAGGCAATCCTAAGACCAAGGACCTTTTTGGATATTTCTCCCATCAGGTCTTGACCCTGGAACTCTTGCCTTTTTTCTTTTCTCAGGCTAAGGCATGGAGCCATCACCCATGCCCACCCAGACATCGACGGTCCATGACCCCTGAAACTTTGAAAATACATATCTCCCAATCCGACCGTTGGATTGGCCTCAAACTTGGACCGTAGACATTTTGGCACCCGATCTTTTTAATGGTGAAGTCGGATTGGCGATCAAAGCAGGCATCTGGTACTCTCCTGGAACTTGCTCCTGTGGACCTGAAACTGAGCCAGATGGCTCCTTTCCCAACAATCTCCCACTTTGCCGCAGTCAGAGTGGGCTGAGTCCACATGCCTTCATGCAGAACGACTGCTTCTCACGGGTCACTGGCTTGGTGCAGAAATCAGCGACCTGCTTGCTAGTTAGAGTAAATTCCAGCTTGATAGCACCCTCCTGCACCATGTGCCTGATGAAATAATATGCGATATCAATGTGCTTGGTGCGTGCATGGTGCTCAGGATTCTTGGCGAGTGCAATTGCGCTCTGGTTGTCGACGCGCACAGGAACTGGAACTGCTGCACTCCCACTCATCTCTGCCATGAGACATTAGAGCCAAACTGCTTCCTTGGCTCCAAAGCTGGGAGATACGAACTCAACTTCTGTGCTCGAGTTCGCCACGACCACTTGCCGGTTGCTGTACCAGCTGATGGCTCCACCATTCATGAGGAACACATGTCCAGAGATGGATTTGCGGTCCTCAGGGTTTGAAGACCAATCTGCGTCTGTGTAGCCGATGATGCTGTTGTCATTGCCGTTGTAGGTGATGCCGATGTTGATGGTTCCAGCAAGGTAGCGAAAGATCTGCTTCACTGCCTTCTGGTGCTCTGGTCCGAAATAGCCATGTGCTGGCTCACAACGCTCACAGCCTGTGCGAGGTCCGGCCTTGTTGCCACCATCAGGTACATGAGACTGCCGATGGCGCTTTGGTACTTCTGCCGCTCAGCTGCATTTGCTTCTTCATTGAAGCTCACGAGGTACTACCGTGTCTCGAGCGGCGTGCCGATGGGTTTTGCCTCTGCCATGCCGAACCGCTGCAAAACATCCTTGATGTAGCGGCTCTGCTCCAGCGAGAGAGAGCGTGACTTGCGGTCACGTATGATGCCTCCCTGAGATCAGACATCTGGAAGCGCTCCTGCATGGCTTCCTTGAACTCCTGTAGTTTAGACATGCTGTTGGAAAGGAGGAGCATGTCATCCACATAGACAATGATGATGAGGATCTTATGCTCATGCTGCCAGCGATACACGCTGTAGTCACACTCGCTGCGCTCAAACCCCATGCACTGCAACGCTGCATCCAGCTTTTGGTTCCAAGCACGCGACGCTTACTTCAGGCCGTACAGCGACTTCAGCAGCTTGCAGACCAGGTGCTCCTGGCCATCCATAACGAACCCCTCCGGCTGCTCCATGTAGATCTCCTCCTCCAAGTCACCATTCAAGAATGCCGTCTTGACATCCATGTGGTGAACCTTGAAGTCCTTAGCTGCTGCATATGAGAGGAGGGTGCGCACAGAGGTAAACTTTGCAATAGGGGTAAACGTTTCTGTGTAGTCGATGCCCTCCTGCTGCGAGTAGCCCTTGGTGACCAGCCTCGCCTTGTACTTTTCCAGGTTACCATCTGCTCCCCGCTTCTTCTTGAAGATCCACTTGCACTTGATCACCTTACGTCCTGGAGGACGCTCAGTCAGCTCCCACGTGCCGTTGTCGAGTTGCGACTATATCTCCTGCTGCACAGCTTGCGCCCAATCTGCTGCATCCGGTGCAGCCATGGCCTCCTTGTATGACGTTGGCTCATCTGAATCTTCTGCAACTGCGACGTTCATCTGTTCTGGTTTCTGCAGCATCCAGAAATGGCCGCGCTCACCAGGCTTGTAACGCACCCTAAGAGGGTATCTGCGACGTGGTGCTGGAGCGTTAACGGGCGGCTGGCGCGGTACTGCTGGTACAACTGCTGCTGCTGGTGGTGCTACATCTCCCTCCTCTGCTTCTACCGATGAGGCTGTTGTATCTGCAACATCAGACATGGGAGAGTTGAGTGATTCTCCCAATGTCATAGTAGAGGAAGGATCAAGAGAAACTGGATCAGGAAGAATTTCTGCTCCCACTGTCTCGTCAGCTGCTGGTTCTGCTGCCTCTTCACACACGATGTTGGTGCCGATGACGTTACTCTCGTTGAAGACAACATCCCTGGAGATGATGACGTGGCTTGTATCCCTCTCGTAGAGGTGATACGCCTTGCTTGCCACGTCGTCAGCATGTGTACACTCTTTGCATCCCACTTTTGCCGCTTCTCTTTTGGCACGTGCATATGCGCCAAGCTGCTTAACGCGCGAAGATGACCTACGCTTGGCTTCTTGCCGAACCACGCCTCGTACGGCGTCATCTGCTCCAGCGCCTTAGTTGGACTGCGGTTCTTGATGTAGACCGCAGTGCTCACGGTTTCAGCCCAGAAGTCGTAAGTCAGCCGAGCCTCGTGCAGCATGGAGCGCGTCGACTCCACAATGGTACAATTGGCGCGTTCTGCTACACCGTTCTGCTGCGGCGAGTACGACACGGTACGCTGCGCCTTGATGCCAGCTGCTCCGAGGTAGTCCTGGAATTCCTTGCTCAGGTATTCTCCACTGCGGTCGCTGCGCAATGCCTTGATCTTCTTGCCAGATTGGTTCTCCACCATGGCCTTGAACTCCTTGAACCTGTCAAAGCACTGGTCCTTGGAGGAAAGGAAGTAGACAGCAGTGTAATGGCTCAAATCATCAATGAAGGTGAGAAAATACCTAGAGCCTCCAAAGCTCTGGGTCTGCATCGGTCCGCACAAGTCCGTGTGGACCAGCTCCAACACCTCTTTTGCACGCTTCCCTGCTCGAGAGAACGCCTCGCGATGCTGCTTCCCCTCCAAACAGCCGATACATAACTGCTGCTCAAAGTTAGAGATGGTAGGCAGGTCACGCACCATCTGCTTTGCTTGAAGCTGCTGCAAGGCGCGCATGCCAATGTGCCCGTAGCGCGCATGCCAGATCTCGCCATCTGTCGCCTGCACCACTGCTGCAAGACTCTGTTCACGTGGGATCTTGGTCGCCCCTCGCAGGCGGTACATGTCGCCCTCCTTCACCGACTTGGCCAACTCCTCTCCTGTTTCCTTGTTGAGGATGTAGCCATAGTCATCATCGAAGACAACGCGCAGACCTGTATTGGTGAGAGAGGACTCTGAGAGAAGGTTTAATACAGTATCAGGCACATAGAGCACACCATGGAAAACTCCCACTTCAATGCCACGCAGGGTCTCCAACCACATCTCCACAATCCTAATCCCCTCAGCATACACCTCCCGATCATCACCCAAAGCAATTGGACGGGGTGGGAATGGAGAGCTGCGTGAACCACTCCTTGTGGTGCGTCAGACTCTTGGTACACCCCAAGTCCTTGTACCACGCCAGATCCGCCTTTACCTTCTGCCACATGTCAGATTTCGCCATGAAGAGGCAGTCGCGCACCTCCTTGGCAACGTTCATGTTGCCAAAATGGCGCACGCCAGTCTGGTTCTGCTATTGCTGCTGCTGCTGGCGTTGTTGTGACTGCTGCTGCTGTTGCTGTGGAGATTGCTGCTTTTGCTACTGCTGCTGTTGCTGCTCCTTCTGGTCCCTCTTGAACTTGAAGCACTCTTTCTTGTAGTGCCCCTCTTTCTGGCAATAGTGGCACTTGCCCTTCTTCTTGCCTCTCTGCTGCCCGGACTGCTGCTGCTACTGGTTGCGTGAGCCCATGGCCATGAAAGCTGCTTCACTGCTGCTGCCGCCATTGCGCTTTGCTGCATTGCGACGCAATTCCACCTGCACCAGGAGTGTGTAGGTGAAGTGGAGGTCGAGAGTTGGCTGGCACTCCAGAGTCTCTCGTACCATGTCATAGCTGGTTGGGAGTCCCCTCAGCAAGAGAAGGATGAAGCGCGTCTTTTCCACAGGGTTGCCGGCCGTTCTCAGCTGCTTCGCCAGCTCCTTTGCCCTGTCCAGATACGCCTCCATCCCTTCACCACCATGCATTTTCAACGCCATCATCTTTTCCTCCAAAAGCATGAGGAATGCAGGATCCTTACTCTCATACTTCTTGCACAACGTGTCCCACCCCTCCTTTGTAGTAGCCTTGTCACTCACGTACTGAAGATGCAGGTTGGAGATGGTATTAACAAGCAACCTGTAGGCCTGCCTGTCCTTCTTCTTCCACTCCTCGTACGTCGCTGGTACAGCTGCAGAAGAACCCGCATCAGCTGCACCCTTTTGCGGCGTCTTCCCCGCCACCACCTGCGCTGCGGTGATGCCTTTTGCCTGTGGAACTGGAGCCGGCTCGTCGCCGCTCACCACCTCCCACAAGCCCCTCTCCTCCAAAAGGAGGCGGGTACGGATCTTCCAAAACGTGAAGTTGGCGCGTCCCTCCAGCCTCTCCAAAGGCTGGGCTGCTCTCGCAACGCCAGCTGCTGCCATTTTGAGCCTTGGTGATGCTCAGCGCTGCCCTTGGATGGCGGCGCTACCCCTGCTTCTGCAACTGCTTCTGCCAGAAATCTGTCTGACAGAAAATGGACTGCAGGTACCACCAGACTGTGAATTTTGAAAAACTAAGCCCACCACTGAAAAATTCAGCTCAAAACCTTTCAGATCGACCCATAAAACAGGGTCATCAACTGGGGATTTCAAAAGATATGCCCTCTTGAAAACAGGGTATGCTTCTGCTCCTACTCCAACTCAAAGCAGCCAGTTTGTAAACAGCGTTTCTCCCAAACGAAAGCTTAGGAAAAATACTACAATTCGCATGTGCCACATTTTAAATTTGACACAGATTCAAGAGAGTTATGGTCATCACAAGGCGACAGTCTTACTCATACAGAAGAGTGTAGCCCTGGCCGACCTTGTTGTGAGCATAACGCTTAATCCGATTGTTGGATCTTCGCGATCTTGGGCTCGTTGGAAAGCTTGTCTCTTGAACTTGAAGATCCTGTGGTTGATAGTCAAATCGGATAAAGGTTTGAACCCAACCCGTCACTCTCAAAGTGACGGCCTATGCTGGCTGGAGGTGGCAGAACTTGGCTCTGATACCAAATGTTGGAACTTGAGGAGAGAGGGAGCCTTGGAGCAGCGAGCATGTGTGATTGGAAGGACATCACTTGTGCTGAAGAATGGTTGTTCAATCACTCAAAATGATGGAGTACATATAGAGCTAGAGCTTGGGCAAGTCAGCCCTCTCACAAGCCACACCACTTAGCCATGGAGGCTAAGGCTTAGACACTAGAGTCCATAATCTCACACAAGGGAGGAAATCAGCCTAGCAATCAGGCTGACCACTCACACACGACCTAGAGAGCTAGAGAATGCTCTCATGGCACACTCCTAGTGGTCACATAACCCACAAACCCATGGAGAATCGCCATGTGTCCATGGCTAGCACACAANAGTCAGCCCTCTCACAAGCCACACCACTTAGCCATGGAGGCTAAGGCTCACACACTAGAGTCCATAATCTCACACAAGGGAGGAAATCAGCCTAGCAATCCGGCTGACCACTCACACACGACCTAGAGAGCTAGAGAATGCTCTCATGGCACATTCCTAGTGGTCACAAAACCCACAAACCCATGGAGAATCGCCATGTGTCCATGGCTAGCACACAAGGATCTCACCTCACCTAAAAAGTAAGGAGAGGTACCTTTATCCTAGTCAGCACACTCTGACAAGGCAATCCTAAGACCAAGGACCTTTTTGGATATTTCTCCCATCAGGTCTTGACCCTGGACCTCTTGACTTTTTCTTTTCTCAGACTAAGGCATGGAGCCATCACCCATGCCCACCCAGACATCGACGGTCCATGACCCCCGAAACTTTGAAAATTCATATCTCCCAATCCGACCGTTGGATTGGCCTCAAACTTGGACCGAAGACATTTTGCCACATGATCTTTTCAATAGTGAAGTCAGATTGGCGATCGAAGCAGGCATCTGGTACTTTCCTGGAACTTGCTCCTGTGGACCTGAAACTGAGCCAGATGGCTGCTTTCCCAACAGAGACTGGGTCAGGAAGGATATCTGCTCCCACTGCCTTGTCAGCTGCTGCTTCTGCTCCCTCTTCATAGACAATGTTGGTGCCGATGACGTTGCATTCGTTGAAGACGATATCCCTGGAGATGATGACGTGGCCTGTATTCCTCTCGTAGAGGCGATACGCCTTGCTTGCCAAGTCATAGCCAATCATGAACATTTGAGTGTTCTTCGCGTCCAAGTTTTGCCGCTTCTCCTTTGGCACGTGCGTGTGCGCCAAGCTACCAAACGCGCGAAGATGACCCATACTCGGCTTCTTGCCAAAGCACGCCTCGTACGGGGTCATCTGCTTGAGGGCCTTGGTTGGACTGCGGTTCTTGATGTAAATCGCAGTGCTTACAGCTTCCGCCCAAAAGTCGTAGGTGAGCCGAGCCGCGTGCAGCATGGAGCGTGCCGACTCAACAATGGTGCGGTTGGCGCGTTCTCCTATGCCGTTCTGCTGCGGCGAGTATGACGAGGTGCGCTGCGTCTTGATGCATGCTGCTGCGAGGTAGTCCAGGAATTTCTTGCTCAGGTACTCTCCACTGCGGTCGCTGCGAAGCATCTTGATTTTCTTGCCAGTCTGGTTCTCCACCATGGCCTTCAATTCCTTGAACCTGTCAAAGCACTGGTCCTTGGAGGAAAGGAAGTAAACAGCAGTGTAACGCCTGAAAGCATCAATGAAGGTGAGAGAATACCTAGAGCCTCCAAAGCTCTGGGTCTATTTGGGCCACACAAGTCTGTGCTCACCTGCTCTAGCACCTCCTTTGCACGCTCTCCTACTCCAGACCGCCTCGTAGAAGGAAAGCGCGCAAAGGAGGTGCTATAGCTGGTCCACACAGACTTGTGTGATCCGATGCAGACCGAGAGCTTTGGAGGCTCTAGGTATTTTCTCACCTTCATTGATGATTTCAGCCGTTAGACTGCTGTGTACTTCCTTTCCTCCAAGGACCATTGCTTTGACAGGTTCACGGTGTTCAATGCCACGGTGGAGAACCAAACTGGCAAGAAAATCAAGATACTCCGTAGCGACCGCGGTGGAGAGTACCTGAGGAAGGAGTTCCAGGACTACCTCGCAGCAGCAGGCATCAAGACACAGCACGTCTCGCCATACTCGCCGCAGCAGAACGGCATAGGAGAACGCGCCAACCGCACCATTGTGGAGTCGGCGCGCTCCATACTGCACGCGGCTCGGCTCACCTACGACTTTTGGGCGAAAGCAGTGAGCACTGCGGTTTACATCAAGAACCGCAGTCCAAACAAGGCGCTCAAGCAGATGACGCCGTACGAGACATTGTTCGGGAAGAAGATGAGTATGGATCATCTTCGCGCATTTGGCAGCTTGGCGCACATGCACGTGCCAAAGGAGAAGCCGCAAAAGTGGGACGTGAAGAGCACGCAAATGCTTATAATTGACTACGACTTGGCAAGCAAGGCGTATCGCCTCTATAAGAGGAATACAAGCCACGTCATCATCTCTAGGGATGTCAACGAAAGTAACGTCAACGGTACCAACATTGTCAATGAAGAGGCAACAGAAGCAGCAGCTGACGAGGTAACGTGAGTAAATACCCTTCCTAATCTAGTCGTTCCTGATCCTTCTTCCATTGTGACAATGGGAGAACCAGTCTACTCTCCCATGTCCGATGTAAGAGATACAGCGGCCTCATCGGCACAAGAAGACGAAGAAGATACACCACCATCAACAGGAGCATTTTTACCAATAGCACCGTGTCTGCTGCCTACTAACGCTCCTGTACCAGGTCAGAGGTACCCTCTCAGGGTGCGCTACAAGCCTGGTGAGCGCGAGCATTTCTAGATGCTCTTGAAACCAGTCCAAACAAACGTCGCAATTGCAGCAGACTCTTATGAGCCGACGTCGTACAAGGAGGCCATGGCGTCACCATATGCGGCAGATTGGGCGCAAGCTGTGCAATATGAGATATAGTCGCAGCTCGAGAACAGTACGTGGGAGCTGACTAAGCGTCTACCTGGACGTAAGGTGATCAAGTGCAGGTGGGTCTTCAAGAAGAAGCGGGGAGCAGATGGCAACCTGGGAAAGTACAAGGGAAGGCTGGTCGCCAAGGGCTAATCGCAGCAAGAAGACATCGATTACAAGTAAACCTTTGCTCCTGTTGCAAAGTTTGCCTCTATGCGTATGCCCCTTTCCTATGTAGTAGCAGAGGACTTTGAGGTCCACCACATGGACGTCAAGACGGCGTTCCTGAACGGTGACCTGGAGGAGGAGATTTACATGGACCAGCCGGAGGGGTCCGTCATGGATGGCCAGGAGCACCTGGTTTCCAAGCTGCAGAAATTGCTCTATGGCCTCAAGCAAGCCTCGCGTACTTGGAACCAGAAGTTGGATGCGGTGTTGCACTACATGGGGTTAGAGTGCAGCGAGTGTGACTATGGTGTCTATCGCTGGTAGCATGGTCATGAGGTGTTCATCATCATCGTCTATGTGGATGACATACTCCTCCTTTCTAATAGCATGTCTGCACTACAGGAGTTTAAGGAGGCCATGCATGAGCGCTTCCAGATGTCTGATCTCAGGGAGGCATCATACTTCCTCGCTATCTAGATCACGCGTGTTTGCATATCATGCTCTCTCTCATAGCAGCAGAGCCGCTACATGAAGGATGTCTTGCAGTGGATCGGCATGGCAAAGGAAACATCCATCGGCACGCTGCTGGAGATGCGGCAGTACCTCTTGAGCAAATGCAACAAAGCGGTAGAACTACTAGAGCACCGTCGGCACCCTCATGTACCTGATGGTTGTAACCAGGCCGCACTTAGCATATGCTATTAGCGCTGTTAGCCAGTACATGGGAAATCCCGGACCTGAGCACCAGAAGGCAGTGAAGCAGATCTTCTGCTACCTTGTTGGAACCATCAACATCGGCATCACCTAGAACGGCAACGACAACACCATAATCGGCTACATAGATGTTGATGGGGCTTCAAACCCTGAGGACCGCAAGTCCATCTCAGGACATGTGTTCCTCATGAATGCTGGGGCCATTTGCTGGTACAGCAAGCGATATGTGGTTGTGACCACCACAACTAAGGAAGCTGAGTACGTCTCTCTCAGCTTTGGAGCCAAGGAAGCAGTTTGGCTTCAGCGTCTCATGGCAGAGATGAGTGGGAGTACAACAGTTCCAGTTCCTGTGTGCGTTGACAACGAGAGTGCAATCGTACTCGCCAAGAATCCTAAGCACCATGCACGCACTGAACACATTGACATCGCATATCACTTCATCAAGCACATGGTGCAAGAGGGTGCTATCAAGCCTGAGTTTACTCCAACCATCAAGCAGATCGCTGATTTCTGCACCAAGCCAGTGACACATGAGAAGCAGCAGTTCTGCATGAAGGCATGTAGACTCAGCCCACTCTGACTGCGGCAAAGTGGGAGATTCTTGGGAAAGGAGCCATCCGGCTCGGTTTCAGGTGCACTGGAGCAAGTTCAAGGAAACTACAAATTGCCTTCTTCGATCGCTAAGCTAACTTCACCATTGGCAAGATCAGGTGGCAAAACATCAATAATGCATGTTTGTGGCCGATCCAACGGTCAGATTGGGAGATATGAATTTTTTAAGTTTTCACGGTCATCGACCGCTGATTTCCGGGTGACCATGAGCGATGGCTCCATGCCCTAGCCTGAGAAGAGAAAAAGGCAAGAGGTCCAGGGTCAAGACCTGATGAGAGAAATATCCAAAAAGGCCCTTGATTCTTGAGTTGCCTTGTCAAAGTGTGCTGACTAGGAAAAAGGTACCTCTCCTTACTTTTTAGATGATGTGAGATCCTTGTGTGCTAGCCATGGATACATGGCGATTCTCCATGGCATTGTGGATAATGTGACCACTAGGAGTATGCCATGAGAGCATTTCCTAGCTCTCTAGGTCGTGTTTGAGTGGTCAGACTGATTGCCAGGCTTATTTCCTCTCTTGTGTGAGATTATGGACTCTAGTGTGTGAGCCTTGTGAGAGGGCTACCACTTCGTATCAAAGCAAAGTTTTGCCACTTTTAGCAAGCACAGGCTGTCACTTTGAAAGTGATGGATTGAGATTAAAGATTCACCAAACTTGACAATCGACCACAAGATCTTCATGTGTAAAAGACAAGCTTTCCAACATGTCCAAGATTGCAAAGATCCAACGGTCGGATTGAGAGTTATGCCAGGGCTCAGTCTTCTCTCTGAGTAACATTGTCGCCTTGTGATGATCATAACTCTGGTTTCTTTGTCAAGTTTAAAAAGTAATTCATACGAGTTGAAGTATTTCTTCTAAGCTTTCCATTGGTGCTAAAATATTTGCATTCCATAGGTGCGTTAGGGAGGAACGATGTTTATAAGCTAGCTGGTATGAGCTGGAATTAGAGCAGAAGAATACCATGTTTTTCAAGAGGGCATATCATTCAAACTCCCCTCTTCATGATCCTGTTTTATGGGTCGATGGGAAAGGTTTTGAGCTGAATTTTCTAGAAGTGATGTCAGTTTTTTAAAATACCAAGCTTGGTAGCCTCTATATTCCATTTTTTGTGAGACAGATTCCTGGCAAAAGCTAGGGCAGAAGCAGGGATAGCGCTGAGCATCACCAAGGCTCAAAATGGCAGTATCAGGAGTGGTAATACCAACCTAGCCCTTGGAGAGCCTGGAAGGACGCACAAATTTTACGTTTTGGAAGATCCGTACCCGCCTCCTTTTGGAGGAGAGGCTTGTGGGAGGTGGTGAGCGGCGACGAGCGCGCTGCGCCTCTAAAGGCAAAATGCATCATTGCAGCAGAGGTGGTGGCGGGGAAGAGGCCGCAGAAAAGTGCACCAAATGCAAGTTCATCTACAACTATAGCAGCGGCATATGAGGAGTGGAAGAAGAAGGACATGCAGGCCTACAGGCTCCTTGTTAACACCATCTCCAACCTGCATCTTCGATACGTGAGTGTCAAGGCTACTGTAAAAGAGGGGGGGACACGTTGTGCAAGAAGTATGAGAGCAAGGATCGTACATTCCTCATGCGTTTGGAGGAGAAGATGATGGCGTTGAAAATGCAGGGTGACGAAGGGATTGAGGCATACTTGGACAAGGCAAAGGAGCCGGCGAAGCGGCTGAAAGCGGCTACCAATCCTATGGACGACACGCATTCCGTCCTCCTCTTGCTTAGCGGACTCCCAACGCGCTATGTTACAGTGTGAGAGACGTTGGAGGGCCAGCCAACTCTTGACCTCAACTTCATGTGCACGCACCTGGAGCAGATAGAGCTGCGTCGCAATGCCGCAAAGCGCAATGGCAACAGCAGCAGCACTGAAGTCGCTTTCATGGCCATGGGCTCACGCAACCTGCAGCAGCACTAGTGCAGGCAGCTGAGAGGCAAGAAGAAGGGCAAGTGCCACTATTACCAGAAAAAAGGGCACTAGAAGAAAGAGTGCCTCAAGTTAAAGAGGGACCAGAAGGAGCAGTAGTAGCTACACCAAAAGTAGTAATCTCCACAGCAACAGGAGCAGTAGTCACAGTGACGTCAGCAGCTGCAGCAGCAGTTACAACGACGTCAGCAGCTGCAGCGGCAGCAAAACCAGACTAGCGTGTGCCATTTATGCAACATGAACGTGGCCAAGAAGGTGCGCGACCGCCTCTTCATGGCAAAGTCTGACATGTCGTAGAAGGAAAAGACGGATCTGGCGTGGTACAAGGACTCGAAATATACTAAGAATCTGACGCACCACAAAGAGTTGTGGTTTGGGATTCCAGAGATGTGGTTAGAGACCCCTTGTGGCTTTGAAGTGGGAGTGTTCCATGGCGTACTATACGTACCTAATACTGTCTTCAATCTTCTCTAAGTGTCCTCTCTCACCAACACAGGACAAGGAGTCGTCTTTGACGACGACTTTGGCTACATCCTCAACAAGGAAAGAGGAGAGGAGTTGGCAAGGTCGGTGAAGGACGGCGACATGTACCGCCTTTTAAGGGCCGCTAAATCCCTCGAGAGTTGAGTTTTGCAGCAGTGGTGCAGGCCAGTGATAGTGAAACTTGGCATGCGCACTACGGCCACATCAGCATGCGCGTCTTGCAACAACTTCAAACGAAACAGATGGTGTGTGACTTGCCCACCATCTCTAACTTTGTGCAGCAGTTTAGCATCGGCTGTTTGGAGGGGAAGCAGCATCGCGAGCGTTCTCTGGAATAGGGGAGCACGCGAAGGAGGTGCTCGAGTTGGTCCATACAGACTTGTGTGGCCGAATGCAGACCCAGAGCTTTGGGGGCTCTAGGTGTTTTCTCACCTTCTTTGATGATTTCAGCCGTTAAACTGCTGTGTACTTCTTTTCTTCCAAGAACCAGTGGTTTAACAGGTTCAAGGAGTTAAAGGCCATGGTGGAGAACCAGACTGGCAAGAAAATTAAGGCGCTACGCAGCGACCGCGGTGGAGACTACGTGAGTAAGGAGTTTCAGGACTACCTCGCAGTAACAGGCATCAAAGCCTAGGGTACCGCGCCATACTCGTCGCAGTAGAACGGCGTAGCAGAACGTGCCAACCCGACCATCATTGAGTCGGCACGTTCCATGATGCACGCGGCTCGGTTGACCTACGACTTTTGGGCCGAAGTAGTGAGCACTTTGGTGTACATCAAGAACCGAAATCCAACCAAGGCCCTAGAGGAGATGACGTCATACGAGGCGTGGTTTGGCAAGAAGCTGAGGGTGGGTCATCTTTGCACGTTTGGCAGCTTGGTTCATTTGTACGTGCCAAAGGAGAAGCCACAAAGGTTGGACCTGAATAGTGCATAGATGCCAATGATTGGCTACGATATGGTAAGCAAGGTGTATTGCCTCTACGAGAGGGATACAAGCCACGTCATCATTTCGAGAGATGTCATCTTCAACGAGAGCAACGCTATCGGTACGAACATTGTCTGTGAAGAGGCAGCAAAACAGCAGTAGACGAGGCAGTGGGAGCAGACATACTCCCTGACCTCATGTCTCCTGACCCTTCCCCTACTGTGACAGTGGAAGAACCTCTCTATTCCCCGATATCTGATGCAGCAGATACAGCGGCCTCATCGGCACAACCAGAGGAAGAAGATGCACCACCATCCGTAGGAGCACTTCTGTAGGCAGCACCGCACAAGCCGCTTGCTAATGCTCCAACACCAGGTCGCAGGTACCCTCGCAAAGTGCACTATAAGCCTGGTGAGCGCAGGAATTTCTGGATGCTCCAGAAACGAGACGAGACAAACAACGCAGTTGAAACAGACTTTGATTAATCGACATTGTACAAGGAGGCCATGGCGTCACCAGATGCAGTAGATTGGGCACAAGCTGTGCAGTAGGAGATACAATTGTAGCTCAACAACGGTACCTGGGAGCTTACTGAGCGTCCACCTGGACGCAAGGTAATCAAGTGCAACTAGGTGTTCAAGAATAAGAAGGGAGCAGATGGCAACGTGGAAAAGTACAAGGCAAGGCTGGTCGCCAAGGGCTGCTCGCAACAGGAAGGCATTGACTACACACAAACCTTTGCTCCTATTGCAAAATTTACCTCTGTACGTACAGTCCTTTCCCATGCAACAGCAGAGGACTTTGAGATCCACCATATTGACGTCAAGACGGCGTTTGTGAACGGTGACCTGGAGGAGGAGATTTACATGGAGCAGTTGGAGGTGTTGGGAAAGGAACCATCTGGCGCAGTTTCAGGTCCACAGGAGCAAGTTCCAGGAAAGTACCAGATTCCTGCTCCGATCGCCGATCCGACTTCACCACTGGAAAGATCAGGTGGAAAAATGTCTACGGTCCAAGTTTGAGGTTGATCCAACGGTCGGATTGGGAGATATGAATTTTCGAAGTTTCGGGGTTCATGGACCGTCGATGTCTGGGTGGGCATAGGTGATGACTCCATGCCTTAGCCTGTGAAAAGAAAAAGGCAAGAAGTCCAGGGTCAAGACCTGATGGGAGAAATATCCAAAAAGCTCCTTGGTCTTAGGATTGCCTTGTCAGAGTGTGCTGACTAGGATAAAGGTACCTCTCCTTGCTTTTTAGGTGAGGTGAGATCCTTGTGTGCTAGCCATGGACACATGGCGATTCTCCATGGGTTTGTGGGTTATGTGACCACTAGGAGTGTGCCATGA
>SZWC01000572.1:247609-282984 GCA_023375785.1 Penium margaritaceum | reverse complement strand
TGGTGCAGCAAGCGGCAGGTGGTCGTGGCCACCTCGAGTACAGAAGCTGAGTACGTATCTCTCAGCTTTGGAGCCAAGGAAGCAGTTTGGCTCCAACGTCTCATGGCAGAGATGAGTGGGAGTGCAGCAGTTCCAGTTCCTGTGCGCGTCGACAACCAGAGCGCAATCGCACTCGCCAAGAATCCTGAGCACCATGCACGCACCAAGCACATTGACATCGCATATCATTTCATCAGGCACATGGTGCAGGAGGGTGCTATCAAGGTGGAGTTTACTCCAACCAGCAAGCAAGTTGCTGATTTCTGCACCAAGCCAGTGACCCGTGAGAAGCAGCAGTTCTGCATGAAGGCATGTGGACTCAGTCCACTCTGACTGCGGCAAAGTGGGAGATTGTTGGGAAAGGAGCCATCTGGCGCAGTTTGAGGTCCACAGGAGCAAGTTCCAAGAAAGTACCAGATGCCTGCTCCGATCGCCGATCTGACTTCACCACTGGAAAGATCAGGTGGAAAAATGTCTACGGTCCAAGTTTGAGGTTGATCCAACGGTCGGACTGGGAGATATGAATTTTCGAAGTTTCGGGGTTCATGGACCGTCGATGTCTGGGTGGGCATAGGTGATGACTCCATGCCTTAGCCTGAGAAAAGAAAAAGGCAAGAAGTCCAGGGTCAAGACCTGATGGGAGAAATATCCAAAAAGGTCCTTGGTCTTAGGATTGCCTTGTCAGAGTGTGCTGACTAGGATAAAGGTACCTCTCCTTGCTTTTTAGGTGAGGTGAGATCCTTGTGTGCTAGCCATGGACACATGGCGATTCTCCATGGGTTTGTGGGTTATGTGACCACTAGGAGTGTGCCATGAAAGCATTCTCTAGCTCTCAAGGTCGTGTGTGAGTGGTCAGCCTGATTGCTAGGCTGATTTCCTCCCTTGTGTGAGATTATGGACTCTAGTGTGTGAGCCTTAGCCTCCATGGCTAAGTGGTGTGGCTTGTGAGAGGGCTGACTTGCCCAAGCTCTAGCTCTATATGTACTCCATCATTTTGAGTGATTGAACAACCATTCTTCAACACAAGTGATGCCCTTCCAATCACACATGCTCGCTGCTCCAAGGCTCCCTCTCTCCTCAAGTTCCAACAGGAGGGGCTCGTCATGGATGGCTAGGAGAACCTGGTTTGCAAGTTGCAGAAGTCGCTGTACGGTCTCAAGCAAGCGTCGCGTGCTTGGAACCAGAAGTTGGATGCAGCATTGCAATACATGGGATTTGAGCACAACGAGTGTCACTACAGCGTCTATCTCTGGCAGCATGGTCATGGGGTGCTCATCATCATCGTGTATGTGGATGACATGCTCCTCCTTTCCAACAGCATGTCTGCAATGCAGGAATTCAAGGAGGCCATGTAGGAACGCTTCCAAAGGTCTAATCTCGGGGAAGCATCATACTTGGTATCCAGATCGCTCTCTCTCACTGCACCAGAGCCGCTACATCAAGGATGTCTTCCAGCACTTTGGCATGGTAGAGGCAAAACCCATCGGCACGCCGCTGGAGACGCGGCAGTACCTCGTGAGCTTCAACGCAGAACTGGATGCAGTTGAGCGGCAGAAGTACCAGAGCACTGTCGGCAGTCTCATGTACCTGATGGTTGCAACCAGGCTGGACCTCGCACAGGCTGTTAGCGCTGTGAGCCAACGCATGGCTGATCCCAGACCTGAGCACCAGAAGGAAGTGAAGCGGATCTTCCGCTACCTTGCTGAACCATCAACATCAGTATCACCTATAACGGCAACGACAACAACATCATTGGCTATACAGACACACTTTGGGCTGTAAATCCTAAGGATCACAACTCAATCTCTGGACCTATGTTCCTCATGAATTATGGGGCCATCAGCTCGTGCAGCAAGTGGCAGGTGGTCGTTGCCACCTTAAGCACGGAAGGTGAGTACGTCTCTCTCAGCTTTGGAGCCAAGGAAGTTGTTTGACTTCAGCATCTCATGGCACACATGATTGGGAGTGCAGCTATTCCTGTTCTTGGACGCGTTGAGAATAAGAGTGCAATATCACTCGCCAGGAATCATGAGCACCAGGCACGCACCAAGCACATTGACATCGCATATCAGTTCATCAGGCACATGGTGCAGGAGGGTGCTATCAAGTTGGAGTTTACTCCTACCACTAAGAAGGTTGCTGATTTGTGCACCAAGATAGTGTCGGGTGAGAAGCAGTAGTTGTGCATGAAGGCATGTAGACTCGGTCCACTCTGACTATGCCAAAGAGGGAGATTGTTGGGAAAGGAGTCATACGGCTTAGTTTCATGTCCACAAGAGCAAGTTCAAGGAAACTACCAAATGCCTACTCTGATCGTCAATGGAACTTCTTCATTTGAAAGATCAGGTGGCAAAATATCTATTATCCAAGTTTCAAGCCAATCCAAGAGTTGGATTGGGAGATAGGAATTCTCAAAGTTTTAGGTGTCATCGACTGCTGATATCCGTGTGACCATGGGCAATGGCTCAATGCCTTACCTTGAGAAAAGAAAAAAGCAAGAGGTCTAGGGTCAAGACATGATGGGAGAAATATCCAAAAAGTTCCTTGATTCTTGGATTGCCTTGTCACAGTGTGCTGACTAGGAAAAATGTACCTCTCCTTACTTTTTAGGTGAGGTGAGATCCTTGTGTACTAGCCATGGGCACATGGCGCTTCTCCATGGGATTTTTGGTTATATGACCACTAAGAGTGTACCATGAGAGCATTTCCTAGCTCTCTAGGTCGTGTGTGAGTGGTTAGCCTGATTACTAGGCTGATTTCCTCTCTTGTGTGAGATTATGGACTCCAGTGTGTGAGCCTTAGCCTCCATGGCTAAGTGGTGTGGCTTGTCTGTCCGCTGACTTGTCCAAGCTCTAACTCTATATATACTCCATCATTTTGAGTGATTCAACAACCATTCTTCAGTATAAGTGATGCCCTTCTAGTCCCTCATGCTCGCTGCTCCAAGGCTCCCTCTCTCCTCCAGATCCAATACTAAAGATGTGGTACTACCTTGTGAGCTTCAATGGAGAAGCGGATGCAGCTGAGCGGCAGAAGTACCAGAGGACCGTCGGCACTCTCATGTACTTGATGGTCGCAATCAGGCCCAACCTTGCATAGGCCGTTAGCGCTATGAGCCAACACATGGCGAATCCCAGACCTGAGTACGAGAAGGCAGTAAAGCGGATCTTGTCTGAACCAGGACCTTGGTGGAACCATCAACATCGGTATTACCTACAATAGCAACGACAACATCATTAGCTATACAGATGCAGATTACGCTTCAAATCCTGAGAACCGCAAGTCCATCTTTGGACATGTGTTCCTCATGAATAGTGGGATCATTAGTTGGTGCAGCAAGTCGCAGGTGGTGGTGGCCACCTAGATCACGGAAGTTGAATACGTCTCTGTCAACTTTCGAGCCAAAGAAGGACTTTGGCTTCAGCGTCTCATGGCATAAATGAGTGGCATTGCAGTAGTTCCAGTTCCTATGCGCGTTGAAAACCAGAGTGCAATCGCACTCGCCAAGAATCCTGAGCATAATGTACGTACTAAGCAGATTGACATCGGATATTATTTCATTAGGCACATAGTGCACAAGGGTGTTATCATGCTGAGTTTACTCCAACCGGCAAGTAGGTCGTTACTTGCTGTACCAAGCAAGTGACCTGAGAAAAGTAGCAGTTCTGCATGAAGGCATGTGGACTCAGTCCACTCACACTGTGGCAAAGTGAGAGATTCTTGGGAAATGAGCCATCTAGCTCAGTTTCAGGTCCACTCCAGCGATGTCAATGTGCTTGGTGCATGCATGGTGCTCATGATTCGTGGCAAGTGGGATTAATCTCTGGTTGTCAACGCGCATACGAACTGGAACTGTTGTACTCCCACTCATCTCTGCCATGAGAAGCTGAAACAAAACTGCTTCCTTTACTCCAAGGTTGAGAAAGACCTACTCAGCTTTCGTGCTTGAGGTAGCCATGACCACCTGCCGTTTCCTACACCAGCTGATGGCCCCACTCCTCATGAGGAACACATGTCCAGAGATGGACTTGCGGTCCTCAGGATTTGAAGTCCAATGTGCATCTGTGTAGCCGATGATACTGTTGTCGTCATCGTTGTATGTGATGCCGATGTTGATGGTTCCACTAAGGTAGCGGAAGATCCCTTTCACTACCTTTTGGTGCTCAAGTCCGGGATCGGCCATGTGCTGGCTAATAGCGCTAACAGCCTATGCGAGGTCCAGCCTGGTTGCAACCATCAGGTACATGAGGTTGCCCACAGCGCTCTGCCGCTAAGCTGCATTTGCTTCTCCATTGAAGCTCAGGAGGTACATTTGCATGTCCAGCGGCGTGCCGATGGGTTTTGCCTCTTTGATGCCAAACCGCTACAAAACATCCTAGAAGTAGCGGCTCTCCTGCTACGAGAGAGCGTGATTTACGGTTAGGCGTGCTCCAGATACCTAGGAAGTATGATGCCTCCCCGAGATCAGACATCTGGAAGCGCTCAAGCATGGCTTCTTTGAACTCCTGTTGTGCAGACATGCTCTTGGAAAGGAGGAACATGTCATCCACATACACGATGATGATAAGGACATCATGCTCATGCTACCAGAGAAAGACGTAGAAGTTGCACTAGCTGCGCTCGAGTCCCATGCACTGCCACGCTGCATCCAACTTCTGGTTCCAAGCACACGACGCTTTCTTGAGGCCGTACAGCGACTTCTACAGCTTGTAAACCAGGTGCTCGTGGCCATCCATGACGAACCCCTCCGGCTTCTCCATGTAAATCTCCTCCTCCAGGTCACCGTTCAAGAATGTTGTCTTGATGTCCATGTGGTGGACCTCAAAGTCCTTTGCTTCTGCATAAGAAAGTAGTGTGCACACAGAGGCAAACTTTGCAACAGGATTAAAGGTTTCCATGTAGTCGATGCCTTCCTGATGCGAGTATCCCTTAGCGACCAGCCTAGCCTTGTACATTTATAGGTTGCCATCCGCTCTCTGCTTCTTCTTGAACACCCACTTGCACTTGATCACCTTACGTCTAGGTAGACGCTCAATCAGCTCCCACGTACCATTGTTGAGCTCCGACTGTATCTCCTGCTTCACAGCTTGTGCCCAATCTGCTGCATCTGGTGCAGCCATGGACTCCTTGTACGACATCGGCTTATTGTTGGAACTTGGGGAGAAACGGAGCCTTGGAGTAGCGAGCCTGTGCGATTGGAAGGGCATCACTTGTGCTGAAGAATGGTTCTTAAATCACTCAAAATAATAGAGTACGTATAAAGCTAGAGCTTGGGCAAGTCAGGCTTCTCACAAGCAAAATACTTAGCGGTGGAGACTAAGGCTCACACACTATAGTCCATAATCTCACACAAGGGAGGAAATCAGCCTAGCAATCAGGCTGACCCCTCAAACACGGCCCAGAAAGCTAGAGAATACTCTCATGGCACACTCCTGGTGGTCACATAACCCACAATCCCATGGAGAATCGCCATGTTTCCATGACTAGCACACAAGGGATCTCACCTCACGTAAAAACTAAGGAGAGGTATTTTTTTCCTAGTCAGCACACTCTCACAAGGCAACTCAAGAATCTAGGACCTTTTTGGATATTCTTTCCATCAGGTCTTGACCCCGGATCTCTTACTTTTTCTTTTCTCAGGCTAAGGCATGGAGCCATGGCCCATGGTCACCCGGATATCGACGGTCGATGACCTCGAATACTTTGAAAATTCATATCTCCCAATCCGACTCTTGGATCGGCCTCAAATTTGGATTGTAGACGTGAGAAAAGAAAAAGGCAAGAGCACACAGACATGTGCAAACTGATGTAGACCCAAACTTTGGAGGCTCTAGGTATTTCCTGACCTTCATTGATGATTTCAGCCGTTACACTGCTGTGTACTTCCTTCCTTCCAAGGACCAATGTTTTGACAGGTTCAAGGAGTTCAAGGCTATTGTGGAGAACCAGACTCATAAGAAGATCAAGGCGTTACGTACCGACCGCGGTGGAGAGTACCTGAGCAACGAGTTCCGAGACTACCTCGTAGTAGCTGGCATGAAGGCGTAGCATACAGCGCCGTATTCGCTGCGGCAGAACGTTGTAGCAGAACGCGCCAACTGTATCATAATCGAGTCGGCACGCTGCATGCTACACACGGCTCGGCTGACCTACGACTGATGGGCTGAAGCCGTGAGCACTGCGGTCTACATCAAGATTGTAGTCCAAGTAAAGCGCTGAAGCAGATGACGCCGTACGAAGCGTGGTTCGGCATGAAACCGAGCGTGGATCATCTCCAAGCATTTGGCAGCCTGGCGCTCATGGACGTGCCCGAGGAGAAGCGACACAAATGGGACGCAAAGAATGCGCAGATGCTGATGATTCGCTACGACGTGGCAAGCAATGCCTATCGCCTCTATGAAAGGGATACAAGCCATGTCATCATCTCCAGAGATGTCGCCTTCAACGAGAGCAACATCATCGGTACCAATATTGTCTATGAAAAGGCAGCAGAACGAGCAGCTGACGAGATAGTGGGAGCAGAAATCCATCCTGATCCATTCTCTCTCGATCCTCCCTCTACTGCGACAGTGGGAGAATCACTTTAGTCTCCCATATCAAATGCAGCAAATAGAACAGCCTCATCGGCAGAAGCAGAGGAGGGAGATGTAGCACCACCAGCAGAACCAGTTGTGCCAGCAACACCGCGCTAGCCGCCTGCTAACGCTCTAGCACCAGGTCGCAGGTACCCTGTTAGGATGCGTTACAAGCCTGGTGAGCACGGCCATTTCTGGATGCTGCAGAAACCAGAACAGATGAACGTCGCAGTTGCAACAGAATGAGATGAGCCAACGTAATACAAGGAGGCCATGGCTGCACCGGATGCAGCAGATTAAGATTGGGTGCAAGAAGTACAGCAAGAGATACAACCGCAACTGGACAACGACACGTGAGAGCTGACTGAGCACCCACATGGACGTAAGGTGATCAAGTACAAACGGGTGTTCAAGAAGAAGCGGGAAGCAGATGGTAACCTGGAGAAGCACAAGGCGAGGCTGGTCGCCAAGGGCTACTCGCAGTAGGACCGCATCAACTACATAGAAACGTTTGCCCTAGCTGCAAAGTTTGCCTCTGTGCGCACGCTCTTCTCTTATGCAGCAGCTGAGGACTTCGAGGTTCACCACATGGATGTCAAGACGGCATTCTTGAATAGTGAAGTGGAAGAGGAGATTTACATGGAGCAGCCGGAGGGGTTTGTCATGGATGGACAAGAGCACCTGGTTTGCAAGCTGCAGAAGTCGCTGTACGGCCTCAAGCAAGCCTCGCGTGCTTGGAACTAGAAGTTAGATGCGGCGTTGTAGTGCATGGGGTTTGAGCGTAGTAAGTATGACTACACCGTCTATCGCTGGTACAATGATCATGAGGTGCTCATCATCATCGTCTATGTGGATGACATGCTCCTCCTTTCCAATAACATGTCTACACTACAGGAGTTTAAGCAAGCCATGTAGGAGCGCTTCCAGATGTCCGATCACAGAGAGGCATCATACTTCCTCGGTATCCAGATCACGCATGACCGCAAATCACGCTCTCTCTCACTATAGCAGAGCCACAATATCAAGGATTTCTTACAGCGGTTCGGCATGGCAGAGGTAAAACCCATCGGGATATCGCTAGAGACGCGGCACTACCTCGTGAACTTCAATGGAGAAGTAAATACAACTGAGCGCTATAGGTACCAGAGCGCCGTCGGCAGCCTCATGTACCTGATACTGGCAACCAGGCCGGATTTCGCACAGGCTGTTACCGCTATGAGCCAGCACATGGCTAATCCCGGACTTGAGCACCAGAAGGCAGTGAAGCGGGTCTTCCACTACATTGCTCGAACCATCAACATCAGCATCACATACAACAGTAACGACAACAGCATCATCGGCTACAGACATGCTGATTGGGCTTGAAACCCTAACTACCGTAAGTCCATCTCTCGACATGTGTTCCTCATGAATGGTGGGGCCATCAGCTGGTGCAGCAAGCGGCAGGTGGTCGCAACCACCTCAAGCACGGAAGCTGAGTACGTCTCTCTCAGCTTTGGAGCCAAGGAAGCAGTTGGGTTTTAGCGTCTCATGGCAGAGATGAGTGGGAGGCAGCAGTTCTTGTTCCTGTACGCGTAGACAACCAGAGCGCAATCGCACTCGACAAGAATCGTGAGTACCATGCATACACCAAGGACATTGACATTGCATATCACTTCATCAAGCATATGGTGCAGGAGGGTGCTATCAAGTTGGAGTTTACCCTAACCAGCAAACAGGTCGCTGATTTTTGCACCAAGCCAGTGAACCGTGAGAAGCAGCAATTCTGCATGAAGGCACGTGGACCCAGCCCTCTCTGACTGTGACAAAGTAGGAGATTGTTGGAAAAGGAGTCATCTAGCTCAATTTCAGGTCCATAGGAGCAAGTTCCAGAAAATTACCAGATGCATACTCCGATCATCAATCCAATACTTCATTTGAAAGATCGGGGGGCAAAATGTCTGCAGTCCAAGTTTTAGATCGATCCAACGGTCGGATAGGGAGATGAATTTTTGAAGTTTTAGGGGTCATTGACCGCCGATATCCGGGGGACCATGGGCGATGGCTCCATGCCTTAGCCTGAGAAAAGAAAAAGGCAAGAGGTCCAGGATCAAGACCTGATGGGAAAAACATCCAAAACGGTCCTTGGTCTTAGGATTGCCTTCTCAGAGTATGCTGACTAGGATAAAGGTATCTTTCCTTACTTCTTAGGTGAGGTGAGATCCTTGTGTGCTAGCAATGGACACATGGCGATTCTCCATGGGATTGTGGATTATGTGACCATTAGGAGTGTGCCATGAGAGCATTTTCTAGCTCTCTAGATCATGTGTAAGTAGTCAGTACGATTGCTAGGCTGATTTCCTCCCTTGTGTGAGATTATGGACTCTAGTGTGTGAGCCTTAGCCTCCATGGCTAAGTGGTGTGGATTGAGAGGGCTAACTTGCCCAAGCTCTAGCTGTATACATACTCCATCATGTTGAGTGTTTGAACAACCATTCTTCAGGACAAATGATGCCCTTGCAGTCCCACATGCTCGCTGGTCCAAGGCTCCCTCTCTCCTCCAGATCCAACAAAATCATCAATAAAGGTGAGAAAATACATAGAGCCTTTAAAGCTCTGGGTCTGCATCGGGCCACACAAGTCTGTGTGGACAAGCTCCAGCACCTTCTTTGCACGCTCTCTTGCTCCAGAGAATGCCTCGCGATGCTATTTCCCCTCCAAACAGTCAATGCACAATTGCTGCTCAAAGTTAGACATGGTGGGCAAGTCAGGCACCATCCGCTTCGTTTGAAGTTGCTGTAAGNAGGTGAGAAAATACATAGAGCCTTTAAAGCTCTGGGTCTGCATCGGGCCACACAAGTCTGTGTGGACAAGCTCCAGCACCTTCTTTGCACGCTCTCTTGCTCCAGAGAATGCCTCGCGATGCTATTTCCCCTCCAAACAGTCAATGCACAATTGCTGCTCAAAGTTAGACATGGTGGGCAAGTCAGGCACCATCCGCTTCGTTTGAAGTTGCTGTAAGGCGCATATGCCGATGTTGTCGTTACGCGCATGCCACATTTTGCCATCTGTGGCCTGCACCACTATTGCAAGGCTTTGCTCGCGTGGGATCTTGGTCGCCCCCTGCAGGCGGTATATATCGCCTTGTTTCACGGACCTGGCTAACTCCTCTCCTATTTCCTTGTCTAGGATGTAGCCATAGTCATCGTCAAAGACGACGCGTAGTCCTGTGTTTGTGAGAGAGGATACTGAGAGAAGGTTGAACGCAGCATCAGGTTCATACAGCACGCCATGGAACACTCCCACTTCAATGCCACGCGGGGTCTCCAACCACATCTTTTCATCCCAATCGCCTTAGCATACACCACCCGATGATCACCCAAAGCAACCAGACGAGGGGGAATCAAGAGCACCTGCGTAAACCACTCCTTGTGGTGCGTCAGACTCTTGGTACACCCAGAGTCCTTGTACCACGCCAAATGCGCCTTTTTCTTCTGCGACATGTCAGACTTCACCATGAAGAGGCGGTCGCGCACCTCTTTGGCGACGTTCATGTTGCCAAAATGAAGCACGCCGGTCTGGTTCTGCTGCTGCAGCTGCTCTTGACGTTGCTGTGACTGCTGCTACTCTTGTTGTGGAGATTGTTTTTTTTGCTGCTGCTGCTACTACTCCTTCTGGTCCCTCTTGAACTTGAAGTACTCTTTCTTATAGTGCCCCTCTTTCTGGCAATAGTGGTACTTGCCCTTCTTCTTGCCTCTCTGCTAACCACTGCTGCTACTGCTGGTTGCGTGAGCCCATGGCCATGAAAGTTGCTTCATTGCTACTGCTACCGCCATTGTACTTTGCAGTATTGCGACGCAGTTCTACCTGTTCCAGGTGGGTGCACATGAAGTCGAGGTCAAGAGTCGGCTAGCACTCCAACGTCTCTTGTACCGTGTCATAGCTCGTTGCAAGTCCCCTCAGTAAGAGGAGGACGAAGCGCGTGTCTTCCACAGGGTTGTCAGCCGCTTTCAGCTGCTTCACCAGCTCCTTTATCCTGTCCAAGTACGCTTCCATCCCTTCGTCACCCTGCATTTTCAACGCCATCATCTTCTCCTCCAACTGCATGAGGAATGCAGGATCCTTGTTCTCATACTTCTTGCACAACGTATCCCACCCCTCTTTTATAATAGCCTTCTCACTCACGTATTGAAGATGCGGGTTGGAGATGGTGTTGACAAGCAGTCTGTAGCCCTGCGTGTCCTTCTTCTTCCACTCCTCATGTACCGTTGCTGCAGTTCTAGATGAATTTGCATTTGCTCCACCTTTGTGCGGCATCTTTCCTGCCACTACCTCTGCTGTGGTGATGCCTTTTGCCTGTGGATGCAGAGCGCGCTCGTCACCGCTCACAACCTCCCTCAAGCCCTTCTTCTCCAAAAGGAGGCGGGTACGGATCTTCCAAAACGTGAAGTTGGCCCGTCCTTCCAGGCTCTCCAAAGGCTGGACTGCTTTTACCACGCCTGTTGCTGCCATTTGGAGCATTGGTGATGATGAGCGCTGCCCTTGAGTGGCGACGCTACCCCTGCTTTTGTTGCTGCTTCAGCCAGAAATCTGTTTGAAAGAAAGTGGACAGTAGAAGGGAGAAGACTTGAATTTTGAAACACTGAGCCCACCACTGGAAAATTCAGCTTAAAACCTTTCTGATCGACCCATAAAACAGGGTTATGAACAAGGGATTTTCAGAGATATGCCCTTTTGAAAATAGGGTATGCTTCTGCTCCTACTCCAGCTTACACCAGCCATCTTGTAAATGGCGTTTCTCCCAAATGTACCGATGAAATGCAAATATTTTTCCACCAATGGAAAGTTTGGAAAAATATTTGAATTAGTATGTACTACTTTTTAAATCTGACAAAGAAACGAGAGAGTTATGGTCATCACAAGGCGACACTACTACTCAAAGGAAGAGTGTAGCCCTGGCCGACCTCGTTTTCAACATAACTGTGAATTGGACTGTTGGATCTTTGCAATCTTGTGCTCATTGGAAAGCTTGTGTCTTGAACATGAGGTTCATGTGGTTTTTTGTCAAATCTGGTAAAGGTTTCATCCCAATCTGTCACTCTTAAACTGATGGCCTGTACTGGCTGAAAGTGGCAGAACTTGGCTCTGATACCAAATATTGAAAGTGGGAGATGTGGGAGCCTTCGAGCAGCGAGCATTTGAGACTGGAAGGACATCACTTGTGTCAAAGAATGGTTATTAAATCACTCAAAATAATGGAGTACATATAAAGCTAGAGCTTGGGCAAGTCAGCCCTCTCACAAGCTCCATCACTTAGCAATGGAGGCTAAGGATCACACACTAGAGTCCATAATCTCACACAAGGGAGGAAATCAGCCTAGAAATCAGGCTGACCACTCATACACGGCCTAGAGAGTAAGAGAATACTCTCATTGCACACTCCTAGTGGTCACATAACCCACAATCCCATGGAGAATTGCCACATGTCCATGGCTAGCACACAAGGATCTCACCTCGCCTAAAAGGTGAGGAGAGGTACTTTTTTCCTACTCAGCACATTTTGACAAGGCAACCCAAGAATCTAGGACCTTTTTGAACATTTCTCCCATCAGGTCTTCATCCTGGATCTCTTGCCTTTTTCTTTTCTCAGGCTAAGGCATGGAGCCATTGCCCATGGTCACCCGGATATCAGCGGTAGATGACCCCGAATACTTCGAATATTCATATCTCCCAATCCGGCCGTTAGATTTGCCTCAAACTTTGAGTGTAGACATTTTGCTACCTGATATTTCTAATGGTGAGGTTGGATCGAGGATCGAAACAGGCATCTGGTACTTTCTTAGAACTTCCTCCTGTGGACCTGAAACTGAGACGGATGATTCCTTTCCCAACACTCATCAGAGTCCGTTGTACCTGCAACGTTCATCTGGTCTGGTTTTTGGAGCATCTAGAAAGGCCCGCACTCACCAGGCTTGTAGCGCACCCTGAGAGGGTACCTGCGACCTGGTGCTGAAGCATTAGCAGGTGGCTGGTGCGATGCTGCTGGTATAACTGCTTTTGCTGATGGTGGTGCGTCTTTTTCCTCTGCTTCTGTCGATGAGGCCCTTATTTCTGCTGCATCAGACAAAGGAGAATAGACTGGTTCTCCCACTGTTACAGTGGAGGAAGCATCAGGACACACTGGATCAGGAAGGATATCTGCTCCCACTGCTTCATCAGCTGCTGCTTCTGTTGCCTTTTCATAGATAATGTTGGTAATGATGACGTTGCTGTCGTTGAAGACGATGTCCCTGGTGATGATGACGTGGCCTCTATCCCTCTCGTAAGGGCGATACGTCTTACTTGCCACGTAGTCAATCATCAGCATCTGCACGCTCTTCACGTCCCACTTTTGCCGCTTATCCTTTGGCACGTGCATGTGCGCCAAGCTCCCAAAGACGCGAAGATGACCCAGAATCGGCTTCTTACTGAGCCACGCCTTGTAAGGCGTCATCTGCTCCAGGGCCTTGCTTGGACTGAACTTCTTCACGTACACGGGAGTGCCCACTACTTCGGCCCAAAGTCCTATGTCAGCCGAGCCGCGTATAGCATGGAGCGCGCCGACTCAACGATTGTGCTATTGGTACGTTCTTTTATGCCATTCTGCTACGTCGAGTATGGCGCAGTGCGCTGTGCCTTGATGCCTATTGCTCCGAGGTAGTCCTGGAACTCCTTGCTCAGGTACTCTCCAGCGCGGTCGCTGCGCAGCGCCTTGATTTTCTTGCCAGTCTGGTTCTCCGCCATGGCCTTGAACTCCTTGAACCTGTCAAAGAATGGTCCTTGGAGGAAAGGAAGTACACAGTAACGTAACGGCTAAAGTTATCAATGAAGGTGAGAAAATACCTACATCGGGCCACACAAGTCTGTGTTGACCAGCTCTAGCACCTCCTTCGCATGCTCCCCTGCTCAAGAGAACACCTCAAGATGCTTCTTCCCCTCCACACAATCGATGCAGGACTGCTACTCAAAGTTAGAGATGGTGGGCAAGTCACCTACCATCAGTTTTCTTTGAAATTGCTGCAAGGTACGCTTGCCGATGTGGCCATAGTGCGCATGCCAGATTTCACCATCTGTGGCGTTCATTGTTGGAACTTGAGGAGAGAGGGAGCCTTGGAGCAGCGAGCATGTGTGATTGGAAGGGCATCACTTGTGCTGAAGAATGGTTGTTCAATCACTCAAAATGATGGAGTACATATAGAGCTAGAGCTTGGGCAAGTCAGCCCTCTCACAAGCCACACCACTTAGCCATGGAGGCTAAGGCTCACACACTAGAGTCCATAATCTCACACAAGGGAGGAAATCAGCCTAGCAATCAGGCTGACCACTCACACACAACCTAGAGAGCTAGAGAATGCTCTCATGGCACACTCCTAGTGGTCACAAAACCCACAAACCCATGGAGAATCGCCATGTGTCCATGGCTAGCACACAAGGATCTCACCTCACCTAAAAAGAAAAGAGAGGTACCTTTATCCTAGTCAGCAGTCTTCGACAAGGCAATCCTAAGACCAAGGACCTTTTTGGATATTTCTCCCATCAGGTCTTGACCCTGGACCTCTTGCCTTTTTCTTTTCTCAGGATAAGGCATGGAGCCATCACCCATGCCCACCCAGACATCGACGGTCCATGACCCCCNGTTGGAACTTGAGGAGAGAGGGAGCCTTGGAGCAGCGAGCATGTGTGATTGGAAGGGCATCACTTGTGCTGAAGAATGGTTGTTCAATCACTCAAAATGATGGAGTACATATAGAGCTAGAGCTTGGGCAAGTCAGCCCTCTCACAAGCCACACCACTTAGCCATGGAGGCTAAGGCTCACACACTAGAGTCCATAATCTCACACAAGGGAGGAAATCAGCCTAGCAATCAGGCTGACCACTCACACACAACCTAGAGAGCTAGAGAATGCTCTCATGGCATACTCCTAGTGGTCACAAAACCCACAAACCCATGGAGAATCGCCATGTGTCCATGGCTAGCACACAAGGATCTCACCTCACCTAAAAAGTAAGGAGAGGTACCTTTATCCTAGTCAGCAGTCTCCGACAAGGCAATCCTAAGACCAAGGACCTTTTCGGATATTTCTCCCATCAGGTCTTGACCCTGGACCTCTTGCCTTTTTCTTTTCTCAGGCTAAGGCATGGAGCCATCATCCATGCCCACCCAGACATCGACGGTCCATGACCCCCGAAACTTTGAAAATTCATATCTCCCAATCTGACCGTTGGATCGGCCTCAAACCTGGACCGAAGACATTTTGCCACCTGATCTTTTCAATGGTGAAGTGCGATCGGCGATCAGAGCAGGCATCTGGTACTTTCCTGGAACTTGCTCCTCTGGACCTGAAACTGAGCCACATGGCTCCTTTCCCATCAATCTCCCACTTTGCCGCAATCAGAGTGGGTTGAGTCCACATGCCTTCATGCAGAACTGCTACTTCTCATGGGTCACTGGCTTGGTGCAGAAATCAGCGACCTGCTTGCTGGTTGGAGTAAACTCCAGCTTGATAGCACCCTCCTGCACCATGTGCCTGATGAAATGATATGCGATATTAATGTGCTTGATGCGTTCATGGTGCTCAGGATTCTTGGCGAGTGCGATTGCGCTCTGGTTGTCGACGCGTACAGGAACTGGAACTGCTGTACTCCCACTCATCTCAGCCATGAGACGTTGGAGCCAAACTGCTTCCTTGGCTCCAAAACTGAGAGATACGTACTCAGCTTCTGTACTCGAGGTCGCCACGACCACCTGCCGCTTGCTACACCAGTTGATGGCTCCACCATTCATGAGGAACACATGTCCAGAGATGGACATGCTAAGGGTTTGAAGTCCAATCTGCATCTGTGTAGCCGATGATGTTGTTGTCATTGCCGTTGTAGGTGATGCCGATATTGATGGTTCCAGCAAGGTAGCGGAAGATCCGCTTCTCTGCCTTCTGGTGCTCCGGTCCGGGATTAGCCATGTGCTGGCTCACAGCGCTCACAGCCTGTGCGAGGTCCGGCCAAG
This sequence comes from Penium margaritaceum, assembly GCA_023375785.1. Taxonomy (NCBI): domain Eukaryota; kingdom Viridiplantae; phylum Streptophyta; class Zygnematophyceae; order Desmidiales; family Peniaceae; genus Penium; species Penium margaritaceum. Next base: position 267,348 of record SZWC01000572.1, on the reverse strand, counting down.
TTGCCACCATCAGGTACATGAGACTGTCGACGGCGCTCTGGTACTTCTGCCGCTCAGCTGCATTTGCTTCTCCATTGAAGCTCACGAGGTACTGCCGCGTCTCCAGCGGCGTTTCGATGGATTTTGCCTCTGCCATGCCAAACCACTGCAAAACATCCTTGATGTAGCGGCTCTGCTGCAGCGAGAGAGAGCGTGACTTGCGGTCACGCGTGATCTGGATACTGAGGAAGTATGATGCCTCCCGGAGATCAGACATCTAGAAGCGCTCCTGCATGGCTTCCTTGAACTCCTGCAGTGCAGACATGCTGTTGGAAAGGAGGAGCATGTCATCCACATAGACAATGATGATGAGGATCTCATGTTCATACTGCTAGCGATACACGCTGTAGTCACACTCGCTGCGCTCAAACCCCATGCTCTGCAACGCTGCATCCAACTTTTGATTCCAAGCACGCGACGCTTGCTTCAGGCCGTACAGCGACTTCAGCAGCTTGCAGACGAGGTGCTCCTGGCCATCCATGACGAATCCCTCCGGCTGCTCCATGTAGATCTCCTCCTCCAAGTCACCATTCAAGAATGCCGTCTTGACATCCATGTGGTGAACCTCGAAGTCCTCAGCTGCTGCATAAGAGAGGAGCGTGCGCACAGAGGCAAACTTTGCAACAGGGGCAAAAGTTTCTGTGTAGTCGATGGCCTCTTGCTGTGAGTAGCCCTTGGCGACCAGCCTCGCCTTGTACTTTTCCAGGTTACCATCTGCTCCCCGCTTCTTCTTGAACACCCACTTGCACTTGATCACCTTACGTCTTGGTGGATGCTCAGTCAGCTCCCACGTGCCGTTGTCCAGCTACGATTGTATCTCTTGCTGCACGGCTTGCACCCAATCTGCTGCATCCGGTGCAGCCATGGCCTCCTTGTATGACGTTGGCTCATCTGAATCTGCTGCAACTGCGACGTTCATCTGTTCTGGTTTCTGCAGCATCCAGAAATGGCCGCGCTCACCAGGCTTGTAACGCACCCTAAGAGGGTACCTGCGACCTGGTGCTGGAGCGTTAGCGGGCGGCTGGCGCGGTGCTGCTGGCACAACTAATGCTGCTGGTGGTGCTACATCTTCCTCCTCTGCTTCTGCCGATGAAGCTGCTGTATCTGCAACATCAGACATGGGAGAGTAGAGTGATTCTCCCACTGTCATAGTGGAGGAAGGATCGGGAGAAACTGGGTCAGGAAGAGTTTCTGCTCCCACTGTCTCGTCAGCTGTTGGTTCTGCTGCCTCTTCACACACGATGTTGGTGCCAATGACGTTGCTCTCATTGAAGACGACATCCCTGGAGATGATAACGTGGCCTGTATCCCTCTCGTAGAGGTGATACGCCTTGCTTCCCACGTCGTAGTCAATCATCAGCATCTGTGCACTCTTCGCATCCCACTTTTGCCGCTTCTCCTTTGGCACGTGCATGTGCGCCAAGCTGCCAAATGCGTGAAGATGACCTACGCTTGGCTTCTTGCCGAACCACGCCTCGTACGGCGTTATCTGCTCCAGCGCCTTAGTTGGACTCCGGTTCTTGATGTAGACCGCAGTACTCACGGCTTCAGCCCAGAAGTCGTAGGTCAGCCGAACTGCGTGCAGCATGGAGCGCGCCGACTCCATAATGGTACGGTTGGCACGTTCTCCTACATCGTTCTGCTGCGGCGAGTACGGCGCGGTACGCTGCGCCTTGATGCCAACTGCTGCGAGGTAGTCCTGGAATTCCTTACTCAGGTACTCTCCACCGCGGTCGCTGCGCAACGCCTTGATCTTCTTGCCAGATTGGTTCTCCACCATGGCCTTGAACTCCTTGAACCTGTGAAAGCACTGGTCCTTGGAGGAAAGGAAGTAGACAGCAGTGTAACGGCTGAAATCATCAATGAAGGTGAGAAAATACCTAGAGCATCCAAAGCTCTGGATCTGCATCGGTCCGCACAAGTCCGTGTCGACCAGCTCCAACACCTGTTTTGCACGCTCCCTTGCTCCAGAGAACGCCTCGCGATGCTGCTTCCCCTCCAAACAGCCGATACATAACTGCTGCTCAAAGTTAGAGATGGTAGGCAAGTCACGCACCATCTGCTTTGCTTGAAGCTGCTGCAAGGCGCGCATGCCAATGTGCCCGTAGCGCGTATGCCAGATCTCGCCATCTGTCGCCTGCACCACTGTTGCAAGACTCTCTTCACGCGTGATCTAGGTCACCCCCAGCAGGCGGTACATGTCGCCCTCCTTCACCGACTTGGCCAACTCCTCTCCTGTTTCCTTGTTGAGGATGTAGCCATAGTCATCATCGAAGACAATGCGTAGTCCTGTATTGGTGAGAGAGGACACTGAGAGAAGGTTGAACGCAGCATCAGGCACATACAGCACGCCATGGAAAACTCCCACTTCGATGCCACGCAGGGTCTCCAACCACATCTCCACAATCCCAATCCCCTCAGCATACACCACCCGATCATCACCCAAAGCAATCGGCCGAGGAGGAATGGAAAGCAGCTGTGTGAACCACTCCTTGTGGTGCGTCAGACTCTTGGTACACCCCGAGTCCTTGTACCACGCCACATCCGCCTTTTCTTTCTGCGACATGTCAGACTTCGCCATGAAGAGGCGGTCGCGCACCTCCTTGGCGATGTTCATGTTGCCAAAATGGCGCTTGCTAGTCTGGTTCTACTGCTGCTGCTGCTGGCGTTACTATGACTGCTGCTGCTGTTGCTATGGAGATTGCTGCTTTTGCTGCTGCTGCTGCTGCTCTTTCTGGTCCCTCTTGAACTTGAAGCACTCTTTCTTGTAGTGCCCCTCTTTCTGGCAATAGTGGCACTTGCCCTTCTTCTTGCCTCTCTGCTGCCCGGACTGCTACTGCTGCTGGTTGCGTGAGACCATGGCCATGAAAGTTGCTTCACTGCTACTGCCGCCATTGCGCTTTGCTGCATTGCGACGCAATTCCACCTGCACCAGGTGTGTGTAGATGAAGTCGAGGTCGAGAGTTGGCTGGCACTCCAGTGTCTCTCGTACCGTGTCGTAGCTGGTTGGGAGTCCCCTCAGCAAGAGGAGGATGAAGCGCGTCTCTTCCACAGGATTGCTGGCCGCTCTCAGCTGCTTCGCCAGCTCCTTTGCCCTGTCCAGATACGCCTCCATCCCTTCACCACCCTGCATTTTCAGCGCCATCATCTTTTCCTCCAAAAGCATGAGGAATGCAGGATCCTTGCTCTCATATTTCTTGCACAACGTGTCCCACCCCTCCTCTACTGAATATGCGGGTTGGAGATGGTGTTAACAAGCAAGCTGTAGGCCTGCCTGTCCTTCTTCTTCCACTCCTCGTACGTCGCTGGTACAAGTGCAGAAGAACCCGCATTAGCTACACCCTTTTGCTGCGTCTTCCCCGCCACAACCTGCGCTGCGGTGATGCCTTTTGCCTGTGGAACTGGAGCCGGCTCGTCGCCGCTCACCACCTCCCACAAGCCCCTCTCCTCCAAAAGGAGGCGGGTACGGATCTTCCAAAACGTGAAGTTGGCGCGTCCCTCAAGCCTCTCCAAAGAGTGGGTTGCTGTCACAACGCTAGCTGCTGCCATTTTGAGCCTTGGTGATGCTCAGCGCTGCCCTTGGATGGCGGCTGCTTCTGCCAGAAATCTGTCTGACAGAAAATGGACTATACGTGCCAGCAGACTGGGCATTTTGAAAAACTGAGCCCATCACTTGAAAATTCAGCTCAAAACCTTTCAGATCGACCCATAAAATAGGGTCATCAACAGGGGATTTTGAAAGATATGCCCTCTTGAAAACAGGGTATGCTTCTGCTTCTACTCCAACTCAGACCAGCCAGTTTGTAAACGGCGTTTCTCCCAAACGAATCAATGGAATGCAAATATTTTTACACCAATGGAAAGCTTAACAAAAATACTACAATTCGCATGTGCCACTTTTCAAATTTGACAAAGACATGAGAGAGTTATGGTCATCACAAGGCGACAGTCTTACTCATAGAGAAGAGTGTAGCCCTGGCCGACCTCGTTTTGAGCATACCTCTCAATCTGATCGTTGGATCTTCGCCATCTTAGCCTCGTTAGAAAGCTTGTCTCTTGAACTTGAAGATCCAATGGACGATGATCAATTCTGGTGAAGCTTTCACCCGAATCCGTCACTCTCAAAGTGACGGCCTGTGCTGGCTGGAAGTGGCAGAACTTGGCTCTGATACCAAATGTTGGAACTTGAGGAGAGAGGGAGCCTTGGAGCAGCGAGCATGTGTGATTGGAAGGGCATCACTTGTGCTGAAGAATGGTTGTTCAATCACTCAAAATGATGGAGTACATATAGAGCTAGAGCTTGGGCAAGTCAGCCCTCTCACAAGCCACACCACTTAGCCATGGAGGCTAAGGCTCACACACTAGAGTCCATAATCTCACACAAGGGAGGAAATCAGCCTAGCAATCAGGCTGACCACTCACACACGACCTAGAGAGCTAGAGAATGCTCTCATGGCACACTCCTAGTGGTCACATAACCCACAAACCCATGGAGAATCGCCATGTGTCCATGGCTAGCACACAAGGATCTCACCTCACCTAAAAAGTAAGGAGAGGTACCTTTATCCTAGTCAGCACACTCTGACAAGGCAATCCTAAGACCAAGGACCTTTTTGGATATTTCTCCCATCAGGTCTTGACCCTGGACCTCTTGCCTTTTTCTTTTCTCAGGCTAAGGCATAGAGCCATCACCCATGCCCACCCAGACATCGACGGTCCATGACCCCCGAAACTTTGAAAATTCATATCTCCCAATCTGACCGTTGGATCGGCCTCAAACTTGGACCGAAGACATTTTGCCACCTGATCTTTTGAATGGTGAAGTCGGATTGGCGATCGAAGCAGGCATCTGGTACTTTCCTGGAACTTGCTCCTGTGGACCTAAATGAGCCAAATGGCTCCTTTCCCAACATTCATTACTACTACTCCAAGACTTTGCTCGCGCGGGACCTTGGCGGCCCCCAGCAGGCGGTACATGTCGCCTTCGTTCACCGACCTGGCCAACTTCCTTTCGGTTTCCTTGTCAACGATGTAGCCATAGTCGTCGTCAAAGACGACGTGCACTCCCGTGTTGGTGAGAGAGGACACAGAGAGAAGGTTGAACGCAGTATCAGGTACATACAGCACGCCATGGAACACTCCCACTTCAATGCCACACGGGGTCTCCAACCTTATCTCCACAATCCCAATCTCCTCAGCATACACCACCCAATCATCACCTAACTTAATCGGACGGGGGGGAATGGAGAGCAGTTGCGTAAATCACTCTTTGAGGTACGTCAAACTCTTGGTACACCTAGAGTCTTTGTACCATGCCAGATCCACTTTTTCCTTCTGCGACATGTTGGACTTCACCATGAAGAGGCGGTCGCGCTCCTCCTTGGCTACGTTCATGTTGCGAAAATGGCGCACACCGGTTTGGTTTTGCTGCTGTTGTTACTACTACTGACGTAACTGTGACTGCTGCTGCTGTTGCTCTGGAGATTGCTGTTTTTGCTGCTGCTGCTGCTGCTCCTTCTGGTCCTTCTTGGACTTGAAGCACTCTTTCTTGTAGTGGCCTTCTTTCTGGCGATAGTGGCACTTGTCCTTCTTCTTGCCTCTCTGCTGCCCGGACTACTGCTGCTCCTGGTTGCGTGAGTCCATGGCCATAAAAGCTGCTTCACTGCTGCTGCTCCCGCCATTGCGCTTTACTGCATTGCGATGCAGTTCTACCTACACTAGGTGCGTACAAATCAAGTCCAGGTCGAGAGTCAGCTGGTAATCCAACGTGTGTTGCAACGTGTCATGGCTCGTCGGGAGTCCCCTCACCAAGAGGAGGAACAAGCGCGTGTCCTCCACAGGGTTACCGACCACTTTCAGCTCCTTCGCCAGCTACTTTGCCCTGTCCAAGTACGCCTCCATCCCTTCGCCATCCTGCATTTTCAACGCCATGATCTTTGTCTCCAAAAGCATAGGGAATGTAAGATCCTTGCTCTCATACTTCTTACACTATGTGGCCTACCCCTGTTTTGTAGTAGCCTTGTCTCTCACGTACTCAAGATGTGGGTTGAAGATCGTGAGGAGAAGCAGCTTATAGGCATGCTTGTCCTTCTTCGTCACTCCTCATATGCCGTCGCTGTAGTTGTAGATGACCTTCTATCTGTTGTACCTTTCTGCGCCGTCTTCCCCGCCACCACTTGTGCTTCAGTGATGCCTTTTGCCTATGGAGGCGGTGCGCGCTCGTCGTTGCTCACCACCTCCCACAAGCTCCTCTCCTCCAAAAGGAGGCGGGTACTGATCTTCAAAAACGTGAAGTTGAGACATCCTTCCAGCCTCTCGAAGGGCGGGGCTACTGTTACTACGCCTGTTGCTGCCATTTTGAGGCTTGGTGATGCTGAGCGCTGTCCTTGAGTAGCGGCACCATCCCTGCTTCTGCTACTGCTTTGATGAGAAATCTGTCTCACGGCAGTGGTGCAGGACACAGATGGCAAATCTGGCATGCTCACTACGGCCACATCGGCATGCGTGCCTTGGAGCAACTTCAAAGGAACCAGATGGTGCGTGAGTTATCCACTATCCATAACTTTGAGTGGCAGTTGTTCATCGGCTGTTTGGAGGGGAACCAGCATTGCGAGGCGTTCTCTGGAGTAGAGGAGCGCTTGAAGGAGGTGCTAGAATTGGTCCACATAGACTTGTATGACTCGATACAAACCTAGAGCTTTGGAGGCTCTATGTATTTTCTCACATTCATTGATGATTTCAGCCGTTACATTGCTGTGTACTTCCTTTCCTCCAAGGAACAGTGCTTTGAGAGGTTCAAGGACTTGAAGGCCATGGTGGAGAATCAGATTTGCAAGAAAATCAAGGCGCTACGCAGCAACCAAAGTGTAGAGTACCTGAGCAAAGAGTTCCAAGACTACCTCGCAACACCAGGCATCAAGGCGCAGCGCACCATGCCATACTCTCCATAGTAGAACGGCATAGCAGAACACGCATACCGCACCATCGTTGAGTCGGCGCGCTCCATGCTCCATGCGGCTCGGCTGACCTATGACCTTTGGGCCGAAGTAGTGAGCACTGCAGTGTACCTCAAGAACCACAGTCCAACTAAGGTGCTGGAGCAGATGATGCCGTACGAGGCGTGGTTTGGCAAGAAGTCAAGCGTGGGTCATCTTCGTGCATTTGACATCTTGGGACACATGCACGTGTCTAAGGAGATGCGGCAAAAATGGGACTCAAAGAGTGCGCAGATGCTAATGATTGGCTACAACATGGTAAACAAGGCAAATCGCCTCTATGAGAGGGATACAAGCCAGGTCATCATCTCTAGGGATGTCTTCAACAAGAGCAACATCATCGGCACCAACATTGTTCGTGAAGAGGATGTAGAAGTAGCAACTTACGAGGCAGTGGGAGCAGATTTCCTTTCCAACCTTGTCTCTCCTCATTCTTCCTCCACTATAACAATTAGAGAACCAGTCTACTTTCCCATGTCTGATGCAACAGATACAGCGGCGATCGGCAGAAGTAGAGGAAGAAGATACACCACTATTAGGAGGAAGAGTCGTGCCAACATCATCGTACCAGGCGCTTGCTAACGCTAGAACACCTGGTCGAAGGTACCGTCTTAGGGTGCGCTTCAAGCCTTGTGACCGCGAGCATTTCTGGAGGTTGTGAAAACCAGATCAGATGAATGTCGGAGTTGCAGTAGATTTTGAGGAGCCAACGTCCTACAAGGAGGCCACAGCTGCACCACATGCGGTAGATTGGGCGCAAGCTGTACAACTAGAGATACAGTCGCAACTCGACAACGATACGTGCGAGCTGAGTGAGCGTCCTAGACGTAAGGTGATCAAGTGCCACTGGGTGTTCAAGAAGCAGTGGGAAGCAGATGGCAACCTGGAAAAGTACAAGGTGAGGGTGTTCGCCAAGGGCTACACGTAGTAGGAAGGCGTCGACTACATTGAAATCTTTGCTCATGTTCCCAAGTTGGCCTCTGTGTATATGCTCCTTTCCTATGTAGTAGCAGAGAACTTTGAGGTTTACGACATTGACGTAAAGACAGCATTCCTAAACGGTGACCTAGAGGAGGAGATTTACATGGAGCAGCCTGAGGGGTTCGTCATGGATGGCCAGGAGTACCTGGTTTATAAGCTGTAGAAGTCGCTGTACGGCCTCAAGCAAGCGTCGCGTGCTTGGAACCAGATGCTGGATGCGGCATAGCAGTGCATGGGATTTGAGCACAATGAGTGTGACCACAACGTCTATCGCTGGCAGCATGGTCTTGAGGTGCTCATCATCATCGTCTATGACGATGAGATGTTCCTCTTTTCAAACAGCATGTCTGCACTAGAGGAATTCAACGAGGCCATGTAGGACCGCTTCCAGATGTCTGATCCCAGGGAGGCATCATACTTCCTTGGTATTCAGATCACGCGAGACCGTAAATCACACGTGACTCCAAATCACACTCTCTCTCAAAGCTACTATATCAAGGATGGTTTGCAGCGGTTCGGCATGGCATTGGCCAAACCCATCGGCACGCCGCTAGAGACATTGTGAGCTTGAATGGAGAAGCACATGCAGCTGAGCGGCAGAAGTACCATACCGCCGTCAGCATCCTCATCTACGTGATGGTTGCAACCAGGCCGGACCTCGCGCGGGCTATTAGCGCTGTGAACCAGTACATGGCGAACCCCGCACCTGAGCGCAAGAAGGCAGTGAAGCAGACCTTTCGCTACCTTGCTGGAAACATCAATATCGCCATCACCTATAACGGCAACAACAAGAACATCATCGGCAATACTGACGCAGATTAGGCTTCAATCCCTGAGGACCGCAAGCCCATCTCTGGACACGTGTTTCTCATGATTGGTGGGGCCATTAGCAGGTGCAGCAAGCGGCAAGAGGTCATGGGCACGTCAAGCACGGAAGCTAAATACGTCTCTTTTGGTTTTGGAGCCAAGTAGTTTGACTTCATCTCCTCATAGCAGAGATGAGTGGGAGCCCAGTAGTTCCTGTTCTTGTGTACATCAACAACCAAAGCAAAATTGCACTTGCCAAGAAACCTGAGCTCCAAGCACGTACCAAGTACATTGATATCGCATATCACTTCATCACGCACATGGTGGAGGAGGGTACCATCGAGTTGGAGTTTACTCCAACCAGCAAGTAGGTCGCTGATTTCCGTACCAAGCCAGTAACTCTTGAGAAGGAGCAGTTCTGCATGAAGGCATGTGGACTCAACCCACTTTGACTGCGGCAAAGTGGGAGATTGTTGGAAAAGGAGTCATCTGGCATAGTTTTCAGGTCCATAGAAGCAGGTTCCCAAAAAGCTATTAGATACATTCTCTGATCGTCTATCAAATTTCAATATTGAGAAGATCAGGTGGCAAAATGTCTACGGTCCAAATTTCAGGCAGATCCAACGGTCGGATTGGGAGATGTGAAATTTTTAAGTTTCCAGGGTCATCGACTGCCGATATGTGGGTGACCATGGGCGATGACTCCATGCCTTGGCCTGAGAAAAGAAAAAAGACAAGAGGTCCAGAGTCAACACCTGATGGGAGAAATATCCAAAAAGGTCCTAGATTCTTGGGTTGCCTTGTCGGAGTGTCCAGACTAGGAAAAATGTACCTCTCCCTACTTTTTAGGTGAGGTGAGATCCCTGTGTGCTAGCCATGGACACATGGTGATCCTCCATGGGATTGTGGGTTATGTGACCACTAGGAGTGTGCCATGAGAGCATTTTCTGGCTTCCTAGGTCATGTGTGAGTGGTCAACCTGATTGCTAGGCTGATTTCCTCTGTTGTGTGAGATTATTGACTCTAGGATGTGAGCTTTAGCCTCCTTGGCTAAGTGGTGTGGCTTGTGAGAGGACTTACTTGCCCAAGCTCTAGCTCTATATGTACTCCATCATATTCACTGATTTAAGAACCATTCTTTCGCAAATTGATACCCTTCTAGTCCCACATGTTTGCTACTCCAAGGCTCCCTCTCTCCTCTTGTTCGAACAAATAATCTAGGGAGCACAGAGGTAAGAAAAAAGGCAAGTGTCACTATTGCCGAAAACAGGGCCACTACAAGAAAGTATTTCAAAAGGGAACAGAAGGAGCAACAGTAGCAGCCACAAAAGCAGTAATCACCATAACAACAGAAACGTCAGCAATATCAGCAACCTCAGCAGCAGCAGCAGCAGTAGTCAGACCAACGTAAGCAGCAGCACCCACGGCGTGCGCCATTTTGGCAATATGAACGTGGCCAAGGAGATACGCGACCGCCTTTTGATGGCAAAGTCTGACAAGTCGCAGAAGGAAAAGGTGAATATGATATGGTACAAGGACCCTCCGAGTACCAAGAGTCTGACAGAGCACAACGGGTGATTAGCAGCTGCTCTTTATTCCCCCTCAATCGATTTCTATGGGTAATGATCAACTGGTGTATGCACAAGGAATTGGGATTGTCGAGATGTGGTTGGAGACCCCGTGTGGCATTGAAGTGGGAGTGTTCCATGGTATGTTGTATGTACTTGATGTTGCGTTCAACGTTCTCTTAGTGTCCACTCTCACAAAGATAGGACTCCAAGTCGTCTTTCACAACAACTTTGGCTACATCCTCGACAACGAAACTCGAGATGAGTTGGCCAGGTTGGTGAAGGAAGGCGATATGTACCGCCTGTATAGGGGCAACCAAGATCCTGCGCGAGCAGAGTCTTCAAGTGTGGTGTAGGCCACAGATGGCAAAATCTGACATGTGCGGTACGACGACATCGGCATGCGCGCTTTGCGGCAAACTTCAAACAAAGCACATGGTGCGTGACTTGCCAACCATCTCTAACTTTGAGCAGCAGTTGAACATCGGCTATGTGGAGGGGAAACAGAATTGCGAGGCGTTTTCGGGATCAGGGGAGGGTACAAAAGAGGTATTAGAGCTGGTCGACATAGACTTGCGTTGCCCGATATAGACCTAGACCTTTGGAGGCTCTGGGTAACTTCTAACCTTCATGAAAGATTTCAGCCGGTACACTGCTTTGTACTTCCTTTCCTCCAACGACCAGTGGTTTGACAGGTTCAAGGAGTTCAAGGCAATAGTGGAGAACCAAACTGGCAAGAAAATCAAGGCGCTACGCAGCGACCGTAGTGCAGAGAACGTGAACAAGGAGTTCTAGGACTATCTCATAGTATGAGGTCTCAAGGTGCATCGGATGGCGCCATACTCACCGTAGCAGCGCGAACCGTACCATTGTCGAGTCAGCGCGTTCCATGCTGTACGCGGCTCGGCTCTAGCAAATTGTCCGAGACGACGGTGTAGAAAACAGATTCCGACAGAATGGTTTGCGCCTACCTTTCTAGGTATTGCAACCAAGAGATGATATCGCTCTCAAAGTCAAGGTTCCATACTGAGGAGTTCATAGGAATGACTTCCTTGAACTATGTCTTTAGCACATGGTCATTTTCGCGCGAGGAGCTAATTGTCGGGGCTAAGATCAACCAATGCTTCTTTAGGGCCTTCCTCTGGTGAACAAGTTTCTAAGGAATCTCAACAGTAAAAACTTGTTGGAACTGGAGAAAGGGAACCTTGGAGCAGCAAGCATGTGGGATTGGAAGGGCATCATTTGTGCTGAAGAATGGTTATTATATCACTCAAAATGATGGAGTACATGTAGAGCTAGAGCTTGGGCATGTCAGCCCTCTCATAAGCCACACCACTTAGCTATAGAGGCTAAGCCTCACGCACTAGAGTCCATAATCTAATACAAGGGAGGAAATCAGCCTAACAATCAGGCTGACCACTCACACACGACCTACAGAGCTAGAAATTACTCTTATGACACACTCCTAGTGGTCCCATAACCCTCAATCCCATGGAGAATCACCATGTGTCCATGGCTAGCACAGAAGGATCTCACCTCACCTAAAAATGAGGAGAGATACCTTTTTCTAGTCAGTACACTGTCATAAGGCAATCCAAGAGTCTAGGACCTTTTTGGATATTTCTCCCATCAGGTTTTGACCCTGGATCTCTTGCCTTTTTCTTTTCTTAGGCTAAGGCATGGAGCCATTGCCCATGGTTACTCGGGTATCACCGATCAATGACCCTGGAAACCTCGAAAATTCATATCTCCCAATCCGACTGTTGGATCGGCCTCAAACATGGATCATAGATATTTTGTCACCTGATCTTTCCAATGGTGAAGTCGGATTGACGATCAGAGCAGGCATCTGATACTTTCCTTGAACTTGCTCTTGTGAACCTGAAACTGAGTCAGATGGCTCTTTTTCCAGCAAAACTCTACTAAATGACAATCAACTGACAGGTTCTTATAATCCTAGAGCCAATCTCTTGCCTAGGCGCATAGTAGCTCCTTGGATGAGCCAGTTTATGAGCAATCTGGATTGCGTCATCCTCCCTGCCTACATGGCGCTCCCTTTGACCGCCAAGTGGCGCAAGCCATCAAGGACCTAGGAACGTTCTAAGATATTTCTTAGAACTATCCTATCCCCCTTTTAATCACAACAAAAATTAATCACTGGACTGGGATTTTGTCAACCTGCCTCAGGCGACGATCTAGACAACATGTTTCGACACAATGGTTTCCGCCGACCGCTCTTGGTATTGTAACCAAGAGATGATATCACCCTGAAAACCAAGGTTCCACACTAAGGATTTCATAGGAATCACTTCCTGGCACTGTGTCCTCAGCACCTGGTCAATTTCGCACGAGGAGCAAAGTCCTCGGGATAAAACCAACCAATGCTTCCTTAGTGTCTGCCGTTGGTGGACAACTCTGTGAGGAGTCTGAAAGGTAGAAACTGCTCTTATAGTCCTAGAGCCAGCCTCTAGCATAGTCGCGCAATGCCTCCTGAGATGAGCCACTTTGGGCTAATCTAGATAATCATTGCCCTGCCTACATGGCGGTCGTTATGACCGCCAAGTGGCCCCAACCACCAGGAAGGACCTTGGAATATCTAAGATGTCTCTTAGAAGCTTCCTGTCCCTCTTTTGGTCACAAAGAAAATTAGTCACCAGGTTGGGATTTGACCCAGTGACCTCTTGTAATACAGACGAACTATGGAACGTCGGAGCCACAAGGAGTTGTCCTAGGTAGTATTTGCTGGCTATACTATCCAGATAAGACCAAGGGGACTTGCTCTAAAGGAGGAGTGTATGCCTTGTCCATCCTCTGCTTGTCAAAACATCAACCATGGTCAATGAGCATATCAGGTGAACAAACTCTCCCTTGTACCTCTGTCAATTAGCTGTGAGATCTTTCTTCTCTCTAGCAGTTTGGGCCTCAGTCCTCGTCCGCTACGTTGACCATACCTATGCCTCGGGTACCCGCAGAGTGCAATTTGCTGTTCAGCGCCTTTGTCATGCAATCTACAAGCATCTTCCTGGTCTCCACGTATTCCAGGTCCACGATCTCCTTTGCGACCAGGTCCTGTGTCCAGTGGTCGTGATGTCGATGTGGTTGGTCTGTCGGGAGATGACATCATCATGTGCCATTTTCATGGCGCTCTTTTTGTGAGGCACACCTTTCTTACCTCCGTTTGTGGCACTTTCATCCACGTAAGTAGACTACGTAGCCAATGTGTCTCCTTGCATGCTTCTGACAGAGCAAAGTACTGTGCCTCAGGGCTAGAGAGGGAGAGACAGACTTGCTTTCTGCTTGTCCAAGAGAGTGTACCACTTTTTAAGAAGCACACAAAGACCGAGGTGGATTTTCTATCATCGATTCTTCCTCCCCATGTATAAAGCACACCAACCGTAGCAAGTCAGATCCTTCTTTGCCTCCAAAGTGGAGTCCCATGGGTGGAATCTTTTGTAGATAACGCATGATACGCTTAACTGTTTGCCAGTGCTGTGGCCCTGGATTGGCCACAAACCTGCTCACTTGTCCCATAACATAGCAAATATCAGGGCGTGTTCCTATCATGCCAAATAAGGAGCTGCCAACAGCAATCTAGTAGGGAGTATTCTCCATCTGACATCGTTCTCCTTCTGTGCAGGGCTCATGGAGGAGGAAAGGTTGATGTCTATTGTCATGGGTGTGATGATGGGCTTGCAATTCTCAATGTTGTAGTGCTTGAGGACCTCCATGATGTACTTAGTCTGGTTCAGCTGGATGGTGCCTATAGCCTGATTGCAGTGGATGGCTATCTCGAGGTAGAAGTCGAGCAAACCCTTGTCTTTCATCTTGAACAGCTCGACCGATGACGAGTAGATGATCATGTCATCCACGTATAACTTGCTCATCCTCCCATACATAGACACTAGGGTCATTCTCAAAGTGCGTGAAGGTGACCTTGACCATGAAGCCGTCCATCTCCTTGTACCACACCCTTGGGGCCTGTTTCTACCCTTAGAGTGCTTTGACCAGTTTGCAAACTCTGCCCTCTGGAGTTTTCACTCCCTCAGGCACCTCCATCAGCACTTCTTTGTCTCACTTCCCGTACAGGAAAGCTGTTTTGACATCCATCTGGTGGACCTCCAGATCTTTTACAACATCGATGCCCAACATGGATCCTATGGAGGTAAAGGTGACGACAGGCACGAAGGTCTCCTCGTACTTTGAGCCTGTACGTTGGGAAACCCCCTTCGCTACGACTCTTGCCTTGTACTTGTCGATAGAACCATATTGCTTCAACGTTTTCCGGAGTACCCACTTTGACCCCACCACGTGTGCATTTGAGTGAGTGTCCACCAGAACCCATATTCTGTTCTCTTCAATGGATGCGAGTTCGCTATCCACTGCGTCCTTCCTCTTGGATACATGTGGCATATTCATAGCCTCCGTTACGGTCACATGCTCTCCCTGAGCCAAGCATGAGCAGCTGAGTCCAGTCCATTGTGCACTCTCACCATCGTACTTGGCCGAAGGTTTCTTCTTGCGCGTACTACACCGGTGTTTTGCTGGTGGTGTTCCTACGCTGCAAGTAATCTGCTGTTTCAGGAAGAGCCACAAGCCTCATAGTTTTACTCACAGGCCTCGGACGACTCAGACTCAGTGTCAGAGTCAGTCGTGTCAGCCTGTATAACCACTCTCCCTGCAGCACCATCTTTCACTGGCACCATCTCCCAGCTTTCTAGTGCCTGATCACCTGACTTGAGTAACACAACCCACTCTCCTGGTTTGGGAGTATGGACAGGGTCTGGTGAGTCATCCTTGCCGAGCGTCCTTTCATCAAACTCGACATCTCGGCTCCCGCGGAGCTTTCTAGCCGCTTGGTCCCATAGCCTGTATGCCTTGTGTACCGTGTCGTATCCGATCATTACTATTGGGAAAGGAGCCATCCGGCTTAGTTTCAGGCCCACAAGAGCAAGTTCCTGCAACCTACCAGATGCCTGCTCCGATACTAAATCCGACTTCCTCATTGGAAAGATGAGGTGGCAAAATGTCTACGGTCCAAGTTTGAGGCTGATCCAAGACTCCTATAGGAGATATGAATTTAAAGGTTCTGAGATCATCAGCCGCTGATATCTGGGTGACCATGGCCGATGGATCTATACCTTAGCCTATGAAAAGAAACAGGCTTGTCAGAGTGTACTGACTAGGAAAAAGGTACCTCTCCTCATTTTAAGGTGAGGTGAGATCCTTGTGTGCTAGCCATGGCGATCTCGATAGGATAGTAGGCTATGTGACCACTAGGAGTGTACCATGAGAGTATTTCCTAGCTCTCTTGGTCGTGTATGAGTGGTCAGCCTGATTCCTAGGCTGATTTCCTCCCTTGTGTCAGATTATGGACTCTAGTATGTGAGCTTTAGTCATCATGGCTAAGTGGTGTGGCTTCTGAGAGGGCTGATTTGTCCAAGCTCTAGCTCTATATGTACTCCATCATTTTGAAGGATTCAACAACCATTCTTTAGTACTAGTAATGCCCTTCTAGTCCCACTTGCTTACTGCTCCAGGACTCCCTCTCTCCTCCCGATCCAAAAATTTCACACTTACGAGCACGTACATCCAGCTTGCCACTTCTTCCTCCACCTGGAACCTTTGCCCAAGCAGTACAACAAAAGATCCTCAAGTATACGGCATTTGGCATCTTCCTAGACCAAGCTTCTTGTGGCGTCTTGAGCTGCTTCTCTTGCTGCTTCTTACCACGCCTTCCAAGCGCAGCTGCCGGAGTGAGATTAACAAGGCTACAAGTAGTTCTTGCAGCTTCAATAGAGAAGCAAGGTGGGAGTTTGGCGTCAAAGCGCATGCTTCGTGTCATGCCGAGGATAGTTTGATTCATCGATCGGCAACGCCATTGCTCAAGACGTATAAGGCGTGGTGGTCTGGTGGTTGATACCATATTGATTCAGCCAGCCTTTGCACTCCTCGTACTCACCACCGTTGTCTCTGCCGCTCTACCATCGCGACAAACTCTTGCAGTATCTTCTTGACCTTTCCCTTTGTCTTGAGGAAGAAGATCCACATCTTGGGACTTTGGTCATCAATGAAGTTGAAGAAATGCTTGTTGCCGCCGTTCGAAAGGGTGCGGTATGGTCCGCACACATCGGAGTGAATCAGGTCCAAGATTGCTACCGCACATTACCCATTACGCTCAAAGGACTTTCTCCTTGCCTTGCCTTTGAGGCATGGCCCTCATAGCTTTTTGCACTTTTCCTCATCCTTGGTCTTGCATCCATCCATTCCATGAACTACTTCGTGCTGCTACATATCTCGCAGTGTGCTGTATGCCACATGGCCAAAACACTTGTGCCACAACTCAGCATCTGTGTCGATGGAGTTGGCCGCCACGTTGACGGCTTGTGGTACAACATCAGGCTTTGGAGACTTGGGCTCTTCAATCCCCGTATATCCATCATTTGTACTCTTAAGATATTTGGTCTGCAGCACAAAAGAGGAGGCCGTCATTGTCAAGAACAAGGAAATCAAGATCTCCTATTCCAATAAGAGTCTTGTCGCACAGGTCCCAAGACTTGATGGGCTCTACGTACTACAGACCAAACCCTTCGAAACTACAAATGAGGGATATGCAATGGTCGAAGATGACCGTCATGTCGTGGTCCGTGATTTTGGATACTGACAAGTATTTTGCCACAAAAGATGGCATGTAGACGACGTTCTCCAGCTTTAAGTCTTTTTCAGCACCATTCACGTTGATGCTGATCAACTTATCTCCCTCACCTTGTGCATGAAAAAGGCTGCCGTTAGCACACCTGAAATGACGTTCAGTGTCCCCAATGGACATGAACCCATCTTTCTCCGTTGAGGAGTGGTGGTTCGTTCTAGAGTCGAGCCTGTAGGCTCCACGCTTAAGTAATGCTGCTCCCTTGGTTACAAGCATACCATCATGTTTATCAACTCCTTCTTACCCTCTCCTTTACCCTCATATCCACTACCATGATCTCCCTCTTCCTTCTTGGGAGCCCTGCACTCCTGTGCCCAATGTCCAGGCTTGCCACAGTTACAGCACTTCCCATAACGCTTTGAACTCTTTCAACCGCCACCATTGCCTTTTCCTCCACCGCCACCGCTTCCGCTGCTGCTCTGACCAGAAGAGGAGTTGTTGCCATGACCACCGTACTGTGGAGCATAGGGTGACATGCTAGCCTCACTACCGCTACGACGCATGGCCTCGTTGCGCATGTACTCGGACACTACCTCATACGTCAAATCATCCTCCTAATATTACAAACTGATCAGAGGACCCGAGCTGTCACGTAGCGCCATGATGAGGATAATTGCCTGCATGTTGGTGTCGATTTCCCAGTTCATTTGCGTCACTTGCTGCAGCATGCCTTGAAACTACAAAATGAAGTCCGGAATCAACTCTCCTTCACTCATCCTCATCGAAATCAGCTTTTAAAGGATGAAGAGGTGATTTGTACGAACTGTTGATTGGTATACACGTGCAAGTTTCTTACAAGCCTTCGATGCATGTATGATACCTTAGAGATGGACATGTTGTGACTCATGTACTGATGTCACAAGAATCGCAAGCGCCATGTCATTTTTGATAGTCTACGAGTCATATCAAGGATCAGTTTTTAAAGGTTCAACCTCTTCTCAAAGGAACATCTTCAAGTAGCCACGCACCGTCATGACAATCTCAAATTGCCATCTCCACAAGGGAAATCCAAATTCTGTGAACTTTGACATATCACCATTGACCTGCTTGAGAGTAAGCGACGCGGATGTTGGGAAAGGAGCCATCTGGCTCAGTTTCAGGTCCACAAGAGCAAGTTCCAGGAAAGTACCAGATGCCTGCTTCGATCGCCGATCTAACTTCACCGTTGAAAAGATCAGGTGGCAAAATGTCTTCGGTCCAAGTTTGAGGCCAATCCAATGGTCGGATTGGGAGATATGAATTTTCAAAGTTTCAGGGGTCATGGACCGTCGATGTCTAAGTGGGCATGGGTGATGGCTCCATGCCTTAGCCTGAGAAAAAAAAAGGCAAGAGGTCCAGGGTCAAGACCTGATGGGAGAAATATCCAAAAAGGTCCTTGGTCTTAGGATTGCCTTGTCAGAGTGTGCTGACTAGGATAAAGGTACCTCTCCTTACTTTTTAGGTGATGTGAGATCCTTGTGTGCTAGCCATGGACACATGGCGATTCTCCATGGGTTTGTGGGTTTTGTGACCACTAGGAGTGTGCCATGAGAGCATTCTCTAGCTCTCTAGGTCGTGTGTGAGTGGTCAGCCTGATTGCTAGGCTGATTTCCTCCCTTGTGTGAGATTATGGACTCTAGTGTGTGAGCCTTAGCCTCCATGGCTAAGTGGTGTGGCTTGTGAGAGGGCTGACTTGCCCAAGCTCTAGCTCTATATGTACTCCATCATTTTGAGTGATTGAACAACCATTCTTCAGCACAAGTGATGCCCTTCTAATCACACATGCTCGCTGCTCCAAGGCTCCCTCTCTCCTCAAGTTCCAACATTTTGGTATCAGAGCCAAGTTCTGCCACTTCCAGCCAGCAGAGGCCGTCACTTTGAGAGTGACGGGTTGGGGTGAAACCTTCACCATATTTGACAATCAACCACAAGATCTTCAAGTTCAAATGAACAGCTTTCCAACGAGCCCAAAATCGCGAACATCCAACGGTCGGATTGAGAGTTATGCTCAAAACGAGGTCGCCCAGGCCTACACTCCTCTCTATGAGTAAGACTATCGCCTTGTGATGACCATAACTCTCTCATTTCTTTGTCAAATTTAAAACGTGGCACATGAGAATTGTATTATTTTTCCTAAGCTTTCCATTGGTGTCAAACTATTTGCATTCCATTGATTCGTTTGGGAGAAACGCCGTTTACGAACTGGCTGGTCTGAGTTGGAGTAGGAGCAGAAGCATACCCTGTTTTCAAGAGGGCATATCTTTCAAAATCCCCTGTTGATGACCCTATTTTATGGGTCGATCTGAAAGGTTTTGAGCTGAATTTTCCAGTGGTGGGCTCAGTTTTTCAGAATTCTCAGTCTGCTGGCACCTAAAGTCCATTTTCTGTCAGACAGATTTCTGGCAGAAGGAGCAGCAAAAGCAGGGGTAGCGCCGCCATCCAAGGGCAGCGCTGAGCATCACGAAGGCTCAAAATGGCAGCAGCTAGCGTTGTGACAACAGCCCAGCCTTTGGAGAGGCTGGAGGGATGCGCCAACTTCACATTTTAGAACATCCGTACCCGCCTCCTTTTGGAGGAGAGGGGCTTGTGGGAGGTGGTGAGCGGCGACGAGCCGGCTCCAGTTCCACAGGCAAAAGGCATCACCGCAGCGCAGGTGGTGGCGGG
>SZWC01000572.1:216456-237545 GCA_023375785.1 Penium margaritaceum | reverse complement strand
CTCTCCTTACTTTTTGGGTGAGGTGAGATCCTTGTGTGCTAGCCATGGACACATGGCAATTCTCCATGGGTTTGTGGGTTATGTGACCACTAGGAGTGTGCCATGAGAGCATTCTCTAGCTCTCTAGGTCGTGTGTGAGTGGTCAGCCTGATTGCTAGGCTGATTTCCTCCCTTGTGAGAGATTATGGACTCTAGTGTGTGAGCCTTAGCCTCCATGGCTAAGTGGTGTGGCTTGTGAGAGGGCTGACTTGCCCAAGCTCTAGCTCTATATGTACTCCATCATTTTGAGTGATTGAACACCCATTCTTCAGCACAAGTGATGCCCTTCCAATCACACATGCTCGCTGCTCCAAGGCTCCCTCTCCCCTCAAAGTTCCAACATTTGACCATAGGGAATATTCTCCATCTCACGCCGTTCTGCTTCCGTGCTCGGGCTCATGGAAGAAGAGAGCTTGACATCTATTGTCATGGGTATGCTGATGCGCATGCAGTCCATGTTGTAGTGCTTGAGGACCTCCATGATGTACGTGGTCTGGTTCAGCTCGATGGTGCCTGCTACTCGATTGTGGTGGACGGTTATCCCGAGGTGGAACTCGAGCGGAGCCATATCGTTCACCTTAAACCTGTTGCTGAGATCGGTCTTCAGCTTGTTCAGCAGCTCGACCGATGACGAGGAGATGATCAGGTCATCCACGTACAGTACAACCAACATACTTTACTCTTCCTCCCGCAGATAGAGACTAGGGTCATTCGCGTAGTGCCTGAAGGTGAGCCCAACCATGAAGTCGTCCATCTCCTTGTACCTCATCCTTGGGATCTGGTTCTGCCGGTAGAGTGCGTTGACCAGTTTGCAAACCTTGTCTTCTGGAGCTTTCACTCCATCCGGCACTTCCCTCATCACTTCTTTGTCTAGCTTCTTATACAGGAAAACTATCTTGACATCCATCTGGTGGACCTCCAGATCTTTTGCAGCTGCGATGCCTTACATGGATCTGATGGAGGCAAAGGTGACAATATGTGCAAAGGTCTTCACGTACTTTGAGCGTACACACTGGGAAAACCCCTTCGCTACAACTCTTCCCGTGTACTTCTTGATAGTACCATTCTGCTTGAACTTTATTGGGAAAGGAGCCATTCAGCTCGGTTTCAGGTCCACAAGAGCAAGTTCCAAGAAACTACCAGATGCCTACTTCGACCGTCAATCCAACTTCATTATTGAAAATATTAGATGGCAAAATGTCTATGGTCCAAGTTTGAGACTGATCGAACAGTGAGATAGGGAGATATGAATTTTCGAAGTTTTTGGGGTCATCGACCGCCGATATCTGGGCAATGGCTCCATGCCTAAGCCGTAGAAAGGAAAAAGGCAAGAGGTCCAGGGTTGAAACCTGATGGGAGAAATATCCAAAAAAGTCTTAGATTCTTGGATTGCGTTGTCAGAGTGTGTTGACAAGGAAAACCATATCTCTCTTTACATTTTAGGTTAGGTGAGATCATTTTGTGCTAGCCATTGACATATGGCGATTCTCCATGGGATTCTGGGTTATGTGACTACTAGGAATATGCCATTAGAGTATTTTTCTAGCTGTGACAGGTTGAAGGAGTTCAAGGCCATGGTAGAGAACCAGAATCGCAAGAAAATCAAAGCGATGTGCTGCAACCGCGACGAAGAGTACCTGAGCAAGGAGTTCCAGGACTACCTCGCAGCCGCAGGTATCAAGGGGCTACGCACCGTACCATACTCGATGCAGCAGAACGGTGTAGTAGAACGCACCAACTATACCAAACTTGGGTCGGCACGCTCCATGTTGCACGCGGCTTGGCTCACCTAGGACTTTTTGGCCGAAGCAATGAGGAATATAGTATACATCAAGAACCGCAGTTCAACCAAGGCCCTGGAGCAGATGACGTGGTACAAGGAGTAGTTCGGGAAGAAGCCGAGCGTGGATCATCTCCGCGCGTTTGGTAGCTTGGAGTACATGTAGATACCCAAGGAAAAGTGGCATAAATGGGACGGAAAGAGCGCACAGATGTTGATGATTGGCTATGATGTGGCAAGCAAAGCGTATCACCTGTATGAGAGGGATATTGGCCACGTTATCATCTCCTAGGATGTCATTTTCAATAAAAGTAATGTCCTCAGCACCATCATCATCTGTGAAGAGGCAGCAGAACCAGCATCTGACGAAGCAGTGGATACAAATATTCTTCCAAACCCCGTCTCTCCTGTATTCTCCTCTACTATGACGGTGGGAGAACCACTCTATTCTCCCATGTCTATAATACTGAATACAACGGCCTCATCGGTAGAAGCAGAAGAAGATGATGTACGACCATCAATAGGAGTAGTTGTGCCTGCAACACCGCGCTTGCCGCCTGCTAACGCTCTACTACCAGCTTGAATATACCCTCTCAGGGTGTGTTATAACGCTAAAGAGCGTGGGCATTTCTGGATGCTCCAAAAACCACATGGCAACCTCGAAAATTACAACACGAGGCTGGTTGCCAAGGGCTACTCGCAGCAAGAAGGCATCAACTACACAAAAACCTTTGCTTCTGTTGCAAAGTTTGCCTTTGTGTACACGATCCTTTCTTATGCAGTAGCTAAAGACCTCGAGATTCACCATGTGGATGTCAAGACGACATTCTTGAATGGTAAAATCTACATGGACCAGCCGGAGGAATTCATCATGGATGGCTAGGAGCACCTAGTTTGCAAGCTGCAGAAGTCCCTGTAAGGCCAAAAGTTGGATGCGAAATTCCATTGCATGGGGTTCGAGCGGAGCAAGAATAATAAAAACGTCTATAGGTGGCAGCATGAGTATGAGGTCCTTATCATCATCGTGTATATGGATGATATACAATTCCTTTCTAATAGCATGTCTGTACTCCACGACATGAAGGAGGCCATATAAGAGCGCTTCAAAATGTCTGATCTCGGGGAGGCATCATACTTCCTCGGAATCAAGATCAGGCGTGACCTCAAAGGAGGCTCTCTCTCGTTACAGAGAAGTCGCAACATCAAGGATGTTTTGGAGCAGTTCAGTATGGCAGAGACCAAATCCATCGGCATGCCGCTGGAGACGCGTGTGTACCTCCTAAGCTTCAATGGAGAAGTAAACACAGCTGAGCGATAAAAGTACCAGAGCCGTGTCCGTAGTCTCATGCACGTGATGGTTGAAACGAGGCTGGACCTCGCACAGGTTGTGAGCGTTGTGAGCCAGCACATGTCTAGTCCCGGACGTGAGGACCAGAAGGTAGAGAAGCGAATCTTCCGCAATTTTGCTGGAACCATCAACATCTGCATCACCTACGATGGCAACGACAACAACATCATCGCCAACATAGATGCAGATTAGGCTTCATACCCTGAGGACCGCAAGTCTATCTCTGGACGTGTATTCCTCATGAATGGTGGGGCCATCAGCTGGTGTACCAAGCGCCAGGTGGTCGTGGCTACCTCCAGCACGGAAACTGAGTACGTCTCTCTCAGCCTTAGAGCCAAGGAAGTAGTTTGACTTCAGCATCTCATGGTGGAGATCAGTGGGAGTGCAGCAGTTCCAGTTCATGTACGCGTGGATAACCAGAGCTCAATCAAACTCGCCAAGAATCCTAAGCACTATGCACGTACCAAGTACATTGACATCGCATATCACTTAATCATGCACATACTGTAGTATTTGCTCGCTATATTGTCCAAATAAGACAAAGGAGACTTGCTCCAAAGGAGTGGTACATGCCTGATAAAGTGATATGCGATGTCTATGTGCTTGGTGCGTGCATGGCACTTAAGATTCTTGGTGAGTGCGATTGCGATCTGGTTATTGACGTGCACAAGAATTCAAACTACTGCACTCCTACTCATCTCTGCCATGAGACGTTAAAGCCAAACTGCTTCCTTGGCTCCAAAGCTGAGAAAGACGTATCCAGCTTCCGTGCTTGAGGTGGTCACGTCCACCTGTTGCTTGCTGCACCAGCTGATTTCCCCACCATTCATGAGGAACACATGTCCAGAGATGGACTTGCGGTCCTCAGGGTTTGAAGCCCAATCTCTGTCTGTATAGCCAATGATGTTGTTGTCATTGGCGTTGTAGGTGATGCCGATGTTTAGGATTCCAGCAAGGTAGCGGAAGATACGCTTCATTGCCTTCTGGTGCTCAGGTCCGGGATTAACCATGTGGTGGCTCACACCGCTAACTACCTGTGCGAGATCCGGCCTGGTTGTAACCATCAGGTATATGAGATTGCCGAAGGCGCTCTGGTACGTCTGCCGCTGTAAGACATCCTTGATGTAGCGGCTCTATTGCAGTAAGAGAGAGTGTGATTTGCGGTCATGCGTGATCTGGAAACCAAGGAAATATGATGCCTCCCCGAGATCAGACATGTGAAAGCGCTCTTGCATGGCCTCTTTGAACTCTTGCAGTACAGACATGCTGTTTGAAAGAAGGAGCATGTCATCGACATAGACGATGATGATGAGCACCTCATGATAATGCTGCCAGCGATAGACACTATACTCATACACGCTGCGTTCAAATCCCATTACTGCAATACTGCATCCAACTTCTGGTTCCAAGCACGCGATGCTCGCTTGAGGAAGTACAGCGACTTCTGCAGCTTGCAAACCAGGTACTCCTAGCCATCCATGACTTACCCCTACGGCTGCTCCATGTAATTCTTCTCCTCCAGGTCACCGTTCAATAATGCCGTCTTGACGTCCATGTGGTGGACCTCAAAGTCCTTTGTTCTTGCATAGGAAAAGAGCATACATACAGAGGCAAGCTTTGCAACAGGAGCAAAGCTTTCCGTATGGTCGATGCCTTCTTGCTACGAGTGGCCCTTGGCGACTAGCCTTGCCTTGTATTTTTCCAGGTTGCCATCTGCTCCCCGCTTCTTTTTGAACACCCACTTGTACTTGATTAGCTTGCGTCCAGGTGGACGCTTAGTAAGCTCCTACGTACCATTGTCGAGCTGCGACTCTATCTCCTCCTACACAGCTTGCGCCCAATCTGCTGTATCTGGTCAGGCCATGGCCTCCTTGTACAACATCGGCTCATCAGCGTCCTTGTGCAACTGCAACGTTCATTTGGTCAGGTTTTTGGAGCATCCGGAAATGCCCGTACTCACCATTCTTGTAGCGCACCCTATGAGGGTACCTCCGACCTGGTACTGGAGCGTTAGCAGGCGGCTTGCGCGGTACTGCTGACATTACTGCTTCTGTTGATGGTGAGGATCTTCTTTTACAGCTTTTGCCAATGAGGCCACTGTATCTGCTGCATCAAACATGGGAGAATAGACTGGTTCTTCCATAGTTACTGTGGAGGAAGGATCAAGAGATAGTGGGTGAGGAAGATATCTGCTCCCACTGCCTTGTCAGCTGTTGCTTGTGCTGTATCTTCACATACAATGTTGGTGTCGATGATGTTACTCTCGTTGAAGACAACATCCGTGGAGATGATGACGTGGCCTATATACCTCTCATAAAGGCGATACCCCTTACTTGCCACGTTGTAGCCAATCATCAGCATCTGCGCGCTCTTCGAGTCCGACATTTGCCACCTCTTTTTTGGCACGTGCATGTGCACCAAGCTGCCAAACCTGAGAAGATGACCCATGTTCCGGCTTCTTACCAAACCACGCCTTGTACGGCGTTATCTGCTCCAGGACTTTTGTTGGACTGCGGTTCTTGATGTACACCGCAGTGCACACTACTTCGGCCCAAAAGTCGTAAGTTTGCCGAGCCGCGTGCAGCATGGAGCGCGCCGACTCAACAATGGTACGGTTGGCGCATTCTGCTACGCCATTCTGTAACGGCAAGTATGGTGCGGTGCGCTCCATCTTTATGATTGTTACTGCGAGGTAGTCCTGGAACTCCTTGCTCAGGTACTCTCTACCGCGGTCGTTTTGCAACGCCTTGATTTTCTTGCACGTCTAGTTCTCCACCATGGCGTTGAACTCCTTGAACCTGTCAAAGCATTGGTCCTTGGAGGAAAGGAAGTACACTACACTGTAACAACTCAAATCATCAATGAAGGTGAGAAAATACCTAGATCCTCCAAAGCTCTAGGTATGCATCAGGCCACACAAATCTGTGTGGACCAGCTCTAGTAGCCCTTTCGCGCGCTCCCCAGCTCCACAAAACGCCTCGCGATGCTGCTTCCTTTCCAAATGGCCGATGCACAACTACTGCTCAAAGTTAGAGATGGTGGATAAGTCACGTACCATCTGCTTCGTTTGAAGTTACTGCAAGGCGCGCATGTTGATGTGACTGTAGCGCACATGCCAGTTTTCACCTGGCCTTTACGATTGCTGCAAGACTCTACTCACGCAGGATCTTGGTCACCTGCAACAGGCAGTACATATCGCCTTCCTTCACCGACCTGGCCAACTCCTCTCCTGTTTCCTTGTCCAGGATGTAGCCATAGTCGTCATCAATGGCGACTGGCGGTCTTGTGTTGGAAAGAGAGGACAAAGAGAGAAGATTGAACGGAGCATTAGGTACGTACAACACGCCATGGAAGACTCCCTCTTCTATGCCACGCGAGATCTCCAACTGCATCTCCACAATCGCAATCCCATTAGCATACACCATCCGATCATCACCCAAAACAATCAGTCGATGCAGAATGGAGAGTAGCAATAAACAACTCTTTCTGGTACGTCAGACTCTTGGTACAGCCTGAGTCCTTGTACCACGCAAGATCCGCCTTTTCCTTTTGCGAAAAATCAGACTTCACCATGAAGATGCAGTTACGTACCTCCTTAGCCACGTTCATGTTGCCAAAATGGCGCACGCCGGTCTGGTTCTGTTCCTGCTGCTACTGCTGACATTGGTGTGACTACTAATGCTGTTATTGTGAAGATTGCTGCTTTTGCTGTTGTTGTTGCTCCTTCTAGTCTCTCTTGAACTTGAAGCATTCTTTCTTGTAGTGCCCCTCTTTCTCGAAATAGTGGCATTTGCCCTTGTTCTTGCCTCTCCGCTACCCACACTGCTATTGGTGTTGGTTGCGTGAGCCCATGACCATGAAAGCTGCTTCAGTACTGCTGCTACCGCCATTGTGCTTTGTGGCATTGCGACGCAGCTCTACGTGCACCAGGTGCGTGTAGATGAAGTCACGGTCCAGAGTTTGCTGGCACTCCAATGTCTCTCGTACCGTGTCATAGCTTGTTGGAAGTCCCCTCAGCAAGAGGAAGACGAAGCGCGTGTCTTCCACAGGGTTGCCAGCCGTTGTAAGCTGCTTTACCAGCTCCTTTGTCCTGTCCAAGTATGCCTCCATCCCTTCGCCACCTTGCATTTTCAACGCCATTTTCTTCTCCTCCTAAAGCATGAGGAATGCTGGATCCTTACTCTCATACTTCTTGTACAACATGTCCTTTCCCTCTTTTGCAGTAGCCTTTGTATTCACGTACCAAAGATGCGGGTTGGAAAGTGTGTTGACAAGCAGCCTATAGGCCTACCTGTCGTTCTTCTTCCACTCCTCACATGCCGCTGCTGCAGTTCTAGATGAATTTGCCTCTGCTGCACCTTTGTGCGGCGTCTTCCCCGCCACCACCTCTGTTGCGTTGATGCCTTCTGCCTGTGGCGGCAGGGCGCGCTCGCCGTCGCTCATCACCTCCCATAAGCCCCTCTCCTCCGAAAAGAGGCGGGTACGGATCTTCCAAAACATGAAGCTGGCACGTCCTTCCAGCCTCTTCAATGTCTGGACTTCTGTTGCCATATTTGCTGCTACTATTTTGAGCTTTGGCGATACTGAGCGGTGCCCTTAAGTGGCGGCGCTACCCCTCCTTCTGCTGCTGTTTCTGCTAGAAATCTATCAGACAACAAATGGTCTGTAGAAGCCAGCAGACTGGGAATTTTGAAAAACTAGGGCCACCACTATAAAATTCAGCTCAAAAGCTTTCAGATCCATGCATAAAAAAGGGTATTCAAGGGTGGATTTTGAAAGATATGCCCTCTTGAACAGAGGGTATACTTCTGCTCCTATTCCAGCTCACACTGGCCAGCTTGTAAACGGTGTTTCTCCCAAATGTACCTATGGAATGCAAATACTTTTGCACCAATGTAAATCTTAGGAAAAAGAGTTCAATTTGTTTTTTATTTCTAAATTTGACAAAGAAACAAGAGAGTTATGGTCATCACAAGGCGACGGTCTTACTTTGAGAGAAGAGAATTGCCCTGGCTAACCTCGTTTTGAGTATATCTCTCAATCCGATTATTTCATCTTTGCGATCTTGTACGCATTGGAAAGCTTTTCTCTTTATCTTGAAGATCAAGTGGTTGAACGTCAAATTTGGTGAAGGTTTAACCCCAACCCGTCACTCTCAAAGTGACGGCTTGTGCTTGCTGAAAGTGGCAGAACTTGGCTCTGATACAAAGGATTGGATCTAGAGGAGAGAGGGAGCCTTGGAGCAGCGAGTATGCTGAAGAATGATTGTTGAATCAATCAAAATGATGGAATACATATAGAGCTAGAGCTTAGACAAGTCAGTCCTCTCTCAAGCCACACCACTTAGCCATGAAGGCTACGACTCACACATTAGAGTCCATAATCTCACACAAGAGAGGAAATCAGCCTAGCAATCAGGCTGCCTTCTCACACACGAGTTAGAGAGCTAGGAAATGCTCTCATGGCACACTTGTAGTGGTCACATAACCCACAATCCCATGAAGAATCGCCATGTGTCCATGGCTAGCACACAAGGATCACACCTAAAAACAAACGAGAGGTACCTTTTTCCTAGTCAGTACACTCTGACAAGGCAACCCAAGAATCAAGGACCTTTTTGAATATTTCTCCCCACTAGGTCTAGAGCCCGGACCTCTTGCCTTTTTCTTTTCTCAGGCTAAGGCATGGAGCCATCGTCCACGGTGGTTGGTGACCCCGAAAAGTTTGAAAATTCCGATTGATGATCATTGTAGGTATTTGGTAGTTTCCTACAATTTGTTCCTCTGGACATGAAACTGAGCCGGATGGCTCCTTTCCCAACATCCTCGGCATGACACGAAGCATGCTCTTCGACACGAAACTCCTACCTCGCTTCTGGACTAAAGCTGCAAGAACTGCTTGCTACCTTCTGAATCTCACTCTCACAGCCGCGCTTGGAAGGCGTGGTAAAAAGCAGTAGTAGAAGTAGCTCAGGATGCCACAGAAGGCTTGGTCAAGGAAAAAGCTAGATGCTTTACACTTGAGGGTCTTTGGATGTACTGCTTGGGCAAAGCTCCAAGCAGGAGAAGGAATTGGCAAGCTGGATGCACGTGCTTGTAAGTGTGTAATGGTCGGATACGACCATTACACATTGTGGTGGGGTCAAAGAGGGTACTCTTGAATTCAAACAGGATAGTACTATTGACAACTACAAGGCAAGCGTTGTGGCGAAGGGCTATGAGGAGACCTTTGCGCTTGTCGTCACCTTTGTCTCCATGAGATCCATGTTGGGCATCGCTGCTGCAACAGATCTACAAGGTCCACCAAATGGATGTCAAGACAGCTTTCTTCTATGGGAAGCGCTACAAAGAAGTACTGATGCAAGTGTCCAAGGACGTGAAAGCTCCAGAGGGTAAGGTTTGAAAACTGGTCAAAGCATTTGAACGGCTTAAACAGGCCCAAAGGATATGGTATAAGGAGATGGACGGCTTCATGGCCGGGCTAACCTTCACGCACTGCAAGAATGACCCTAGTGTCTATGTACGGGAGGATGAGGAAGGCTTGATGCTGGTTACACTGTACGTGGATGACCTGATCATCTGCTTGTCATCGGTCGAGTTGTTGAACAAGCTGAAGACAGATCTCAGCAAAAGGTTCAAGATGAAGGACATGGGTCTGCTCGAGTTCTATTTCGGGATAACCGTCCACCGCAATCGATCAGCAGGCACCATCGAGATAAACCAGACCAGTGACATCACAGAAGTTCTCAAGTGCTACAACATGGAGGACTGCAATCCCATCAGCACACCCATGACAAGAGGTATCAAGCTCTCTTCCTCCATGAACTCCAGCACGGAAACAAAACGGCGTAAGATGGAGAACATTCCCTACAAGTCTGCTGTTGGCAGCCTCATGCATGCCATGGTGAAAACACGCCCTGACATTTGCTATGCTGTGGGACAAGTAAGCAGGTTTGTGGCCAATCCTGGGCCATAGCACTGCCAAGCAATCAAGTACATCATGTGCTATCTACGGAAGACACGATACATGGGAATCCAGTTTGGAGGCCAAGAAGGATCCGACCCATTACGATTGGTTTGCTACAGCGACCCTGAGTTTTGGGGAAGAATCGATGACAGAAAGTCCACCTCGAGCTTTGTGTACCTCTTGAACGCTAGTATAGTCTCTTGGACAAGCACAAAGCAAGACTAAGTCTCCCAAACTATTGCTGAGGCAGTGTATATCGCTCTATCAGAAGCATACAAGGAGACACATTGGCTGCACAATTTATTGGAAAAGGAGCCATCTGGCTCAGTTTCAGGTCCACGGGAGCAAGTTCCAGGAAAGTACCAGATGCCTGCTCCGATCGCCGATCCCACTTCACCATTGGAAAGATCAGGTGGCAAAATGTCTACGGTCCAAGTTTGAGGCCGATCCAACAGTCGGATTGGGAGATATGAATTTTCAAAGTTTCGGGGGTCATGGACCGTCGATGTCTGGGTGGGCATGGATGATGGCTCCATGCCTTAGCCTGAGAAAAGAAAAAAGGCAAGAGGTCCAGGGTCAAGACCTGATGGGAGAAATATCCAAAAAGGTCCTTGGTCTTAGGATTGCCTTGTCAGAGTACTGACTAGGATAAAGGTACCTCTCCTTACCTTTTAGGTGAGGTGAGATCCTTGTGTGCTAGCCATGGACACATGGCGATTTTCCATGGATTTGTGGGTTATGTGATCATAAGGAGTGTGCCATGAGAGCATTCTCTAGCTCTCTAGGTCGTGTGTGAGTGGTCAGCCTGATTGCTAGGCTGATTTCCTCCCTTGTGTGAGATTATGGACTCTAGTGTGTGAGCCTTAGTCTCCATGGCTAAGTGGTGTGGCTTGTGAGAGGGCTGACTTGCCCAAGCTCTAGCTCTATATGTACTCCATTATTTTGAGTGATTGAACAACCATTCTTCAGCACAAGTAATGTCCTTCCAATCACACATGCTTGCTGCTCCAAGGCTCCCTCTCTCCTCAAGTTCCAACATTTGGTATCAGAGCCAAGTTCTGCCACTTCGAGCTAACACAGGCCGTCACTTTGAGAGTGATGGGTTGGGGAGAAACCTTCACCAGATTTGACAATCGACCATTGGCTCTTCAAGTTCAAAAGACAAGCTTTCCAACAAGCACAAGATTGCGAAGATCCAACACTCGGATTGAGAGTTATGCTCAAAACGAGGTCAGCCAGGGCTACACTCTTCTCTATGAGTAAGACTGTCGCCTTGTGATGACCATAACTCTCTCATTTCTTTGTCAAATTTAAAAAGTGGCACATGCGAATTGTAGTATTTTTCCTAAGCTTTCCATTGGTGCAAAAATATTTGCATTCCATTGATTCGTTTGGGAACAACGCCGTTTACAAACTGGCTGGTCTGAGTTGGAGTAGGAGCAGAAGCATACCCTGTTTTCAAGAGGGCATATCTTTTGAAATCCCCTGCTGATG
Organism: Penium margaritaceum; assembly: GCA_023375785.1. Lineage (NCBI taxonomy): Eukaryota > Viridiplantae > Streptophyta > Zygnematophyceae > Desmidiales > Peniaceae > Penium > Penium margaritaceum. The sequence continues at coordinate 225,918 of SZWC01000572.1, read as the reverse complement.
ACCCTGTTTTATTAGACGATCTGAAACGTTTTGAGCTGAATGTTCCAGTGGTGGGCTTAGTTTTTCCAAATTCTCAGTCTGCTGGCACCTACAGTCCATTTTCTGTCAGACAGATTTCTGGCAGAAGCAGCAGCAAAAGCAGGGGTAGCGCCGCCATCCAAGGGCAGCGCTGAGCATCACCAAGGCTCAAAATGGCAGCAGCTGGCGTTGTGACAGCAGCCTAGAATTTGGAGAGGCTGGAGGGATGCGCCAACTTCACGTTTTGGAAGATCCGTACCCGCCTCCTTTTGGAGGAGAGGGGCTTGTGGGAGGTGGTGAGCGGCGACGAGCCGGCTCCAGTTCCACAGGCAAAAGGCATCACCGCAGCGCAGGTGGTGGCGGGGAAGACGCCGCAAAAGGGTGCAGCTGATGCGGGTTCTTCTGCAGCTGTACCAGCGACGTACGAGGAGTGGAAGAAGAAGGACAGGCGAGCCTACAGGTTGCTTATTAACTCCATCTCAAACCCGCATCTTCAGTACGTGAGTGACAAGGCTACTGCAAAAGAGGGGTGGGACACGTTGTGCAAGAAGTATGAGAGCAAGGATCCTGCATTCCTCATGCTTTTAGAGGAAAAGATGATGGCGCTGAAAATGCAGGGTGGTCAAGGGATGGAGGCGTATCTCGACAGGGCAAAGGAGCTGGCGAAACAGTTGAGAGCGGCTCGCAATCCTGTGGAAGAGACGCGCTTCATTCTCCTCTTGCTGACGGAACTCCCAACCAGCTACGACACGGTGCGAGAGACGTTAGAGTGCCAGCCGACTCTCGACCTCGACTTCATCTGCATGCATTTGGTGCAGGTGGAACTGCGTCGCAATGCAGTAAAGCGCAATGGCGGCAGTAGTAGCAGTGAAGCAGCTTTCATGGCCATGGGCTCACGCAACTAGTAGCAGCAGCAGTCTGGGCAGCAGAGAGGCAACAAGAAGGGCAAGTGCCACTATTGCCAGAAAGAGGGGCACTACAAGAAAGAGTGCTTCAAGTTTAAGAGGGACCAGAAGGAGCAGCAGCAGCAGCAGCAAAACCTGTAATCTCCACAACAACAGCAACAGCAGTCACAGCAACGGCAGCAGCAGCAACAACAGCAGCAGTAGAATCAGACTAGCGTACGCCATTTTGGCAACATGAACGTTGCCAAGGAGGTGCGCGACCGCCTCTTCATGGCGAAGTCTGACATGTCGCAGAAGGAAAAGGCGGATCTGGCGTGGTACAAGGACTCGGGGTGTACCAAGAGTCTGACGCACCACAAGGAGTGGTTCACGCAGCTGCTCTCCATTCTCCCCTGTCCAATTGCTTTGGATGATGATCAGGTGGTGTATGCTGAGGGGATTGGGATTGTGGAGATGTGGTTGGAGACACCGCGTGGCATTGAAGTGGGAGTCTTCCATGGCGTACTGTATGTGCCTGATGCTGCGTTCAACCTTCTCTCAGTGTCCTCTCTCACCAACATAGGACTGCGTGTTGTCTTCGATGATGACTATGGTTACATCCTGAACAAGGAAACAAGAGAGGAGTTGGCCAAGTCGGTGAAGGAGGGCGACATGTACCGCCTGTTGGGGGCGACCAAGATCACGCGTGAACAGAGTCTTGCAGCAGTGGTGCAGGCGACAGATGGCGAGATCTGGCATGCCCGCTACGGGCACATTGGCATGCGCGCCTTGCAGCAGCTTCAAGCAAAGCAGATGGTGCGTGACCTGCCTACCATCTCTTACTTTGAGCAGCAGTTATGTATCGGCTGTTTGGAGGGGAAGCAGCATCGCGAGGCGTTCTCTGGAGCACGGGAGCGTGCAAAACAGGTGTTGGAGCTGGTCCACACGGACTTGTGCGCACCGATGCAGACCCAGAGCTTTGGAGGCTCTAGGTATTTTCTCACCTTCATTGATGATTTCAGCCGTTACACTGTTGTCTACTTCCTTTCCTCCAAGGACCAGTGCTTTGACAAGTTCAAGGAGTTCAAGGCCATGGTGGAGAACCAATCTGGCAAGAAGATCAAGGCGTTGCGCAGCGACCGCGGTGGAGAGTACCTGAGTAAGGAATTCCAGGACAACCCCGCAGCAGCTGGCATCAAGGCGCAGCGTACCGCGCCGTACTCGCCGCAGCAAAACGATGTAGCAGAACGCGCCAACCGTACCATTATGGAGTCGGTGCGCTCCATGCTGCTCCATGTTGCACGTGGCTCGGCTGACCTACGACTTCTAGGCTGAAGCCGTGAGCACTGCGGTCTACATCAAGAATCGGAGTCCAACTAAGGCGCTAGAGCAGATGACACCGTACGAGGCGTGGTTCGGCAAGAAGCCAAGCGTGGGTCATCTTCGCACGTTTGGCAGCTTGGCGCACATGCACGTGCCAAAAGAGAAGCGACAAAAGTAGGATGCGAAGAGTGCACAGATGCTGATGATTGGCTACGACGTGGCAAGCAAGGCGTATCGCCTCTACAAGAGGGATACAGGCCACGTCATCATCTCCAGGGATGTTGTCTTCAACGAGAGTAACGTCTTCGGCACCAACATCGTGTGTGAAGAGGCAGCAGAACGAGCAGCTGACGAGACAGTGGGAGCAAAAATTCTTCCTGACCCAGTTTCTCCCGATCCTTCCTCTACTGTGACAGTGGGAGAATCACTCTACTCTTCCATGTTTGATGTTGCAGATACAGCAGCCTCCTCGGCAGAAGCAGAGGAGGGAGATGTAGCACCACCGGCAGCAGCAATTGTGCCAGCAGCACCGCGCCAGCCGCCCGCTAACGCTCCAGCACCAGGTCGCAGGTACCCTCTTAGGGTGCGTTACAAGCCTGGTGAGCGCGGCCATTTCTGGATGCTGCACAAACCAGAACAGATGAACGTCGCAGTTGCAGCAGATTCAGATGAGCCAAAGTCATACAAGGAGGCCATGGCTGCACCGGTTGCAGCAGATTGGGCGCAAGCCGTGCAGCAGGAGATACAGTCGCAGCTGGACAACGGTACGTGGGAGCTGACTGAGCGTCCACCAGGACGTAAGGTGATCAAGTGCAAGTGGGTGTTCAAGGAGAAGCGGGGAGCAGATGGTAACCTGGAAAAGTACAAGGCGAGGCTGGTCGCCAAGGGCTACTCGCAGCAGGAGGGCATCGACTACACAGAAACTTTTGCCCCTGTTGCAAAGTTTGCCTCTGTGCGCACGCTCCTCTCTTATGCAGCAGCTGAGGACTTCAAGGTTTACCACATGGAGGTCAAGACGGCATTCTTGAATGGTGACTTGGAGGAGGAGATCTACATGGAGCAGCCGGAGGGGTTCGTCATGGATGGCCAGGAGCACCTCGTCTGCAAGCTGCAGAAGTCGCTGTACGGCCTGAAGCAAGCTACGCGTGCTTGGAACCAGAAGTTGGATGCAGCGTTGTAGTGCATGGGGTTTGAGCGCAGCGAGTGTGACTACAGCGTGTATCGCTGGCAGCATGAGCATGAGATCCTCATCATCATTGTCTATGTGGATGACATGCTCCTCCTTTCCAACAGCATGTCTACACTGTAGGAGTTCAAAGAAGCCATGTAGGAGCGCTTCCAGATGTCTGATCTCGGGGAGGCATCATACTTCCTTGGTATCCACATCACGCGTGACCGCAAGTCACACTCTCTCTCGCTACAGCAGACCCGCTACATCAAGGATGTTTTGCAGCGGTTCGGCATGGCAGAGGCAAAACCCATCGGCACGCCGCTCGAGACGCGGCAGTACCTCGTGAGCTTCAATGGAGAAGCAAATGCAGCTGAGCGGCAGAAGTACCAGAGCGCCGTCGGCAGTCTCATGTACCTGATGGTGGCAACCAGGCCGGACCTCGCACAGGCTGTGAGCGCTGTGAGCCAGCACATGGCTAATCCCGGACCGGAGCACCAGAAGGCAGTGAAGCGGATCTTCCGCTACCTTGCTGTTACCATCAACATCGGCATCACCTACAACGGCAATGACAGCAGCATCATCGGTTACACAGACGCAGATTGGGCTTCAAACTCTGAGGACCGCAAATCCATCTCTGGACATGTGTTCCTCATGAATGGTGGAGCCATCAGCTGGTGCAGCAAGCGGCAGGTGGTCCTGGCGACCTCGAGCACAAAAGCTGAGTACGTATCTCTCAGCTTTGGAGCCAATGAAGTAGTTTGGCTCCAACGTCTCATGGCAGAGATGAGTGGGAGTGCAGCAGTTCCAGTTCCTGTGCGCGTCGACAACCAGAGCACAATCGCACTCGCCAAGAATCCTGAGCACCATGCATGCACCAAGCACATTGATATCGCATATCATTTCATCAGGCACATGGTACAGGAGGGTGCTATCAAGCTGGAGTTTACTCCGACCAGCAAGCAGGTCGCTGATTTTTGCACCAAGCCGGTGACCCGTGAGAAGCACCAGTTCTGCATGAAGGCATGTGGACTCAGCCCACTCTGACTGTGGCAAAGTGGGAGATTGTTGGGAAAGGAGCCATCTGGCTCAGTTTCAGGTCCACAAGAGCAAGTTCCAGGAAAGTACCAGATGCTTGCTCCGATCGACGATCCGACTTCACAATTGAAAAGATCAGGTGGCAAAATGTCTACGGTCCAAGTTTGAGGCCGATCCAACAGTCGGATTGGGAGATATGAATTTTCAAGGTTTCGGGGGTCATGGACCGTCGATGTCTGGGTGGGCATGGGTGATGGCTCCATGCCTTAGCCTGAGAAAAGAGAAAAGGCAAGAGGTCCAGGGTCAAGACCGGATGCGAGAAATATCCAAAAAGGTCCTTGGTCTTAGGATTGCCTTGTCAGAGTGTGCTGACTAGGATAAAGGTACCTCTCCTTACCTTTTAGGTAAGGTGAGATCCTTGTGTGCTAGCCATGGACAGATGGCGATTCTTCATGGATTTGTGGGTTTTGTGACCACTAGGAGTGTGCCATGAGAGCATTCTCTAGCTCTCTAGGTCGTGTGTGAGTGGTCAGCCTGATTGCTAGGCTGATTTCCTCCCTTGTGTGAGATTATGGACTCTAGTGTGTGAGCCTTAGTCTCCATGGCTAAGTGGTGTGGCTTGTGAGAGGGCTGACTTGCCCAAGCTCTAGCTCTATATGTACTCCATCATTTTGAGTGATTGAACAACCATTCTTCAGCACAAGTAATGCCCTTCCAATCACACATGCTCGCTGCTCCAAGGCTCCCTCTCTCCTCAAGTTCCAAGACAATTTGCTTGCCGAGATGAAAGTGCCACAAACAGAGGCAACAGAGGGCCGCATCGACAATAAGAGGGCCATGAAAATGGTATAGGATGATATCATCTCCTACTTAAGCACATCGACATCAGGTACCACTACTCACGGGACCTGGTTGCAAAGGAGATTGTGGACCTGGAATACGTAGAGACCAGAAAGATGCTCGCTGATTGCATGACAAAGGCAGTGGACAGCAAATTACACTCTGCAGGTACTCAAGGCATCGGTATGGTCAATGCAGCAGTGGATGATTGAGGCTAAGACTACTAGAGGGAGGCGAGATCTCCTAGCTAATGGACACAGGTGCAAGGGAGAATTTGTTGACGTGATATACTCCTTGTCCATGGCTGATAATTTGACAGGCACAGGACGGACCAGGCATGCACTACTCCTTTGGAATAAGTCGCTTAAGTCTGATCCAGATAGACAAGGCATGCACTGCTCCTTTGGAGCAAGTCCCCTTAGTCTTATAAGGATAGCATAGCCAGAAAATACTACGTAGGACAAATCCTTATGCCTTAGACGTTCCAGAGTTAGTCTCAGGAGCGACAGGTCACTGGGTGAAATCCCAGCCCGCTGACTAATTTCCTTTGTGACCAAAAGGGGGACTGGAAGGTTCTAAGAGAGATCTTAGAACATTCCAAGGTGCTTCCTTCTGGTTTTGCCATTTGGCGGTCACAGGGAGTGCCATTTAGGCAGGGAGGATGACGCAATCTAGATTGCCCCTAAAGTGGCTCATCCAAGGAGCCACTAAACACCTAACTACAGGCTGGCTCTAGGACTATAAGAACTTGTTAGTTGCCTGTCATTGAGTATAGTTTCTACCTTTGAGACTCCTTACAGAGTTGTTCACCAGAGGCAAACACTAAAGAAGCATTGGTTGGTCTAAGCCCCAGGAGTTTGCTCCTCGTGTGAAAGTAACGGCTAAGGAGACAGTACAAGGAAATGATTCCTATGAACAACTTGTGGAACCTTAGCTCTGAGGGTGATACCATTTGTTGGTTGCAATAGCAAGAGCGGTCGGTGGGAACCATTGTGTCGAACCCGTTTTCTTGACCATTGCCTCAGGTAGATAAACATACAAGAGCAAGTTCCAGGAAACTAACCGATGCCTACTCAGATGGTCAATCCAACTTCTCCATTAGAAAGATTGGATGGCAAAATGCTTACGGTCCAAGTTTGACACCGATCCAATGGTTGGATTGGGAGATATGAATTTCCAAAGTTTCCAAGATCATTGACCGCCGATATATCTTGGTGACCATGGGCGATGGCTCCATGCCTTAGCCTGAGAAACGAAAAAGGCATGAGGTCTAGTGTGTTATTCCTGAGTCAAGTGGCCTGAGGCTCCGGTCTAGAAAACAGCGCCGACACAATGGCAACTGCCGACCGTCCAAGGGAATTTCACTCAAGGATCACGATCACCCCCAAGGAATTAACTATGCCTCTGGTGAGACCTAGCTACCCAGGTGCTTTCGCTCAAGGTCTTAGAGGGCGGGAGTCCTCCCGCCCTCTAAGCCTTCTTCTTCCTTGGTGTGAGAGCCCAACAAATTAAGTCAGCACTCTCACACGAGCAAGATTACAACCACCTTAGCAGTTCATATCAAGCTCAGTCTCTAGCACACAGCTCAAACAAGAGACATCAAGTGAAGGAGTAGTTGAGACAATGGCAACTACAAGGCATAAATAGCTAAGGAGTGCCTTTGGCAGCCGAAGCGCACGCGCCTCGGCTAATCCGAAGCGCGCGCGCCTCGGCCGATGTCACTCCTTAAATCAAGGAGGTCATCCCCTCAATCAGGGAAGACATCCCCTGATCCAAGGCACATCTTGTATCTTCCAATCCGACCGTTAGATCAGCCCGAAACTTGTACATCTGACAGTTTGACACCTGCTCTTTCCATCGGTATGGTCAGATTGACAATCTGAATAGCCATCATCAGAAAAACCCAGGGGACTTATCCTTGAACAAGGACAGTGCATGCCTGGTCTGTTGGACCGGATCCAGGGTACTTGCTCCACATGAGCAGTACATGCCTGGTCCGTCCACTACTCGCCAATTCTGGAGACTAGTGGCCAAGGGGCATTCAAATAACAACAATCTCTTCCTTGCACCTCTGGCCACTTGTCCTGTCTTCAGTCTTCGTCACTTACGCTCTTCATGCCGATACCCTGTCTTCCTGCAAGGTGCAGTTCTTGGTGAAGGGGTTTTGTCAGCATGTCTGCCTGGTTGAGCTTGGACGCAACGTGCTCAAGCTTGAGCACTCCCTTAGCGACCAGGTCGCGACTGAAGTGGTACCGAACTTCGATGTGTTTTGTCCTCCGCGTGAAGGTGCCATTTTTGGACATGTCGATGGCAGACTTGTTGTCCACCTTGACTACCGTTGCGCCCGATTGAGGTGCTCGTATCTCTTGGAGCAGGCTACGCAGCCACATTGTCTCCTTGCACGCTTCCGCTAGAGCAATGTACTCTGCTTCGGCAGTAGAGAGGGAGACGCAGTCCTGCTTACGGCTTGTCCATGACACGGCTCCTCCGTTCAGCACGCACACGTAGCCCGACGTGGACTTGCGGTCGTCGACATTCCCAGCCCAATCTGCATCGGTATACACCATGAGCCGCAAGGAGTCCGACTGTGGCACCCCACCGTACTGGATGCCCAAGTGCCGCGTGCCCTTCAGGTAGCGAAAGATCCGCTTCACTGCTTGCCAGTGTTGTGGCCCAGGGTTGGCCACATACCTGCTCACCTGCCCCACAGCGTGGCAGATGTCGGGGCGAGTAGCGACCATCGCGTACATTAGACTGTCCACGGCAGACTGATATGGCACGCTTGCCATGTCGACCTGCTCTGCTTTGTTGGTAGGAGCGGCACCTGAGGTGAGGATGCAATCTGCTGCCATGGGGGTGCTGACGGGTTTGCAGTCCTCCATGTCGTATCGCTTGACGATGTGATCAATGTATTTGGTCTGGCTGAGCCTGATGGTGCCAGCTGAGCGATCCTGGTTGACACTGATGCCTAGGTAGTACTCAAGAGGTCCGAGGTCCTTCATCTGGAACCGGCTGCTCAGCTGCATCTTGATGTTCTTCAGCAGCTTTGTCGATGATGCGCAGATGATGAGATCATCGACATAAAGAGCCACCAAGACGAGGCCATCCTCGTCCTCTCGTACGTATATACTGAGGTCGTTCTCGCAGTGACCGTATCCGGACCCCTCCATGAAGGCGTCCATCTCCTTGTACCAGCACCTTGGGGCCTGTTTCAGCCCATACAATGACTTGTCGAGCTTACAAACTTTTCCAGGTGGTGCATCCACCCCCTCAGGCACCTCCATCAGGACTTCTTTGTCAAGCTTTCCATAGAGAAATGCAGTCTTGACATCCATCTGGTGAACCTCTAAGTTCTTGGCTGCTACTGTTGCGAGGAGAGAACGGATCGTTGCAAAGGTGACGACGGGCGCGTACGTCTCATCGTACTCGCTCCCCGGCCGCTACGCAAAACCCTTGGCCACCAGCCGCGCCTTGTGGTGGTCGATGGTCCCATCCTGCTTCAGCTTCTTGACCATGACCCACTTGCACCCTACAACGTGAGCGCTAGCGGGCCGGTCCACCAGTTTCCATGTACTGTTCTCCTTGTGCGAGGCCAACTCGCTTTTGATGGCGGCCTTCCACTTGGCCCCATCCGGTAGAGAAAGTGCTTCTGCCACTGTGGACGGCTCTCCTTGAGCCACAAAGGCGTAACTCAGACCAGTCCACTCACCAGTTGTAGCATCATACTGTCGTGGTGGGATAGATAAGCGCGAGCTGCGTCTTACTGTCTGATGCTGTGACGGCTGCTGTTGTTGCTCCTGCTGCTGTTGCTCTTGCTGCTCCGGTTCTCTTACCACAGACTCTCCCTCAGTGGAAGAGTCCTCATCATTAGAGGAGGTGGAATCTGAATCAACATCAGAGTCCTCTGTTGCGGCTCTCCCTGAAGCTACCACTCCTCTTGCTTCTGTTGCCTTGTTGCTGCTCCACCCCTGTGGTGCCTCATCACCTGTCTCTAGTAAAACCAGCCATTCACCCGGTTTGGGCACTGGCTCGTCCTTGAACTACTGCTCTGCTCCAACGACAGCCTCGTTGAAGTCCACGTCTTTACTACGAATCACTTTGTTGCCTTGTAGGTCCCAGAGCCTGTAAGAGCGTTGGGCACTGTCGTAACCCAAGAGCAGACATTTCTTGGCCTGCGGATCCAGCTTACTG
>SZWC01000572.1:181277-196422 GCA_023375785.1 Penium margaritaceum | reverse complement strand
AATCTGCTGCATCCGGTGCAGCCATGGCCTCCTTGTATGACGTTGGCTCATCTGAATCTGCTGCAACTGCGACGTTCATCTGTTCTGGTTTCTGCAGCATCCAGAAATGGCCGCGCTCACCAGGCTTGTAACGCACCCTAAGAGGGTACCTGCGACCTAGTACTGGAGCGTTAGCGGGTGGCTGGCGCGGTGCTGCTGGCACAACTGCTACTGCTGGTGGTGCTACATCTCCCTCCTTTGCTTCTGCCGATGAGGCTGCTGTATCTGCAACATCAAACATGGGAGAGTAGAGTGATTCTCCCACTGTCACAGTAGAGGAAGGATCGGGAGAAACTGGGTTAGGAAGAATTTCTGCTCCAACCGTCTCGTCAGCTGCTGGTTCTGCTGCTTCTTCACACACGATGTTGGTGCCGATGACGTTGCTTTCATTGAAGACGACATCCCTGGAGATGATGACGTGGCCTTTATCCCTCTCGTAGAGGCGATACGCCTTGCTCGCCACGTCGTAGCCAATCATTAGCATCTGCACACTCTTCGCGTCCCAGTTTTGCCGCTTCTCTTTTGGCACGTGCATGTGCGCCAAGCTGCCAAACGCGCGAAGATGACTCACGCTCGGCTTCTTGCCGAACCACGTCTCGTACGGCGTCATCTGCTCCAGGGCCTTGGTTGGACTGCGGTTCTTGATGTAGACCGCAGTGCTCACGGCTTCAGCCCAGAAGTCGTATGTCAGCCGGGCCTCGTGTAGCATGGAGCGCGCCGACTCCACAATGGTACGATTGGCACGTTCTGCTACACCGTTCTGCTACGGCGAATATGGCGCGGTGTGTTGCGCCTTGATGCCAGCTGCTACGAGGTAGTCTTGGAATTCCTTGCTCAGATACTCTCCACCGCGGACGCTGCACAACGCCTTAATCTTCTTGCCAGATTGGTTCTCCACCATGGCCTTGAACTCCTTGAACCTGTCAAAGCACTGGTCCTTGGAGGAAAGGAAGTACACAGCAGTGTAACGGCTGAAACCATCAATGAAGGTGAGAAAATACCTAGAGCCTCTAAAGCTCTGGGTCTGCATCGGTCCGCACAAGTCCGTGTAGACCAGCTCCAACACCTCTTTGGCACGCTCCCCTGCTCCAGAGAACGCCTCGCGGTGTTGCTTCCCCTCCAAACATCCGATGCATAACTGCTGCTCAAAGTTAGAGATGGTAGGCAGGTCACGCACCATCTGCTTTGCTTGAACCTGCTGCAAGGCGCGCATGCCGATATGGCCGTAGCGCGCATGCCAGATCTCACCATCTGTCGCCTGCACTACTGTTGCAAGACTTTGCTCACGCGGGATCTTGGTCGCTCCCAACAGGCGGTACATGTCGCCCTCCTTCACCGACTTGGCCAACTCCTTTCCTGTTTCCTTGTTGAGGATGTAGCCATAGTCATCATCGAAGACAACGCGCAGTCCTGTGTTGGTGAGAGAGGACACTGAGAGAAGGTTGAACGCAGCATCAGGCACATACAGCACGCCATGGAAAACTCCCACTTCAATGCCACGTGGGGTCTCCAACCACATCTCCACAATCCCAATCCCCTCAGCATACACCACCCAATCATCACCCAAAGGAATCGGCTGAGGAGGAATAGAGAGCAGCTGTGTGAACCACTCCTTGTGGTGCGTCAGACTCTTGGTACACCCCGAGTCCTTGTACCACGCCAGATCCGCCTTTTCCTTCTGCGACATGTCAGACTTCGCCATGAAGAGGCGGTCGCGCACCTCCTTGGCGACGTTCATGTTGCCAAAATGGCGCACGCTAGTCTGGTTCTGCTNCTTTGCTCACGCGGGATCTTGGTCGCTCCCAACAGGCGGTACATGTCGCCCTCCTTCACCGACTTGGCCAACTCCTTTCCTGTTTCCTTGTTGAGGATGTAGCCATAGTCATCATCGAAGACAACGCGCAGTCCTGTGTTGGTGAGAGAGGACACTAAGAGAAGGTTGAACGCAGCATCAGGCACATACAGCACGCCATGGAAAACTCCCACATCAATGCCACGCGGGGTCTCGAACCACATCTCCACAATCCCAAATCCCTCAGCATACACTACCCGATCATCACCCAAAGCAATTGGCCGAGGAGGAATGGAGAGCAGCTGTGTGAACCACTCCTTGTGGTGTGTCAGACTCTTGGTACAGCCCGAGTCCTTGTACCACGCCAGATCCGCCTTTTCCTTCTGCGACATGTCAGACTTCACCATGAAGAGGCGGTCGCGCACCTCCTTGGCGACATTCATGTTGCCAAAATGGCGCATGCTAGTCTGGTTCTGCTGCTGCTGCTGCTGCTGGCGTTGCTGTGAATGCTGCTGCTGTTGCTGTGGAGATTGCTGCTTTTGCTGCTGTTGCTGCTGCTGCTGCTCTTTCTGGTCCCTCTTGAACTTGAAGCACTCTTTCTTGTCGTGCCCCTCTTTCTGGCTATAGTGGCACTTGCCCTTCTTCTTGCCTCTCTGCTGCCTGGACTGCTGCTGCTGCTGGTTGCGTGAGCCCATGGCCATGAAAGCTGCTTCACTGCTGCTACCGCCATTGCGCTTTGCCGCATTGCGACGCAATTCCACCTGCACCAGGTGTGTGCAGATGAAGTCGAGGTCGAGAGTTGGCTGGCACTCCAGCGTCTCTCGTACCGTGTCGTAGCTGGTGGGGAGTCCCCTCAGCAAGAGGAGGATGAAGCGCGTCTCTTCCACAAGATTGCCGGCCGCTCTCAGCTGCTTCGCCAGCTCCTTTGCCCTGTCCAGATACGCCTCCATCCCTTCACCACCCTACATTTTCAGCGCCATCATCTTTTCCTCCAAAAGCATGAGGAATGCAAGATCCTTGCTCTCATACTTCTTGCACAACGTGTCCCACCCCTCCTTTGCAGTAGCCTTGTCACTCACGTACTGAAGATGCGGGTTGGAGATGGTGTGAACAAGCAACCTGTAGGCCTGCCTGTCCTTCTTCTTCCACTCCTCTTACGTCGCTGGTACAGCTGCAGAAGAACCCGCATCAGCTGCACCCTTTTGCGGCGTCTTCCCCGCCACCACCTCCGCTGCGGTGATACGTTTTGCCTGTGGAACTGGAGCCGGCTCGTCGCCGCTCACCACCTCCCACAAGCCCCTCTCCTCCAAAAGGAAGCAGGTACGGATCTTCCAAAACGTGAAATTGGCACGTCCCTCCAGCCTCTCCAAAGGCTGGGCTGCTGTCACAACGCTATTTGCTGCCATTTTGAGCCTTGGTGATGCTCAGCGCTGCCTTTGGAGGTCGGCGCTACCCCTGCTTCTGCTGTTGCTTCTGCCAGAAATCTGTCTGACAGAAAATGGACTGTAGGTGCCAGCAGACTGGGAATTTTGAAAAACTAAGCCCACCACTGGAAAATTCAGCTCAAAACCTTTCAGATCGACTCATAAAACAGGGTCATCAACGGGGAATCTGAAAGATATGCCCTCTTGAAAACAGGGTATGCTTCTGCTCCTACTCCAACTCAGACCAGCCAGTTTGTAAACGGCGTTTCTCCCAAACGAATCAATGGAATGCAAACATTTTTGCACCAATGGAAAGCTTAGGAAAAATACTACAATTCGCATGTGCCACGTTTTAAATTTGACAAAGAAATGAGAGAGTTATGGTCATCACAAGACGACAGTCTTACTCATAGAGAAGAGTGTAGCCCTGGCCGACCTCGTTTTGAGCATAACTCTCAATCCGACCGTTGGATCTTCGCGATCTTGGGCTCGTTGGAAAGCTTGTCTTTTGAACTGGAAGATCTAGTGGTGGATTGTCAAATCAGGTGAAGGGTTAATCCCAACCCGTCACTCTCAAAGTCATGGCCTGTGCTGGCTGGAAGTGGCAGAACTTGGCTCTGATAACAAATGTTGGAACTTGAGGAGAGAGGGAGCCTTGGAGGAGCGAGCATGTGTGATTGGAAGGGCATCACTTGTGCTGAAGAATGGTTGTTCAATCACTCAAAATGATGGAGTACATATAGAGCTAGAGCTTGGGCAAGTCAGCCCTCTCACAAGCCACACCACTTAGCCATGGAGGCTAAGGCTCACACACTAGAGTCCATAATCTCACGCAAGGGAGGAAATCAGCCTAGCAATCAGGCTGACCACTCACACACGACCTAGAGAGCTAGAGAATGCTCTCATGGCATACTCCTAGTGGTCACATAACCCACAAACCCATGGAGAATCGCCATGTGTCCATGGCTAGCACACAAGGATCTCACCTCACCTAAAAAGTAAGGAGAGGTACCTTTATCCTAGTCAGCACACTCTGACAAGGCAATCCTAAGACCAAGGACCTTTTTGGATATTTCTCCCATCAGGTCTTGATCCTGGACCTCTTGCCTTTTTCTTTTCTCATGCTAAGGCATGGAGCCATCACCCATGCCCACCCAGACATCGACGGTCCATGACCCCCGAAACTTCGAAAATTCATATCTCCCAATCCGACCGTTGGATCGGTGTCAAACTTGGGCCGTAGACATTTTTCCACCTGATCTTTCCAATGGTGAAGTTGGATTGGCAATCGGAGCAGGCATCTGGTACTTTCCTGGAACTTGCTCTTGTGGACCTGAAACTGAGCCAGATGGCTCCCTTCCCAACAGTTTTTTGAGGCATGGATGTACATGCATGGGGAAGAACCAATGGTCAAGAACGCATGGGCTAAGTCCAACTTCCCTCGCATCTTTGATCCCGCTTTCTTGCGTTCTGCAGCTTCCTATGCTGGACAACTTTGTTTTCTAGCGATAACGTAGAAGAGGAGGACTTGATGGTGTAAATGAAGTCGTATTAAATGAAGCCTTGTCATTTATAAACGTGTTTTTTTTGCTAAATGCGTACTCAATGTTTGCTGTTATCCTCGCTCTCAATATCCTGTCTCACCGAATTATTGAAGACGACGTACAATACAACTTTCTTGCAAAATAACCACATTCGGTAGGACTACATGTTGCCTAGCACTCATAACACATGGGAATGAACCCGAATGCCAAAGTAGTCAGGTGACATCTTAAATTCGATTATTGCACTTTCAAATTAATCGAATGCCGATTTAGATTCAACGAAGCACAAGATTTGATAAACGAAAAAAGGATTATAATCGAATATCAAAGTCAGTAGGGTATAACAACAATCTCTCTCATGCACCTCTGGCCACTTGTCCTGTCCTCAGTCTTCGTCACTTATACTCTTCATGCCGATACCCTGTCTTCCTGCAAGGTGGAGTTCTCGGTGAAGGGGTTTTGTCAGCATGTCTGCACGGTTGAGCTAGGACGTAACGTACTCCAGCTCCAGTACTCCCTTAGTGACCAGGTCAGGACTGAAGTGGTACCAAACTTTGATGTGTTTTGTCCTTCGCGTCAAGGTGCCATTTTTGGACATGTCGATGGAAGACTTGTTGTCCACCTTGACTACCATTGTGGCCGATTAAGTCCTCGCATCTCTTGGAGAAGGTTGCACAACCACATCGTCTCCTTGCACGCTCGTGTTAGAGCAATGTACAGTACTTCGGCAGTAGAGAGGGAGACGCAGTCTTGCTTGCGGCTTGTCCATGAGACGGTTCCTCAATTCAGCACGCACACGTAACCAGACGTGGACTTGCAGTCATTGATATTCCCTGCCCAATGTGCATTTGTATACACCATGAGCCGTAACGATTCCGAATGTGACACCCCATCGTACTGGATGCCCAAGTGTCAGGTGCCCTTCAGGTAGCGAAAGATCCGCTTCACTGCTTGCCAGTGTTGTAGTCCAGGTTTGACCACATACCTGCTCATGTGCCCCACAACGTGGCAGGTGTCGGGGTGAGTCACGACCATTGCGTACATTAGATTGTCCACAGCAGATTGATATGGCAGGCATGCCATATTGACCTGCTTTGCTTTGTTGGTAGGAGCGGCACCTGAGGTGAGGATGCAAATTGCAGCAATGGAGGCGATGACGGGTTTTGCAGTCCTCCACATCATATCGCTTGAGGATGTGATCGATGTATTTGGTCTAGTTGAGCCTGATGGTGCTGGCTAAGCGATCCTAGGTAGTATAATGATGCCTAGGTAGTACTCAAGAGGTCCCAGGTCTTTGATCTGGAACCGGCTGCTTAGCTGTGTCTTATTGTTGTTGAGTAGTTTTGTCAATGATGCGTACATGATGAGGTCATCGACGTAAAGAGCCACCAAGACGAGGCCATCCTCCTCCTCTCGTACGTATATACTGAGATCGTTCTCGCTGTGACAGTAGCTGGACCTCTCCGTGAAGGTATCCATCTCCTTGTACCAGTATCCGGGGCTTGTTTCAGCCCATACAATGACTTGTGGAGCTTGTAAGCTTTTTCGAGTAATACATCCACCCCCTCAGGCACCTCCATCAGGACTTCTTTATCAAGCTTTCCGTAGAGAAATGCAGTCTTGACATCCATCTGGTGAAGTTCTTGGCTGCTGCTGTTGTAAGGAATGACCGGATTGTTGCAAAGGTGACGACAGGTGCATCCATCTCATCGTACTCGCTCCCCGCCCGCTATGCAAAACCCTTGGCCACCAACCGCGCCTTGTGGCGGTCAATGGTCCCATCTACTTCAGTTTCTTGACCATGACCCACTTGTACCCTACAACGTGAGCGCTAGCGGGCCGGTCCACCAGATTCCATATCCTGTTCTCCTTGTGCGAGGCCAACTTGCTTTCGATGGTGGCTTTCCACTTGGCCCCATCCGGTAGAGCAAGTACTTCTGCCACTGTGGATGACTCTCCTTGAGCCACGAAGAAGTAACTAAGACCACTCCACTCATTAGTGATAGCATCATACTATTGTAGTGGGATAGTTAAACGCGAGTTGTATCTTACTACCTGATGTTGCGATGACTGCTGCTGCTGCTCCTATAACTACTGCTCTTACTGCTCTGATTCTCTTACCATAGACTCTCCCTTAGTGGAAGAGTCCTCATCATCAGAGGAAGAGGAATCTGAATCAACATTGGAATCCTCTGTTGCAGCTCTCCCCCTGATGCTACCACTCCTCTTGCCTCTATTGCCTTAATGTTGCTCCATCCCTGTGGTGCCTCATTCCTTGTCTCCAGTAAAACCAGCCATTCACCGGATGTAGACATTGGCTCGTCCTTGAACTGCTGCTCTACTCCTACAGCAGCCTCGTTGAAGTCCACGTCTTTACTACGAATCACTTTGTTGCCTTGTAGGTGCCAGAGCCTGTAAGAGCTTTGGACACTGTTGTACCCCAAGAGCAGACATTTCTTGGCTTGCAGAACGAGGTTACTGGCACCCTTCCTCGTCAACTTCTTGGCATAGGCCTGGCAACCAAACACCCGTAGATGATAGCTTCTTTTTCCCCTTTCCTTGTAGGGCTGATGCAGGTGTGAGGTTGATGATGTAGGCCGCTGTCCTTGTAGCCTCGGCCAAGAACCATCTTGGCAACTTTGCTTCATACAACATTGTTCTTACCATCCCAAGGATGGTTTGGTTCAATGGTTTAGCGACACCATTGCTCTCGAGTGACTCGCGTACTGTACTTTTTCGCCGTATCCCCTACTCCGCCAGCCAGCCCTCAAAAGCCTTGTATTCCCCACTGTTATCATAGTGAAGGGTCTTGCTTTTCTTGCCAGTGTGCTGCTCAACCATTGCGGCAAAGTGCTGCAGATGCTCCTTTATCTCACTCTTCTACTTCGTGAAGTATGTCCAGATCTTCCTCGTTTTATCATCTGTGAAGGCGAGGAAATACATGCACCCTCTGACTGAGGCTATCCGCATCGGTTCGTACACATCGGTGTGGACTAACTCGACAGGTTTGTTTGCCAAATTTCTGTGCTTGTTCTCCTTGTTTGCTTTCCTCTTAGCCTTAGCTTGCCCATGAGGCAGTCCTCACATACGTTCTCCACCTTCTCCCCATCCTCTCCCTTCCCCAAGAGTAGGCCTCGTACCAGCTCGTACTTGCCCATTATCTCCAACGTGGAATAGATGGCGTGGACCAAGCGCCTGTGCCAAATGTCTTTTCCATAGTTCGCTTGCGATGCCGTGGCAGTCCCAGTGGGTGTTTTAAGTTGGTTGGATGCTGCAACTTCCACTGATTTTGTTATATCCGCTGCTCTTGACGGGTTGCTTTCTGCCCCTACCACCTGACTGCCCTCGGCAGTCATGGTTGTACCAGCTTCGGCAGCACCCTCCACTTTGGTTTGGAGGATGTAGAGGCCGTCCACGCGTGGAACATCCGCCACCACACTCTTTGCAGCGTACTATGTTTTCATTGCCAATGTGGGAAGGATAACGACCCTGTTCTTCTCAAAGATGAATGTCATGTTTCGATTAGTAATCTTGCCAACAGAGAGTAGGTTAGCAGTAAAGTTGGGCAAATAGACTGCCTCGGTGAGCTTGAGCTCCCTCTCTTGGCCATTCACCTAGATGGTGACTAGCTTGTCCCCCATCCCTTCAGCTGGTTCGACGCTCCTGTTAGCACAATGGAAGTTGAGCTTGCAAGGCCCATGGAGATGAACCCCATGTCGTCGTTGGTGGAATGGTAACTTGTGCGAGAGTCAAGTAGAAAGACCCATGGCTTAAGGAGTGCATTGCCAGTGCCAGTCGTGTCTTGTGCTATCAATGCAGTAGTTTGCTTCCCACCCTTATCTCCCTTATCACCCTTCTCTCCCTCTCCCTTGACCGCTTCCTTCTTTGAAGTACGACACTTGCATGCCCAATTGTTGACCTGATAAGCTCCTTGTCAATGGCTGATCTTTAGACAGGCACAACACAGACTAGGCATGCAGTGCTCCTTTGGAGTAAGTCCCCTAATTCTGGTCTAGATAGACAAGGCATGCACTCCTCCTTTGGAACAAGTCCCCTTGGTCTAATCTGGATAGTATGGCCAGCAAACACAACCTAGGACAACTCCTTGTGGCTTAAACATTCTGGAGTTAGTTCTTGGAGCGAGAGGTCTCTATGTCAAATCCCAGCCTGGTGGCTGATTTTCTTTGTGACCAAAAGGGGGACAGGAAGTTTCTAAAAGACATTTCAGAACATTCCAAGGTCCTTCCTGGTGGCTGGCGCCACTGGGCGGTCACATGGAATGCCATGTAGGCAGGGGAGATGACGCAATCCAGATAGCTCCCAAATTGGCTCATCCAAGAAGCCACTGCACGCCTAGGCTAGAGGCTGGCTCTAGGACTATAAGAACCTGTCAGTTGCCTGTCATTGAGTACAGTTCTTACCTTTGAGACTCATCACAGAGTTGTCTACTAGCGGCAGACACTAAAGAAGCATTGGTTGGTCTAAGCCCCAGGAGTTTGCTCTCACGTAAAAGTGACCAGGTATTAAGGACAGAGTGCAAGGAAGTGATTCCTATGAACTACCTAGTGTGGATCCTTGGCTCTGATGGTGATATCATCTCTTGGTTGTAATACCAAGAGCGGTCGACGGAAACCATTGTGTCAGACCCGTTTTCTAGATTGTTGCCTTAGGCAGGTTGACACCAATGCCCTGCCTTGGCATAGTTAAGGCAGTTGCCAGGCCGTTGCTTGCCCTCCTCTTGCCGCTTGCCCCCTGCAGCTGCCTTGTGTTGCTAGTACTACTGCTGTTTACTGCGCACTTAACGTAGGCTACGATATTGGCCTCGCTATGGCTACGCCGCATAGCCTCTTTGCGGATGTAGTCTGAGATGTTGGAGTATTTCACGTGGTCCTCTGGCCAGCCACCAATCACAGTAATCATGAGGCTACAGCTTGGTAGAAGACCCATGAGGAGAATCATCCCCTGTTGTGGGCTTCAAGGCTTCAGCCCATGTTGCTGGCTTGCTGAAAGAGAGTCTCAAACTGCTGCAAGAGTTTTATGTTGCCCTCGCCTTCAGTCAGCTGCATCCTCAATAACTTTTGGAGGATGAACAAACGTCAGTTGCATCCTCGCTCTGGTACACCTTGCATAGTTACTTATATGTCTCAGCTGCGTTTTTGACGCCAGAGATATAAGAGAGCAGATGTTGCTGAAGTACTGAGACTAGAATAGCCATGAATTTTTTGTTGGCCCGCTTCCACACTACGAGCTCCTCTGGTTGGAATGAAAGTGGTTGGGCAGCCTCCCCTATGAAGTAGAGGAGGAGATCACGGTCATCGACTATGATATCAGACTTCCACTTCAAGAGCGAGAACCCTGTTCCATCAAATTTACGAATTGGCGCATGAATGCCACTCCCTCCCTCAATTATGGACATCTCAGCTCAAGTGGTGATCATAGGTGTACTGGTCTACGAGCCTTCCTCGATGGTGCTCCTGCCTTTCTCCTCAACTGTAGGTAGAGCCATGGTACCTTCGGTTGAGGCGGATCTGCTTCCGTTGAGGAAGCTTTATTACACTTGCTGTTGATGCCGATGTCCGGCTGATAAAGCCCATGTTACGCTGATGAGAGATCTTGGGCGGAGGGCCAAAGAGGAGCACATGTAGGTGTGATAGAGTGTGTACACTCCTCACGTTTGGTGAGCTACTGAGCAATTTGTATACTTTTTGCAACTAAGTCTCACACTAGGCGTGGGCCAATAACTCTTTTGTTATTCCTAAGTCACGTGGTCTGAGTCTCCGGTCTAGAAAACAGTGCCAACACAATGGAAACAACCGACCTTCCAAGGGTATTTCACCCAAGGATCACGATTACTCCCAAGGAATTAACTATGCCTCTAGTGAGACCTAGCTGTCAGGGGCTTTCGCTCAAGGTCTTAGGGGTTCCCATACTCTAAGCCTTCTTCTTCCTTGGAATGAGAGCCCAACAAATTAAGTCAACACTCTCACACGAGCAAGATTACAACCACCTTAGCAGTTCATATCAAGCTCAATCTCAAGCGCACAACTCAAACAAGAGACATCAAGTGGAGTAGTTGAGACAATGGCAAGTACAAGCATAAATAGCTCAGGAGTCCCTTTGGCAGCTGAAACGCACGCGCCTCGGTTAACCCGAAACGCGCGCGCCTCGGCTAATGTCACTCCTTAAATGAAAGAAGACATCCCCTTAATCGAGGAAGACATCCCCTGATCCAAGGCGCATCTTACACCTTCGAATCTGACCGTTGGATCAGCCTGAAACTTGAATAGCTGACAGTTTGACACCTGCTCTTTCCATCAATACGGTGATATTGACAGTCTGAATAGCCATCCTCAGAAAAAATCCGGGGACTTATCCATAAACAACGACAGTGTATGCCTGGTCTGTTGGACAGGACCCAGGGGACTTGCTCCACATGAGCAGTGCATGCCTGGTCCATCCATTACTTGCCAGTTCTAGAGACTAGTCGCCAAGGGGCATTCATATACCAACAGTTGGCCGACATGCTGACGACTTGTCGTGCAACATCAGGCTTTGGAGACTTAGGTTCTTCAACCTCCACATGTCCCCTATTTGTACTGTCAAGGGGTTTGGTAGGCAACACATAAAGTTCACCAACTCTTCATCCTGCAGCAGTGCCTCTACATCAAGGATGTTTTATAGCATTTTGGCATGGCAGAGGCAAAATCCATCGGCACGCCGCTGGAGACGCGGAAGTACCTCGTGAGCCTCAATGGAGAAGCAAATGCAGCTGAGCAGCAGAAGTACCAGACCGCCGTCGACAGCCTCATGTACGAGATGGTGGCAACCAGGCCGGACCTCGTACAAGCTGATAGCACAATGGGCCAGTACATGGCAAACGCCGGATTTGAGCACCAGACGGTAGTGAAGCGGATCTTCCGCTATCTTGCTGGAACCATCAATATCGGCATCACCTATAACGGCAACGACAACAGCATCATCGGCTACACAGATGAAGATTGTACTTCAAACCCTGAGGACCGCAAGTCCATCTCTGGACATGTGTTCCTAATGAATGGTGGGACCATCAGCTGGTACAGCAAGCGGCAGGTGGTCGTGGCCACCTCAAGCACGGAAGCCGAATATGTCTCTTTTAGCTTTGGAGCCAAGGAAGCAGTTTGATTTCAGCGTCTTTGTTGGGAAAGGAGCCATCCAGCTCAATTTCAGGTCCATAGGAGCAAGTTTCAGGAAAGTACCAGATGCTTGCTGCGATCATCAATCTGACTTCTTCATTGGAAAGATGAGGTGCTAAAATGTCTACAGTCCATGTTTGAGGCCGATCCAACGGTCGGATTGGAAGATATGAATTTTTGTAGTTTCCAGGGTCATCGATCTTCGATATCCGGGTGACCATGGGCGATGGCTCCATGCCTTAGCCTGAGAAAAGAAAAAGGCAAGAGGTCATGGGTCAAGACCTGATGGGAGAAATATCCAAAAGAGGTCCTTGGTCTTAGAATTGCCTTGTCAGAGTTGCTGACTAGGAAAAAGGTACCTCTCCTTACTTTTTAGGTGAGGTGAGATCTTTGTGTGCTAGCCATGGACACATGGCGATCTCCATGGGTTTGTGGGTTATGTGACCACTAGGAGTGTACCATGAGAGCATTCTCTAGCTCTCTAGGTCGTGTGTGAGTGGTCAGCCTGATTGCTAGGCTGATTTCGTCCCTTGTGTGAGATGATGGACTCTAGTGCGTGAGCCTTAGCCTCCATGGCTAAGTGGAGTAGGTTGCTCCTATGGACCTGAAACTGAGCAGTGGGAGAGTCACTCTACTCTCCCATTTCTGATGTTGCAGATACAGCAGCTTTATCGGCAGAAGCAGAGGAGGGAGATATAGCACCACCAGCAGCAGTAGTTGTGCCAGCAGCACCGCGCCAGCCGCCCGCTAGCGCTCCAGCACCAGGTCGCAGGTACCCTCTTAGGGTGCGTTACAAGCCTGGTGAGCGCGGCCATTTCTCGATGCTGCAGAAACCAGAACAGATGAACGTCGCAGTTGCAGCAGATTCAGATGAGCCAACGTCATACAAGGAGGCCATGGCTGCACCGGATGCAGCAGATTGGGCGCAAGCCGTGCAGCAGGAGATACAGTCGCAGCTGGACAACGGCACGTGGGACCTGATTGAGCGTCCACAAGGACGTAAGGTGATCAAGTGCAAGTGGGTGTTCAAGAAGAAGCGGGGAGCAGATGGTAACCTGGAAAATTACAAGGCGAGGCTGGTCGCCA
Organism: Penium margaritaceum; assembly: GCA_023375785.1. Taxonomy (NCBI): domain Eukaryota; kingdom Viridiplantae; phylum Streptophyta; class Zygnematophyceae; order Desmidiales; family Peniaceae; genus Penium; species Penium margaritaceum. The sequence continues at coordinate 183,365 of SZWC01000572.1, read as the reverse complement.
AGGGCTACTCGCAGCACGAGGGCATCGACTACACAGAAACGTTTGCCCCTGTTGCAGAGTTTGCCTTTGTACGCACGCTCCTCTCTTATGCAGCAGCTGAGGACTTCGAGGTTCACCACATGGATGTCAAGACGGCATTCTTGAATGGTGACTTGGAGGAGGAGATCTACATGGAGCAGCTAGAGGAGTTCGTCATGGATGGCCTAGAGCACCTCGTCTGCAAGCTGCAGAAGTCGCTGTACAGCCTGAAGCAAGCGTCGCGTGCTTGGAACCAAAAGTTGGATGCAGCGTTGTAGTGCATGGGGTTTGAGCGCAGCGAGTGTGACTACAGCGTGTATCGCTGGCAGTATGAGCATGAGATCCTCATCATCATTGTCTATGTGGATGACATGCTCCTCCTTTCCAACAGCATGTCTGCACTACAGGAGTTCAAGGAAGCCATGCAGGAGCGCTTCCAGATGTCTGATCTCGGGGAGGCATCATACTTCCTCGGTATCCAGATCACGCGTGACCGCAACTCAAGCTCTCTCTCGCTGCAGCAGAACCGCTACATCAAGGATGTTTTGCAGCGGTTCGGCATGGCAGAGGCAAAACCCATCGGCACACCGCTGGAGACGCGGCAGTACCTCGTGAGCTTCAATGGAGAAGCAAATGCAGCTGAGCGGCAGAAGTACCAGAGCGCCGTCGGCAGTCTCATGTACCTGATGGTGGCAACCAGGCCGGACCTCGCACAGGCTGTGAGCGCTGTGAGCCAGCACATGGCTAATCCCGGACCGGAGCACCAGAAGGCAGTGAAGCGGATCTTCCGCTACCTTGCTGGAACCATCAACATCGGCATCACCTACAACGGCAATGACAACAGCATCATCGGTTACACAAACGCAGATTGGGCTTCAAACCCTGAGGACCGCAAGTCTATCTCTGGACATGTGTTCCTCATGAATGGTGGAGCCATCAGCTGGTGCAGTAAGCGGCAGGTGGTCGTGGCGATCTCGAGCACAGAAGCTGAGTACGTATCTCTCAGCTTTGGAGCCAAGGAAGCAGTTTGGCTCCAACGTCTCATGGCAGAGATGAGTGGGAGTGCAGCAGTTCCAGTCCCTGTGCGTGTCGACAACCAGAGCGCAATCGCACTCGCCAAGAATCCTGAGCACCATGCACGCACCAAGCACATTGATATCGCATATCATTTCATGAGGCACATGGTGCAGGAGGGTGCTATCAAGCTGGAATTTATTCCAACCAGCAAGCAGGTCGCTGATTTTTGCACCAAGCCAGTGACCCGTGAGAAACAGCAGTTTTGCATGAAGGCATGTAGACTCAGCCCACTCTGACTGCAGCAAAGTGGGAGATTATTGGGAAAGGAGCCATCTGGCTTAGTTTCAGGTCCAGAAGAGCAAGTTCGAGGAAAGTACCATGTGCATGCTCCGATCGCCAATCCAACTTCACCATTGGAAAGATCAGGTGGCAAAATGCCTACAGTCCAGGTTTGAGGCCGATCTAACAGTCGGATTGGGGGATATGAATTTTCGTAGTTTCCAAGGTTATCGACCGTCGATATCTGGGTGGGCATGGGTGATGGCTCCATGTCTTAGCCTGAGAAAAGAAAAAGGCAAGAGGTCCAGGGTCAAGACCTGATGGGAGAAATATCCAAAAAGGTCCTTGGTCTTAGGATTGCCTTGTGAGAGTGTGCTGACTAGGATAAAGATACCTCTCCTTACTTTTTAGGTGAGGTGAGATCCTTGTGTGCTAGCCATGGACACATGGCGATTCTCCATGGGTTTGTGGGTTATGTGACCACTAGGAGTGTGCCATGAGAGCATTCTCTAGCTCTTTAGGTCGTGTGTGAGTGGTCAGCCTGATTGCTAGGCTGATTTCCCCCCTTGTGTGAGATTATGGACTCTAGTGTGTGAGCCTTAGCCTCCATGGCTAAGTGGAGTAGGTTGTGAGAGGGCTGACTTGCCCAAGCTCTAGCACTATATGTACTCCATCATTTTGAGTGATTGAACAACCATTCTTCAGCACAAGTGATGCCCTTCCAATCACACATGCTCGCTGCTCCAAGGCTCCCTCTCTCCTCAAGTTCCAACA
>SZWC01000572.1:155806-174932 GCA_023375785.1 Penium margaritaceum | reverse complement strand
ATTCCATTGGCGTGGGGCCTGCTTGAGTCCATAAAGGGAGCGCTTGAGACGACAGACGAGATGAGCCTTGTCAGGTTCCACAAAGCCCTCGGGTTGTGTCATGTAGATGGTCTCATTCAGGTCTCCATTGAGAAAGGCGCATTTGACATCCATCTGATGCAGGATCCAACCGTTAGCAGCAGCAAGAGACAGAATGACACGGATGGAGGAATACTTGGCCACTGGAGCGAAGGTGTCACTGTAGTTGACTCCGAGAACTTGACTGTAACTGCGGGCCACGAGGCGAGCTTTGTATCGGTCAGGTTTGCCAGCACTGTTGAGTTTTCTCCGAAACACCCACTTGCATGTGACGACAGGTTGGTTCGGCGGCTGTGGGACAAGATCCCATGTACCTTGTTTTTGAAGCTGATCAAATTCCTTTTGGCTGGCTTGACGCCAAAGAGCTGCATCAGGTCGACGCATAGCAACTTGTAGCTGATGGGATCGACGACTTGAGTGACGAGAGTACTGTCATCTTCATTATCTGATGTGTGGAGCATGGCATACAGAAGTACAGTGGAGCAGTGCGGTTGTGGGCAGAGCGGCGAAGACGAGGAATGGCTGCAGACAGCGGCGGAGGATACGGCACTGATGAAGAAAGGGATTCTCCAGTGGTGTGTTCATGAGGATGTACTGGAGGAAGCACATCAGCATGTTCATCGACGACAGGGTCAACGTTGAACTTCTGAATGGGCTCGGGAGCCGTGTCCATAGGTATGGTTACGATGGGTGAAGTAGGAAGAATCCTTGTGTTGAGGAATGTGGTTTCATCAAAGATGGGTTGTCGTGCACGGGCTACGGTTTGCGTAGCAGGGTCCCAAACTTTGTAGATGTCGTGGTTGTCTTCATATCCAAGAAGGATACAGGCTTTAGACCGCGGCTCTAGCTTGGAGCGCAGTTCTGGACGTAGCCAGACGTGAGCGGTGCAGCCGAAGATGCGAATGTGTTGCAGATGAGGTTTTGCACTGGTCCATGCTTCATATGGAGTATGAGTGGCATTGGGAAGTTTGACTGTGGGTAGTCGGTTGGTAATATAGGCTGCAGTGGAGAGAGCCTCCCCCCAAAAGATGGATGGTAGTGCAGCTGTGTGTAGCATCGACCGAGCGCGTTCCAGAAGAGTCTGATTCATGCGCTCTGCTTTCCCGTTTTGTTGAGACATGTAAGGAACAGTGCGTTTGTATTGGATACCTTTTTGCTGGAAGAAGGAGTTGAGTGAGTGACAAATGAACTCACCGCCATTATCGGTTCTGATTTTCTTCACGATGAGGTTGGTTTCATTTTCAATCTGCCGCATCCAGGTCTTGATGATATCGGCGGCTTCATTTTTGTAGCGGAGAAACTTGACCCAAACGAAATGGCTGTAGTCATCGATGATGACCAGGAAGCAGTGCTTGTTTCACAGGGAGCCTTCCTTGATGTAGCAGTGGTCCATGTGAAGTAGTTCCAGTTTTTGTGTTATTGATGTAGTTGGTATTGGGAAAGGAGCCATCTGGCTCAGTTTCAGGTCCACAGGAGCAAGTTCCAGGAAAGTACCAGATGCCTGCTTCGATCGCCAATCCGACTTCACCATTAAAAAGATCAGGTGGCAAAATGTCTTCGGTCCAGGTTTGAGGCCGATCCAACGGTCGGATCGGGAGATATGAATTTTCAAAGTTTCGGGGGTCATGGACCGTCGATGTCTGGGTGGGCATGGGTGATGGCTCCATGCCTTAGCCTGAGAAAAGAAAAAGGCAAGAGGTCCAGGGTCAAGACCTGATGGGAGAAATATCCAAAAAGGTCCTTGGTCTTAGGATTGCCTTGTCAGAGTGTGCTGACTAGGATAAAGGTACCTCTCCTTACTTTTTAGGTGAGGTGAGATCCTTGTGTGCTAGCCATGGACACATGGCGATTCTCCATGGGTTTGTGGGTTATGTGACCACTAGGAGTGTGCCATGAGAGCANCATGGACCGTCGATGTCTGGGTGGGCATGGGTGATGGCTCCATGCCTTAGCCTGAGAAAAGAAAAAGGCAAGAGGTCCAGGGTCAAGACCTGATGGGAGAAATATCCAAAAAGGTCCTTGGTCTTAGGATTGCCTTGTCAGAGTGTGCTAACTAGGATAAAGGTACCTCTCCTTACTTTTTAGGTGAGGTGAGATCCTTGTGTGCTAGCCATGGACACATGGCGATTCTCCATGGGTTTGTGGGTTTTGTGACCACTAGGAGTGTGCCATGAGAGCATTCTCTAGCTCTCTAGGTCGTGTGTGAGTGGTCAGCCTGATTGCTAGGCTGATTTCCTCCCTTGTGTGAGATTATGGACTCTAGTGTGTGAGCCTTAGCCTCCATGGCTAAGTGGTGTGGCTTGTGAGAGGGCTGACTTGCCCAAGCTCTAGCTCTATATGTATTCCATCATTTTGAGTGATTCAACAACCATTCTTCAGCACAAGTGATGCCCTTCCAATCACACATGCTCGCTGCTCCAAGGCTCCCTCTCTCCTCAAGTTCCAACAGTTGGATAAGCCTTGAATGGTTTTTGATGTTTTTTGCCTGTCAGACAGCCGCTGCATGGTTTGGTGTCAGATGGCTTTGTAAGTCCGTATGGGAGATCATGCAGCAGTGTGTTCAACACAGTGGATTCCAGTCACAGTTGTTTGATTTGTTGTATCTCCTGAGACACCTATGATCCTGGAAGAGTGCTAACTTTCACAAAAGATGATGGCGCTGAAAATGTAGGGTGGTGAAGGGATGGAAGCGTATCTGGACAGGGCAAAGGAGCTGGTAAAGCAGCTGAGAGCGGCCGGCAACCCTGTGCAAGAAACGCGCTTCATCCTCCTTCTGCTGAGGGGACTCCCAACCAGCTACGACACGGTGCGAGAGACGATGGAGTGCCAGCCAACTCACACACCTGGTGCACGTGGAATTGCGTCGCAATGCAGCAAAGCGCAATGGCGGCAGCTGCAGTGAAGCAGCTTTCATGACCATGGGCTCACGCAATAAGCAGCAGCAGCAGTCTTGGCAGCAGAGGGGCAAGAAGAAAGGCAAGTGCCACTATTGCCAGAAAGAGGGGCACTACAAGAGTTCTTCAAGATCAAGAGGGACCAGAAGGAGCAGCAGCAGCAGCAGCAGCAAAAGCAGCAATCTCCACAGCAACAGGAGCAGTATTCATAGCAACGCCAGCAACAGCAGCAGCAGCAGCAAAACCAGACTGGCGTGCGCCATTTTGGCAACATGAACGTTGCCAAGGAGGTGCGCGACCGCCTCTTCATGGCAAAGTCTGACATGTCGCAGAAGGAAAAGGCGGATCTGGCGTGGTACAAGGACTAGGGATGTACCAAGAGTCTGACGCACTACAAGGAGTGGTTCACGCAGCTGCTCTCCATTCTCCCCTGTCCGATTGCTTTGGGTGATGATCGGGTGGTGTATGCTGAGGGGATTGGGATTGTGGAGATGTGGTTGGAGATCCGCGTGGTATTGAAGTAGGAGTTTTCCATGGCGTGCCGTATGTACCTGATGCTGCGTTCAACCTTCTCTTAGTGTCCTCTCTCACCAATACAGGACTACGTGTTGTTTTGTACGATGATTATGGCTACATCCTCAACAAGGAAACAGGAGAGGGGTTGGCGAAGTCGGTGAAGGAGGGCGACATATACCGCCTGCTGGCGGCGACCAAGATCCCGCGTGAGCAGAGTCTTGCAGCACTGGTGCAGGCAACAAATGGCGAGATCTGGCATGCGCGCTACGGCCACATCGGCATGCGCGCCTTGCAGCAGCTTCAAGCAAAGCAGATGGTGCGTGACTTGCCTACCATCTCCAATTTTGAGCAGCAGTTATGCATCAGCTGTTTGGAGGGGAAGCAGCATCGCGAGGCATTCTCTGGAGCAGGGGAGCGTACAAAAGAGGTGTTGGAGCTGGTCCACACAGATTTTTGCGGACCGATGCAGACCGAGAGCTTTGGAGGCTCTAGGTATTTTCTCACCTTCATTGATGATTTCAGGCGTTACACTGTTGTGTACTTCCTTTCCTCCAAGGAACAGTGCTTTGAGTGGTTCAAGGAGTTCAAGGCCATGGTGGAAAACCAGACTGGCAAGAAGATCAAGGCGCTGCGCAGCGATCGCGGTGGAGAATACCTAAGCAAGGAGTTCCAAGACTACCTCTCAGTAGCTGGCATCAAGGCGCAGCGTACCGCGCCGTACTCGCCGCAGCAGAACGGGGTAGCAAAACACGCCAACCGTATCATTGTGGAGTCGGTACGCTCCATGTTGCACGCTGCCCGCCTGACATACGACTTCTGGGCTGAAGCCGTGAGCACTACGGTCTACATCAAGAACCGCAGTCCAACCAAGGCCCTGGAGCAGATGACGCCCTATGAGGCGTGGTTCGGCAAGAAGCCGAGCGTAGGTCATCTCGCGCGTTTGGCAGCTTGGCGCACATGCACGTGCCAAAGGAGAAGCGGCAAAAGTGGGATGCGAAGAGTGCGCAGATGCTGATTATTGGCTACGACGTGGCAAGCAAGGCGTATCGCCTCTACGAGAGGGATACAGGCCACGTCATCATCTCCAAGGATGTCGTCTTCAATGAGAGCAACGTCATCGGCTCTAACATCGTGTGTGAAGAGGCAGAAGAACCAACAGCTGATGAGACAGTGGGAGCAGAAATTCTTCCGGACCCAGTTTCTCCCGATCCTTCCTTTACTGACAGTGGGAGAATCACTCTACTCTCCCATGTCTAATGTTGCAAATACAGCAGCCTCATCGGTAGAAGTGGAGGAGGGAGACGTAGCACCACCAACAGCAGCAGTTGTGCCAGCAGCACCACGCCAGCCGCCCACTAACGCTCCAGCACCAGGTCGCAGTGACCCTCTTAGGGTGCGTTACAAGCCTGGTCAGCACGGCCATTTCTGGATGCTGCAGAAACCAGAACAGATGAACGTCGTAGTTGCAGCAGATTCAGAGGAGCCAACGTCATACAAGGAGGCGTGTCTGCACCGGATGGAGCAGATTAGGCGCAAGCCGTGCAGCAGGAGATACAGTCGCAGCTGGACAACGGCACATAGGAGATCACTGAGCGTCCACCAGGACGTAAGGTGATCAAGTGCAAGTGGGTGTTCAAGAAGAAGCGGGGAGCAGATGGTAACCTGGAAAAGCACAAGGCGAGGCGGGTCGCCAAGGGCTACTCGCAACAGGAGGGCATCGACAACACAGAAACTTTTGCCCCTGTTGCAAAGTTTGCCTCTGTGCGCACGCTCCTCTCTTATGCAGCAGTTGAGAACTTCGAGGTTCACCACTTGGATGTCAAGACGGCATTCTTGAATGGTGACTTGGAGGAGGAGATCTACATGGAGCAGCCGAAAGGGTTCGTCATGGATGGACAGGAGCACCTGGTCTGCAAGTTGCAGAAATCGCTGTATGGCCTGAAGCAAGCGTCGCGTGTTTGGAACCAGAAGTTCGATGCGGCATTGCAGTGCATGGGGTTTGAGCGCAGCGAGTGTGACTACAACATGTATCGCTGGCAGCATGAGTATGAGATCCTCATCATCATTGTCTATGTGGCTAACATGCTCCTCCTTTCCAACAGCATGTCTCACTGCAGGAGTTCAAGGAAGCCATGCAGGAGCGCTTCCAGAGTTCTGATCTCGGCAAGGCATCATACTTCCTCGATATCCAGAGCACGCGTGACTGAAAGTCACGCTCTCTCTCGCTGCAGTAGAGCCGCTACATCAAGGATGTTTTGCAGCGGTTTGGCATGGCAGAGGCAAAATCCATCAGCACGCCGCTGGAGATGCGGCATCACCTCGTGAGCTTCAATGGAGAAGGAAATGCAGCTGAGCGGCCGAAGTACCAGAGCACCGTCGGCAGTCTCATGTACCTGATGGTGGCTACCAGGCCGGATCTTGCACAGGCTGTGAGCATTGTGAGCCAGTACATGGCTAATCCCGGATCGGAGCACCAGAAGGCAGTGAAGCGGATCTTCTGCTACCTTATTGGAACCATCAACATCAGCATTACCTACAACGGCAATGACAATAGCATCATCGGCTACACAGACGCATATTGGGCTTCAATCCCTGAGGACCGTAATTCCATCTCTGGACATGTGTTCCTCATGAATGGTGGAGCCATCAGCTGGTGCAGCAAGCGGCAGGTGGTCGTGGCCACCTCAAGTACAGAAGCTGAGTACGTATCTCTCAGCTTTGGAGCCAAGGAAGCAGTTTGGCTCTAACGTCTCATGGNTACCTACAACGGCAATGACAATAGCATCATCGGCTACACAGACGCATATTGGGCTTCAATCCCTGAGGACCGTAATTCCATCTCTGGACATGTGTTCCTCATGAATGGTGGAGCCATCAGCTGGTGCAGCAAGCGGCAGGTGGTCGTGGCCACCTCAAGTACAGAAGCTGAGTACGTATCTCTCAGCTTTGGAGCCAAGGAAGCAGTTTGGCTCTAACGTCTCATGGCAGAGATGAGTGGGAGTACTGCAGTTCCAGTTCCTGTGCGCGTCGACAACTAGAGCGTAATCGCACTCCCCAAGAATCTTGAGCACCATGCACGCACCAAGCACATTGACATCGCATATCATTTCATCAGGCACATGGTGCAGTAGGTGTATTAAGCTGGAGTTTACTCCAACCAACAAGCAGGTCACCAAGCCAGTGACCCGTGAGAAGCAGTTCTGCGTGAAGGCATGTGGACTCAGCCCACTCTGACTGCGGCAAAGTGGGAGATTGTTGGGAAAAGAACCATCCGGCTCAGTTTCAGGTCCACAGGAGCAAGTTCCAGGAAAGTACCAGATGCCCTCTCTGATCGTCAATCCAATTTCATCATTGGAAAGATATGGTGGCAAAATGTGTGCGGTCCAAGTTTGAGGCTGATCCAACGATCAGATTGGGAGATATGAATTTTTCGTAGTTTTCGGGGTCGTCGACCGTCGATATCCGGGTGACCATGGGCAATGGCTCCATGCCTTAGACTGAGAAAAGAAAAAGGCAAGAGGTCCATGGTCAAGACCTGATGGGAAAAACATCCAAAAAGGTCCTTTGTCTTAGGATTGCCTTGTCAGAGTGTGCTGACTAGGATAATGGTACCTCTCCTTACTTTTTAGGTGAGGTGAGATCCTTGTGTGCTAGCCATGGATACATGGCGATTCTCCATGGGTTTGTGGGTTAAGTGACCACTAGGAGTTCGCCATGAGAGCATTCTCTAGCTCTCTAGGTCGTGTGTGAGTGGTCAGCCTGATTGCTAGGCTGATTTCCCCCCTTGTGTGAGATTATGGACTCTAGTGTATGAGCCTTAGCCTCCATGGCTAAGTGGTGTGGCTTGTGAGAGGGCTGACTTGCCCAAGCTCTAGCACTATATCTACTCCATCATTTTGAGTGATTGAACAAATATTCTTCAGCACAAGTGATGCCCTTCCAATCATACATGCTCGTTTCTCCAAGGTTCCCTCTCTCCTCAAGTTCCAACATAAATGGGGTGGCTTGAAAGAGGACTAACTTGTCCAAGCTCTAGCTCTATATGTACTCCATTATCTGAGTGATTCAATAACCATTCTTCAATACAAGTGATGCCCTTTGAGTCGCATATGATTGTTGCTGCAAGGCTTCCTTTGTCCTCCAAGTCTAATACTTGGTCCTAGAGTCACGTTCTTCCACTTTCAGCCAGCACAGGCCGTCTCTTTGAGAGTGACGAGTTGATAAGACAAGCTTTTTAACGAGCTCAAAATCGTGAAGATCCAATATTGGGACTGAGAGTTATGATCAAGGATACACTCTTCTCTCTGAGGAAGACTGATGCCTTGTGATGACCATAACTCTCTTGTTTCTTTGTCAAATTTAAAAAGTAGCACATAAAAATTCAAGTATTTTTCCTAAACTTTCTATGAGTCATGAGCGAAGACGAGCGGGCTCTGCCTCCACTTGCAAAAGGCATCTATGACAGCAAGGATCTTCCATTCCTCATGATTTTGGCGGAGAAGATAATGGTGTTGAAAATACAGGGTGGCAAAGAGATGGAGGCGTACTTGGACAGGGCAAAGGAGCTGGTAAAGCAGCTGAAAGCGGCCGGCAACCTTGTGGAATGTACGCGCTTTGTTGTCCTCTTGGTGAGGGGACTCCCTACAAGTTATGACACAATGCGAGAGACGTTGGAGTGCCAGCTGACCATCGACCTGGATTTCATCTGCACGCACCTGGTGCAAGTAGAACAGCGTCACAAAGTAGCAAAACGCAATGGCGGCAGCAGCAGGAGTGAAGCAGCTTTCATGGCCATGGGTTCACACAACCAGCAGTAGTAGCAGTCCGGGCAGCAGAGAGGCAAAAAGAATGGCAAGGGCCACTATTGCCAGAAAGAGGGACACTACAAGTTGGAGCACTTCAAGTTCAAGAGGGACAAAAAGGAGTATCAGTAGTAGCAGCAAAAGCAGCAATCTCTATAGCAACAAAACCAACAGTCACAAAAACAGTAGTAACAGTCATAGCAACGACAACAGCAGCAGTAGCAGAACGAGACAAGCGTACGCCATTGTGGCAATATGAACATCACCAAGGAGGTGCACGACCGCCTCTTCATGGTGAACTCTGACATGTCGCAGAAGGAAAACGATGATCTCGCATGGTACAAGGACTGCGGGTGTACCAAGAGCCTGACGTACCACAAGGAGTGGTTTATGTAGGTACTTCTCATTCCCCTCCCGTCCGATTGCTTTAGGTCATGATCGGGTGGTGTATGCTGAGGGGATTGGGATTGTGGACATGTGTTTGGAAACCTCGTATGGCATTGAAGTGGGAGTGTTCCATGATGCTACATAAAGCATCATGTTCCATGATGTTGTATGTACCTGACACTACGTTCAACCTTCTCTGAGTGTTCTCTCTCACCAACACAGGACTACGAGTCATCTTTGACGACGATTATGGCTACCTCCTCAACAAGGGAACAGGAGAGGAGTTGGCCAGGTGTGTGAAGGAAATCGACATGTACCGTCTGCTTGGGGCGACCAAGATCCTGCACGAGTAGAGTCTTGCAGCACTGGTGCAGGCCACACATGGCAAAACCTGGCATGCGCGCTACGGCCACATCGGCATGCGTGCTTTGCAGCAACTTCAAACGAAGCAGATGGTGTGTGACTTGCCCACCATCTCTAGCTTTGAGTAGGAGTTATGCATCGGCTCTTTGGAGGAGAAACGGTATTCTGAGGCATTCTTGAGAGCAGGGGAGCGCGTGAATAAAGTGGTGAAGCTCGTCCACACAGACTTGTGTGGCGCGATACAAACCCAGAGCTTTGGAGACTCTAGGTGTTTTATCACCTTTATTGATGATTTCAAATGTTACACTGCTGTGTACTTCCTTTCATCCAAGGACCAGTGCTTTGACAGGTTCAAGGAGTTCAAGGCCATGATGGAGGAGCAGACTGCGAAGAAAATCAAGGTACTGCGTAGCGACTACGGTGGAGAGTACCTGAGCAAGGAGTTTTACGACTACTCCGTAGCAATATGCATCAATACATAGCGCACCAAGCCATACTCGTTGAAGCAGAAGGCCATAGCAGAATGCACCAACCGTACCATCGTTGAGTCGGCGTACTCCATGCTGCACGCAGCTCGGCTGACCTACGCCTTTTGGGCCGAAGTAATGAGCACTGAGGTGTACATAAAAACCGCAGTCCAACCAAGGCATTAGAGCAGATGACGCCCTACAAGGCATGATTCGGCAAGAAGCCGAGCGTGGGTCACCTTCGTGTATTAGGCACCTTGGCATAGATGCACGTGCCAAAAGAGAAGCGGCAAAAGTGGGACGTGAAGAGCGTGCAGATGCTGATGATTGGCTACGATGAAGTGGCCTGTATTGCTCTCCTAGAGGCGATACGCCTCTAGGAGAGCAATACAGGCCACTTCATCATATCTTGGGATGTCGTCTTCAATGAGAGCAATGTTATCGGCACCAACATCTATTGGAATTGGAGGAGAGGGAGCCTTGGAGCAACAAGCATATGGGACAAGAAGGGCATCATTTGTTTTGAAGAATGGTTGTTGAATCACTCAAAATGATGAAATACATATAGAGCTAGAGCTTGAGAACTCATACACGACCTAGAGAGCTAAAAATGCTCTCATGGCACACTCCTAGTAGTCACATCACCCACAATCCTATGGAGAATTGCCATGTGTCCATGGCTAGCACACAAGGATGTCACCTCACCTAAAAAGTAAGGAGAGATACCTTTTTCCTAGTCAGCACACTCTGAGAAGGTAATCCAAGAATCTAGGACCTTTTTGAATATTTCACCCATCAGGTCTTCACCCTGGACCTCTTGTGTTTTTCTTTTCTGGGGCTATGGCATGGAGCCATCGCCCATGGTCACCCAGATATTGGCGGTCAATGACCCGGAAAACTTTGAAAATTCATATCTCCCAATCAGACTGTTGGATCGGCCTCAAACTTGGACCGTAGTTCATTTACCACCTGATTTTTCCAATGGAAATGTTGGAATGACATTTGGACTAAGCATTCTGGTAGTTTCTTGGAACTTGCTCCTATGGACCTGAAACCTTTTACGCAAGGAGCGAACTCCTGGGGCCTAGACGAATCACTGCTTCTTTAGTGTTTGCCTCTGGTGGTCAATTACATGAGGAGTTTCAAAGGTAGGAACTGTACTCAATGACAGGCAACTGACATATCTTATAGTCTTAGAGCTAGCCTCTAGCCTTGGCGCGTAATGGCTCCTTGGATGATCTGGAATGCGCCATCCTCTCTGCCTACATGGCGCTCCCTGTGACCGCCTAGTGATACCAACCACCACGAAGGACCTTGGAATGTTCTAAGATGTCTCTTAAAACGTTCTTGTCCCCCTTTTGGTGATAAAGAAAATTAGTCACCAGGCCGGGATTTGACCCAATGACCTCTCGCTCCAGAGACTAAGTCTGGAACGTCTAAGTGACAAGGAGTTCTCCTAGGTAGTAGTTGCTGGCTATACTATCCAGATCAAACCAAGGGGACTTGCTCCAAAGGACCAGTGCCTGCATTGTCTATCTGGACTTACTCCAAGGGAGCAGTGTATGCCTAGTCGAATCTGAGCCTGTCAAAATATCAGCCATGGACAAGGAGCATATCAGGTCAACAAAATCTCCCTTGCACCTCTATTCATTACCTGTGACACCTCTCCTCTCTCCAGCAGTCTTGGCCTCAGTCTTCCTCTACTGCATTGACCATACCTATGCCTCGACTACCTATAGAGTGTAAATTGCTGTCCAATGTCTTTGTCATGCAATCTGCGAGCATCTTCCTGGTCTCTACGTATCCCAGGTCCATGATCTCCTTTGCAACCAGGTCGCGTAAGTAGTGGTACCTGATGTCGATGTCCTTGGTCTTCTGGGAGGTGACATCATTGTGTACCATTTTCATGGTGCTCTTGTTGTCGATGCGGACGTTTTTTGCTTTCGTTTGTCACACTTTCATCTCGGCAAGCAAACTATGTAGCCACTGTGTCTCCTTGCATGATTTTGATAGAGCAATGTACTCTGCCTCAATGGTAGAGAGGGAGATACAGTCTTGCTTTATGCTTGCTCTGGAAACTGGACCACCGTTCAAGAAGCATATAAAGCTCGAGGTGGACTTTCTGTTATTGATTCTTCCTCCCTAGTCAGTATCTGGATAAAACACGAGTTGTAGCGGTGAGATCTTTCTTTGCCTCAAAATAGGAGTCCCATTTGTCGGGTCTTTTATAGAGAGAGCATGATGCGCTTGACTCTTTGCGAGTAATGTGGCCCTGGATTGGCCACAAACCTGCTCACTTGTCCCATAGCACAGCAAATGTCACTGCGTGTTCCTATCATGGCATACATGAGGCTGCCAATAACAGATTGATGAGGAATGTTCTCCATCTCACGCCGTTCTACTTCCGTACAAATGCTCATGGAGGGAAGAGCTTCATGTCTGATGTAATGGATGTGCTAATGGGCTTGCAGTCCTAAATCATGGAAGTCCTCATAGAGTACTTTGACCAGTGTGCAAACATTGTCCTCTGGAGATTTCACTCCCTCAGGGACGTCCATGAACACTTTGTCTAGCTTCCTGTAGTGGAAAGCTGTCTTGGCATCTATTTGGTGGACCCCACTACTTATATGTTTGGGGCCTGTCCACCAGAACCCATGTTCCGTTCTCTTCAATGGATATGAGCTGGCTATCCACTGCCTCCTTCCACTTGACCGCATCTGGCATGTTCATAGCCTCCGTTACGGTCACACGCTCTCCCTAAGCCAAGCATGATGAGTTGAGTCTGGTCCATTTGGCACTCTCAGCATCTTACTTGGGCAGAGGTTTCTTCTGGCGCGTAGTACGCCAAAATATTGCTTGTGGTGCTTCAAGGCTTAGTTGCTTTTGTTGCTCCTGCGGTGCAAGTGATGCGCTATTTGAGGAATTGCCTCCGGCCTCAAAGTTTGACTCAGAGGCCTCGGACAACTCAGACTCAGTGTCAGAGTCTGTCGCTGTGTCAACTTGTAAAACCACTCTCCTTGGAGCACCATTCTTCACGAGCACCATCTGCCAGTTTTCTGGTGCATAATCACCTGACTCGAGTAACAAAACCCACTCTCCTGATTTAGGAGCATACACAGGGTCTAGTGACTCTTCCTTGCCGAGCGTCCTTTTACAAAACTTGACATCTCGCCTCATGATAAGCTTTCTAGCTGCCTGGTCCCACAGCCTGTACGCCTTGTGTGCGGTGTCGTATCTGACCATTACAGATTTACGAGCGCATGCATCATGCTTGCCACCTCATTCTCCTGCTTGAATCTTTGCCCATGTAGTAGAGCCAAAAACCCTCAAGCGTGACGGATCTGGCTTCTTTTGTGACCAAGCCTCCTGTGGCGTCTTGAGAAGCTTCTCTTACTGCTTCTTACCACGCCTTCCAAGCGCGGCTGCCGGAGTGAAATTCACAAGGTAGCAAGCAGTTCTTACACTTTCAGCCTAGAAGCGAGGTGGGAGTTTGGTGTGGAAGAGCATGCTTTGTATCATGCCGAGGATAGTCTGGTTCATCCCCTTGGCAATGCCATTACTTTGAGGGATGTAAGGCGTAGTGGTCTGATGGTTGATGCCGTATTGGTTTAACCAGCCTTTCCACGTCTCGTACTCATTACCGTTGTCTACGTAATTCCTTGACCTTCTTGCGTGTCTGCCGCTTTACCAGCATCATAAACTCTAGCAGTTTCTCCTTGACCTCTCCCTTTGTCTTAGGGAAGTAGATCTACATCTTGCTATTGTGGTCATCAATGAAGGTAAAGAAATACTTGCTGCCACTGTTCGAAGGGATGCGGAATGGTCCACACACATCACAGTGAATCAGGTCCAAGATTGCTGCCGTTAGTTACTCATTACACTCAAAGGGCTTTCTTTTTGCCTTGCCTTTTGTTTTGTGAATAAGGCATGGTTCATACAGCTTTATGTTCTTTCCTTTATCCTTGGCCTTGCATCCTTTCATCTCATGAATCACTTCATGCTGCTGCATAGCTTGTAGTATACCCTTGACGACATGAACAAACCGCGTGTACCTCAGCTCAGCATTTGTGTCAGTGGAGTTGGCTGCCACGGTGATGGCATATGGTGCAACATCAGGCTTTGGACACTTGGGCTCTTCAACCGCCGCATATCCCTCATTTCTCGTTTCAAGGGATTTGGTGTGCACCACATAGAGCCCATCAATTCTTGGGACCTGTACGACAAGACTCTCCTTGGGATAGGACATCTTGATTTCGTTATTCTTGAAAATCACGGCCTCTTCCTCCGTGAATACAACCATCATGTCGTGGTCCGTGATTTTGGACACTGACAAAAGGTTTGCCGCAAAAGACGGTATGTAGACGACGTTCTCCAATTTCAAGTCTTTTTCAGCACCGTTCAAGTTGATGCCATTTAACTTATCTCCTTCGCCTTGCGTATGGACAAGGCTGCTGTTCGTACACCTTAATTGACGTTCACTGTCCCCAATGGAGATGAGCCCATCCTTCTCCCTTGAAGAGTAGTAGTTCATGCTAGAGTTGAGCCTGTAGGCTCCTTGCTTGCCGACACGCTCTCAGCCATCATATTCGTCAACTCCTTCTTACCCTTTCCTTTGTCCTCATATCTACCACCATGATATCCGTCTTCCTTCTTAGGAGCTCTGCACTCCCGTGTCCAATGCATAGGCTTGCCAGAGTTATGCCACTTCCTAGGACGCTTTAAACTCTTTCAACCTCCACCATTGCCTTTTCCTCAACTGCCACTGCTTGCGTTGTTGCTCTCACCAGAAAAGGAATTGTCGAACACCGTACTGTGAAGCATAGGCTCAAATGTTAGCCTCACTACCGCTGCAATGCATGGCCTCGTTGCGTGTGTACTCGGGCACTGCATCATACGTCAAATCCTCCTCCTTCCAACCACCAAAGACGGTGATCAGAGTATCCTAGGTTTTAGGTAACGCCATGACAAGGATCATGGCCTGCATGTTGGTGTCGATTTTTGAGTTCATTTGGGTCACTTGCTGCAGCAATCCTTCAAACTCCAACAGGAAGTCTGGAATCAACTTCCTCGTTCACCCTCATCAAAATCAACTTTTGAAGGATGAAGAGGCGATTTGCAAGAGCCGTTGATTGGTATACACGTGCAAGCTGCTGATAAGCCTTTAATGTATGCGTGATACCTTGGAGGTGAACATGCTATGACTCATTCACTGATGTCAGAAGAATCGCAAGAGCCATGTGATTTTTAATTCTCCACGCTTCATATCCAGGATCTCTTTTTTGGAGGTTCAACCTCTTCTCCAAGGAATATCTTCAAGTAGCTACACACCCTCATGACAATCTCAAATTGCTATCTCCACAACAGAAAACCAAACCCAATGAAATTTGACATCCCACTACTAACCTGCTCGAGAGTGAGCGTCGTTGGTATTGTCATATTGCATCTCTCCTTCTCTTCTTCTCTGCTTTGTTGAGGCCGATGTAAGCTGATGTGGACTCTTGTTTGCTACCGGTTTATAAGGTACAGATCCTTCGCTAATCCCTTAGCCATTTATCACCTACAAACAAAGAAGAACGCACTCTTGCAAACCTAGATGCGTACCTTCAAGGACAGAGCTTATCTTGGTTAGGGCCTAAGGGTCGTACCTCCAAGGGCGAAGCTTATCCTTTGTCCTTGTTAACTAAGTGCCAGCACCTCCCGTTGTAGCTGATGAAGCAGATGGAGCAAATGGAGCAGATGGAGCTCATGGAGTTTATGCGCACTGCTAGATAGTGAGGGCGAGAGAATGCACAGAAGAATGCCTTACAATTAGTCAATGGGGACCCATAATCCTTTGTAAACCTGCCTGAGACGACGGTCTAGAAAACGGGTTCTGATACAATGGTTCCCGCCGAGTACTCTTGGAATTGTAACCAAGAGATAATATCACCATCAGAGCCAAGGTTCCATACTGAGCACTTCATAGGAAACACTTCCTTGCACTATGTCCTTAGCATTGGGAAAGGAACCATCCAGCTCAGTTTTGTTGGAACTTGAGGAGAGAGGGAGCCTTGGAGCAGCGAGCATGTGTGATTGGAAGGGCATCACTTGTGCTGAAGAATGGTTGTTCAATCACTCAAAATGATGGAGTACATATAGAGCTAGAGCTTGGGCAAGTCAGCCCTCTCACAAGCCACACCACTTAGCCATGGAGGCTAAGGCTCACACACTAGAGTCCATAATCTCACACAAGGGAGGAAATCAGCCTAGCAATCAGGCTGACCACTCAAACACGACCTAGAGAGCTAGAGAATGCTCTCATGGCACACTCCTAGTGGTCACAAAACCCACAAACCCATGGAGTATCGCCATGTGTCCATGGCTAGCACACAATGATCTCACCTCACCTAAAAAGTAAGGAGAGGTACCTTTATCCTAGTCAGCACACTCTGACAAGGCAATCCTAAGACCAAGGACCTTTTTGGATATTTCTCCCATCAGGTCTTGACCCTGGACCTCTTGGCGACCAGCCTCGCCTTGTACTTTTCGAGGTAACCATCTGCTCCCCACTTCTTCTTGAACACCCACTTGCACTTGATCACCTTACGTCCTGGTTGACGCTCAGTCAGCTCCCACGTGCCGTTGTCCAGCTGCGACTGTATCTCCTACTGCACGGCTTGCGCCTAATCTGCTGCATCCGGTGCAGCCATGGCCTCCTTGTATGACGTTGGCTCATCTGAATCTGCTGCAACTGCGACGTTCATCTGTTCTGGTTTCTGCAGCATCCAGAAATGGCCGCGCTCACCAGGCTTGTAACGCACCCTAAGAGGTGATCTGCGACCTGGTGCTGGAGCGTTAGTGGGCGGCTGGCGCGGTGCTGCTGGCACAATTGCTGCTGCTGGTAGTGCTACATCTTCCTCCTCCGCTTCTGCCGATGAAGCTGCTGTATCTCCAACATCAGACATGGGAGAGTAGAGTGATTCTCCCACTGTCACAGTGGAGGAAGGATCGGGAGAAACTGGGTCAGGAAGAATTTCTGCTCCCACTATCTCATCAGCTGTTGGTTCTGCTGCCTCTTCATAGACGATGTTGGTGCCAATGACGTTGCTCTCATTGAAGACGACATCCCTGGAGATGATAATGTGGCCTGTATCCCTCTTGTAGAGGCGATACGCCTTGCTTGCCTCGTCGTAGCCAATCATCAGCATCTGTGTACTCTTCGCATCCCACTTTTGCCGCTTCTCCTTTGGCACGTGCATGTGCGCCAAGCTGCCTAACACGCGAAGATGACCTACGCTTGGCTTCTTGCCGAACCACGCCTCGTACGGCGTCATCTGCTCCAGCGCCCTAGTTGGACTGCGGTTCTTGATATAGACCGCAGTGCTCACGGCTTCATCCCAGAAGTCATAGGTCAGCCAAGCCACGTGCAGCATGGAGTGCGCCGACTCCACAATGGTACGGTTGGCGCGTTCTGCTACACCGTTCTGCTGCGGCGAGTACAACGCGGTACGCTGCGCCTTGATGCCAGGTGTTGCGAGGTAGTCCTGGAATTCCTTGCTCAGGTACTCTCCACCGCGGTCGCTGCGCAACGCCTTGATCTTCTTGCTAGATTGGTTCTCCACCATGGCCTTGAACTCCTTGAACCTGTCAAAGCATTGGTCCTTGGAGGAAAGGAAGTACACAGCAGTGTAACGGCTGAAATCATCAATGATGGTGAGAAAATACTCAGAGCCTCCAAAGCTCTGGGTCTGCATCGGTCCACACAAGTCCGTGTGGACCAGCTCCAACACCTCTTTTGCACGCTCCCCTGCTCCAGAGAACGCCTCGCGGTGTTGCTTCCCCTCCAAACATCCGATGCATAACTGCTGCTCAAAGTTAGAGATGGTAGGCAGGTCACGCACCATCTGCTTTGCTTGAAGCTGCTGCAAGGTGCGCATGCCGATGTGGCCGTAGCGCGCATGCCAGATCTCACCATCTGTCGCCTGCACCACTGCTGCAAGACTCTGCTCAGGCGGGATCTTGGTCGCCCCCAGCAGGCGGTACATGTCGCCCTTCTTCACCGACTTGGCCAATTCCTCTCCTGTTTCCTTGTTGAGGATGTAGCCATAGTCATCATCGAAGACAACGCGCAGTCCTGTGTTGGTGAGAGAGGACACTGAGAGAAGGTTGAACGCAGCATCAGGCACATACAGCACGCCATGGAAAACTCCCACTTTGATGCCACGCGGGGTCTCCAACCACATCTCCACAATCCCAATCCCCTCAGCATACACCACCCGATCATCACCCAAAGCAATCGGCCGAGGAGGAATGGAGAGTAGCTGTGTGAACCACTCCTTGTGGAGCGTCAGACTCTTCGTACACCCCGAGTCCTTGTACCACGCCAGATCCGCCTTTTCTTCCTGCGACATGTCAGACTTCGCCATGAAGAGGCGGTCGCGCACCTCCTTGGCGACGTTGTTGGGAAAGGAGCCATCTGGCTCAGTTTCAGGTCCACAGGAGCAAGTTCCAGGAAAGTACCAGATGCCTGCTCCGATCGCCGATCCGACTTCACCATTGGAAAGATCAGGTGGCAAAATGTCTACGGTCCAAGTTTGAGGCGGATCCAACGGTCGGATTGGGAGATACGAATTTTCGAAGTTTCGGGGGTCATGGACCGTCGATGTCTGGGTGGGCATGGGTGATGACTCCATGCCTTAGCCTGAGAAAAGAAAAAGGCAAGAGGTCCAGGGTCAAGACCTGATGGGAGAAATATCCAAAAAGGTCCTTGGTCTTAGGATTGCCTTGTCAGAGTGTGCTGACTAGGATAAAGGTACCTCTCCTTACTTTTTAGGTGAGGTGAGATCCTTGTGTGCTAGCCATGGACACATGGCGATTCCCCATGGGTTTGTGGGTTATGTGACCACTAGGAGTGTGCCATGAGAGCATTCTCTAGCTCTCTAGGTCGTGTGTGAGTGGTCAGCCTGATTGCTAGGCTGATTTCCTCCCTTGTGTGAGATTATGGCCTCTAGTGTGTGAGCCTTAGCCTCCATGGCTAAGTGGTGTGGCTTGTGAGAGGGCTGACTTGCCCAAGCT
Source organism: Penium margaritaceum (assembly GCA_023375785.1). Lineage (NCBI taxonomy): Eukaryota > Viridiplantae > Streptophyta > Zygnematophyceae > Desmidiales > Peniaceae > Penium > Penium margaritaceum. The sequence goes on along the minus strand of SZWC01000572.1, from coordinate 156,371 downwards.
CTAGCTCTATATGTACTCCATCATTTTGAGTGATTGAACAACCATTCTTCAGCACAAGTGATGCCCTTCCAATCACACATGCTCGCTGCTCCAAGGCTCCCTCTCTCCTCAAGTTCCAACATTTGGTATCAGAGCCAAGTTCTGCCACTTCCAGCCAGCACAGGCCGTCACTTTGAGAGTGACGGGTTGGGGTGCAACCTTCACCAGATTTGACGATCGACCACTGGATCTTCAAGTTCAAGAGACAATCTTTCCAACGAGCTCAAGATCGCGAAGATCCAACGGTCGGATTGAGAGTTATGATCAAAACAAGGTCGGCCAGGGCTACACTCTTCTCTATGAGTAAGACTGTCGCCTTGTGATGACCATAACTCTCTCATTTCTTTGTCAAATTGAAAAAGTGGCACATGCGAATTGTAGTATTTTTCCTAAGCTTTCCATTGATGCAAAAATATTTGCATTCCATCGATTCGTTTGGGAGAAACTCCGTTTACAAACTGGCTGGTCTGAGTTGGAGTAGGAGCAGAAGCATACCCTGTTTTCAAGAGGGCATATCTTTCAAAAT
>SZWC01000572.1:134243-152171 GCA_023375785.1 Penium margaritaceum | reverse complement strand
ATTCTCCATGGGTTTGTGGGTTATGTGACCACTAGGAGTGTGCCATGAGAGCATTCTCTAGCTCTCTAGGTCGTGTGTGAGTGGTCAGCCTGATTGCTAGGCTGATTTCCTCCCTTGTGTGAGATTATGGCCTCTAGTGTGTGAGCCTTAGCCTCCATGGCTAAGTGGTGTGGCTTGTGAGAGGGCTGACTTGCCCAAGCTCTAGCTCTATATGTACTCCATCATTTTGAGTGATTGAACAACCATTCTTCAGCACAAGTGATGCCCTTCCAATCACACATGCTCGCTGCTCCAAGGCTCCCTCTCTCCTCAAGTTCCAACAGACGTTCATGTTGCCAAAATGGCGCACGCTAGTCTGGTTCTGCTGCTGCTGCTGCTGGCATTGCTGTGACTACTGCTGCTGTTGCTGTGGGGATTGCTGCTTTTGTTGCTGCTGCTGCTGCTGCTCTTTCTGGTCCTTCTTGAACATGAAGCACTCTTTCTTGTAGTGCCCCTCTTTCTGGCAATAGTGGCACTTGCCCTTCTTCTTGCCTCTCTGCTGCCCGGATTGCTGCTGCTGCTGGTTACATGAGCACATGGCCTTGAAAGCTGCTTCACTGCTGCTGCCGCCATTGCGCTTTGCCGCATTGCGACGCAATTCCACCTGCACCAGGTGTGTGCTGATGAAGTCGAGGTCGAGAGTTGGCTGGCACTCCAGTGTCTCTCGTACCGTGTCGTAGCTGGTTGGGAGTCCCCTCAGCAAGAGGAGGATGAAACGCGTCTCTTCCACAGGATTGCCGGCCGCTCTCAGCTGCTTCGCCAGCTCCTTTGCCCTGTCCAGATACGCCTCCATCCCTTCACCACCTTGCATTTTCAGCGCCATCATCTTTTCCTCCAAAAGCATGAGGAATGCAGGATCCTTGCTCTCATACTTCTTGCACAACGTGTCCCACCCCTCCTTTGCAATAGTCTTGTCACTCACATACTGAAGATGTGCGTTGGAGATGGTGTTAACAAGCAACCTATAGGCCTGCCTGTCGTTCTTCTTCCACTCCTCGTACGTCGCTGGTACAGCTGCAGAAGAACCTACATCAGCTGCACCTTTTTGTGGCGTCTTCCCCGCCACCACCTACGCTGTGGTGATGCTTTTTGCCTGTGGAACTGGAGCCGGCTCGTCGCCGCTCACCACCTCCCACAAGCCCCTCTCCTCCAAAAGGAGGCGGGTACGGATCTTCCAAAACGTGAAGTTGGCGCTTCCCTCCAGCCTCTCCAAAGGCTGGGCTGCTGTCATAACGCTAGCTGCTGCCATTTTGAGCCTTGGTGATGCTCAGCGCTGCCCTTGGATGGCGGCGCTACCCCTGGTTCTGCTGCTGCTTCTGCCAGAAATCTGTCTGACAGAAAATGGACTGTAGGTGCCAGCAGACTGAGAATTTTGAAAAACTGATGCATAAGAGAGGGGCGTGCGCACAGAGGCAAACTTTGCAACAGGGGCAAAAGTTTCTGTGTAGTGGATGCCCTCCTGCTGCGAGTAGCCCTTGGCGACCAGCCTCGCCTTGTACTTTTCCAGGTTACCATCTGCTCCCCGCTTCTTCTTGAACACCCACTTGCACTTGATCACCTTACGTCCTGGTGGACGCTCAGTCAGCTCCCACGTGCCGTTGTCCAGCTGCGACTGTATCTCCTGTTGCACGGCTTACGCCTAATCTGCTGCATCCGGTGCAGCCATGGCCTCCTTGTATGACGTTGGCTCATCTGAATCTGCTGCAACTGCGACATTCATCTGTTCTGGTTTCTGCAGCATCCAGAAATGGCCGCGCTCACCAGGCTTGTAACGCACCCTAAGAGGGTACCTGCGACCTGGTGCTGGAGCGTTAGCGGCAGCTGGCGCGGTGCTGCTGGCACAACTGCTGCTACTGGTGGTGCTACATCTTCCTCCTCTGCTTCTGTCGATGAAGCTGCTGTATCTGAAACATCAGACATGGGAGAGTAGAGTGATTCTCCCACTGTCACAGTGGAGGAAGGATCGGGAGAAACTGGGTCAGGAAGAATTTCTGCTCCCACTGTCTCGTCAGCTGTTGGTTCTGCTGTCTCTTCACACACGATGTTGGTGCCAATGACGTTGCTCTCATTGAAGACGACATCCCTGGAGATGATAACGTGGCCTGTATCCCTCTCGTAGAGGCGATACGCCTTGCTTGCCACGTCGTAGCCAATCATCAGCATCTGTACACTCTTTGTATCCCACTTTTGCCGCTTCTCCTTAGGCACGTGCATGTGCGCCAAGCTGCCAAATGCGCGAAGATGACCTACGCTTGGCTTCTTGCCGAACCACGCCTCGTACGACGTCATTTGCTCCAGCACCCTAGTTGGACTGCGGTTCTTGATGTAGACCGAGTGCTCACGGCTTCAGCCCAGAAGTCATAGGTCAGCCGAGCCGCGTGCAGCATGGAGCGCGCCGAATCCACAATGGTACGGTTGGCGCGTTCTGCTACACCGTTCTGCTGCGGCGAGTACGGCGCGGTACGCTGCGCCCTGATGCCAGCTGCCGCGAGGTAGTCCTGGAATTCCTTACTCAGGTACTCTCCACCGCGGTCGCTGTGCAACGCCTTGATCTTCTTGCCAGATTGGTTCTCCACCATGGTCTTGAACTCCTTGAACCTGTCAAAGCACTGGTCCTTGGAGGAAAGGAAGTACACAGCAGTGTAACGGCTGAAATCATCAATGAAGGTGAGAAAATACCTAGAGCCTCCAAAGCTCTGGGTCTGCATCGGTCCACACAAGTCCGTGTGGACCAGCTCCAACACCTCTTTTGCATGCTCCCCTGCTCCAGAGAACGCCTCGCGGTGTTGCTTCCCCTCTAAAAATCCGATGCATAACTGCTGCTCAACGTTAGAGATGGTAGGCAGGTCACGCACCATCTGCTTTGCTTGAAGCTGCTGCAAGGCGCGCATGCCGATGTGGCCGTAACGCGCATGCCAGATCTCACCATCTGTCGCCTGCACCACTGCTGCAAGACTCTGCTCACGCGGGATCTTGGTCGCCCCCAGCAGGCGGTACATGTCGCCCTCCTTCACCGACTTGGCCAACTCCTCTCCTGTTTCCTTGTTGAGGATGTAGCCATAGTCATCATCAAAGACAACGCGCAGTCCTGTGTTGGTGAGAGAGGACACTGAGAGAAGGTTGAACGCAGCATCAGGTAAATACAGCACGCCATGGAAAACTCCCACTTCGATGCCACGCGGGGTCTCCAACTACATCTCCACAATTCCAATCCCCTCAGCATACACCACCCGATCATCACCCAAAGCAATCGGCCGAGGAGGAATGGAGAGCAGCTATGTGAACCACTCATTGTGGTGCGTCAGACTCTTGGTACACCCCGAGTCCTTGTACCATGCCAGATCCGCCTTTTCTTTCAGCGACATGTCAGACTTCGCCATGAAGAGGCGGTCGCGCACCTCCTTGGCGACGTTCATGTTGCCAAAATGGCGCACGCTAGTCTGGTTCTGCTGCTGCTGCTGCTGGCGTTGCTGTGACTGCTACTATAGTTGGTGTGGAGATTGCTGCTTTTGCTGCTGCTACTGCTGCTGCTCTTTCTGGTCCCTCTTGAACTTGAAGCACTCTTTCTTGTAGTGCCCCTCTTTCTGGCAATAGTGGCACTTGCCCTTCTTCTTGCCTCTCTGCTGCCCGGACTGCTGCTGCTGCTGGTTGCGTGAGCCCATGGCCATGAAAGCTGCTTCACTGCTGCTGCCGCCATTGCGCTTTGCCGCATTGCGACGCAATTCCACCTGCACCAGGTGTGTGCAGATGAAGTCGAGGTCGAGAGTTGGCTGGCACTCCAGTGTCTCTCGTACCATGTCGTAGCTGGTTGGGAGTCCCCTCAGCAAGAGGAGGATGAAGCGCGTCTCTTCCACAGGATTGCCGGCCGCTCTCAGCTGCTTCGCCAGCTCCTTTGTCCTGTCCAGATACGCCTCCATCCCTTCACCACCCTGCATTTTCAGCGCCATCATCTTTTCCTCCAAAAGCATGAGGAATGCAGGATCCTTGCTCTCATACTTCTTGCACAACGTGTCTTACTCCTCCTTTGCAGTAGCCTTGTCACTCACGCACTGAAGATGCGGGTTGGAGATGGTGTTAACAAGCAACCTGTAGGCCTGCTTGTCCTTCTTCTTCCACTCCTCGTACGTCGCTGGTACAGCTACAGAAGAACCCGCATCAGCTGCAACCTTTTGCGGCGTCTTCCCCGCCACCACCCGCGCTGCGGTGATGCCTTTTGCCTGTGGAACTGGAGCCGGCTCGTCGCCGCTCACCACCTCCCACAAGCCCCTCTCCTCCAAAAGGAGGTGGGTACGGATCTTCCAAAACGTGAAGTTGGCGCGTCCCTCCAGCCTCTCCAAAGGCTGGGCTGCTGTCACAACGCTAGTTGCTGCCATTTTGAGCCTTGGTGATGCTCACCGCTGCCCTTGGATGGCGGCGCTACCCCTGCTTCTGCTGCTGCTTCTGCCAGAAATCTGTCTGACAGAAAATGGACTGTAGGCGCTGGCAGAATGGGAATTGTGAAAAACTGAGCCCAGAACTGGAAAATTCAGCTCAAAACCTTTCAGATCGACCCATAAAACAGGGTCATCAACAGGGGATTTTGAAAGATATGCCCTCTTGAAAACAGGATATGCTTCTGCTCCTACTCCAACTCAGACCAGCCAGTTTGTAAACGGTGTTTCTCCCAAACTAAGCAATGGAATGCAAATAGTTTTACACCAATGGAAAACTTAGGAAAAATACTACAATTAGCATGTGCTATTTTTTAAACTTGACAAAGAAATGAGAGAGTTATGGTCATGACCAGTCGACAGTCTTACTCATAGAGAAGAGTGTAGCCCTGGCCGACCCTGTTTTGAGCATAACTCTCAATCCGACTGTTGGATCTTCGCGATCTTGGGCTCGTTGGAAAGCTTGTCTCTTAGAATTGAAGATCCAGGTGTGGATTGTCAAATCTGGTGAAGGTTTCACCCCAACCCGTCACTCTCAAAGTGACGGCCTGTGTTGGCTGGAAGTGGCAGAACTTGGCTAAATACCAAATGTTGGAACTTGAGGAGAGAGGGAGCCTTGGAGCAGCGAGCATGTGTGACTGGAAGGGCATCACTTGTGCTGAAGAATGGTTGTTCAATCACTCAAAATGATGGAGTACATATAGAGCTAGAGCTTGGGCAAGTCAGCCCTCTCACAAGCCACACCACTTAGCCATGGAGACTAAGGCTCACACACTAGAGTCCATAATCTCACACAACGGAGGAAATCAGCCTAGCAATCAGGCTGACCACTCACACACGACCTCGAGAGCTAGAGAATGCTCTCATGGCACACTCCTAGTGGTCACAAAACCCACAAATCCATGGAGAATCGCCATGTGTCCATGGCTAGACACAAGGATCTCACCTCACCTAAAAAGTAAGGAGAGGTACCTTTATCCTAGTCAGCACACTCTGACAAGGCAATCCTAAGACCAAGGACCTTTTTGGATATTTCTCCCATCAGGTCTTGACCCTGGACCTCTTGCCTTTTTCTTTTCTCAGGCTAAGGCATGGAGCCATCACCCATGCCCACCCAAACATCGACGGTCCATGACCCCTGAAACTTTGAAAATTCATATCTCCGAATCCGACCGTTGGATCGGCCTCAAACTTGGGCCGTAGACATTTTGCCACCTGATCTTTTAAATGGTGGATTTGGATCGGCGATCGAAGCAGGCATCTGGTACTTTCCTGGAACATGCTCCTGTGGACCTGAAACTGAGCCAGATGGCTCCTTTCCCAACAATCTCCCACTTTGCCGCAGTCAGAGTGGGTTGAGTCCACATGCCTTCATGCAGAACTACTGCTTCTCACGGGTCACTGGCTTGGTGCAGAAATCAGCGACCTGCTTGCTGGTTGGAGTAAACTCCAGCTTGATAGCACCCTCCTGCACCATGTGCCTGATGAAATGATATGCGATATCAATGTGCTTGGTGCGTACATGGTGCTCAGGATTCTTCGCGAGTGCGATTGCGCTCTGGTTGTCGACGCGCACAGGAACTGGAACTACTGCACTCCTACTCATCTCTGCCATGAGACGTTGGAGCCAAACTGCTTCCTTGGCTCCAAAACTGAGAGATACGTACTCAGCTTCTGTACTCGAGGTCGCCACGACCACCTGCCGCTTGCTACACCAGCTGATGGCTCCACCATTCATGAGGAACACATGTCTAGAGATGGACTTGCGGTCCTCAGGGTTTGAAGCCCAATCTGCGTCTGTGTAGCCGATGATGCTGTTGTCATTGCCGTTGTAGGTGATGCCCAATTTGATGGTTCCAGCAAGGTAGCGGAAGATCCACTTCACTGCCTTCAAGTGCTCCGGTCCGGGATTAGCCATGTGCTGGCTCATAGCGCTCACAGCCTGTGCGAGCTCCAGCCTGGTTGCCACCATCAGGTACATGAGACTGCCGACGGTACTCTGGTACTTCTGCCGCTCAGCTGCATTTGCTTCTCCATTGAAGCTCACGAGGTACTGCCGCATCTCTAGCGGCGTGCCGATGGGTTTTGCCTCTGCCATGCCGAACCGCTGCAAAACATCCTTGATGTAGCGGCTCTACTGTAGTGAGAGAGAGCGTAACTTGCGGTCACGCGTGATCTGGATACCGAGGAAGTATGATGCCTCCCCGAGATCAGACATCTAGAAGCGCTCCTGCATGGCTTCCTTGAACTCCTGCAGTGCAGACATGCTGTTGGAAAGGAGGAGCATGTCATCCACATAGACAATGATGATGAGGATCTCATGCTCATGCTGCCAGCGATACACGCTATAGTCACACTCGCTGCGCTCAAACCCCATGCACTGCAACGCTGCATCCAACTTTTGGTTCCAAGCACGCGACGCTTCCTTCAGGCCGTACAGCGACTTCTGCAGCTTGCAGACGAGGTGCTCCTGGCCATCCATGACGAACCCCTCCGGCTGCTCCATGTAGATCTCCTCCTCGAAGTCACCATTCAAGAATGCCGTCTTGACATCCATGTGGTGAACCTCGAAGTCCTCAGCTGCTACATAAGAGAGGAGCGTGCGCACAGAGTCAAACTTTGCAACAGGGGCAAAAGTTTCTGTGTAATGGATGCCCTCCTGCTGCGAGTAGCCCTTGGCGACAAGCCTCACCTTGTACTTTTCCAGGTTACCTTCTGCTCCCCGCTTCTTCTTGAAGACCCACTTGCACTTGATCACCTTACGTCCTGGTGGACGTTCAGTCAGCTCCCACGTGCCGTTGTCCAGCTGCGACTGTATCTCCTGCTGCACGGCTTGCGCCCAATCTGCTACATCCGGTGCAGCCATGGCCTCTTGTATGACGTTGGCTCATCTGAATCTGCTGCAACTGCGACGTTCATCTGTTCTGGTTTCTGCAGCATCTTGAAATGGCCGCACTCACCAGGCTTGTAACGCACCCTAAGAGGGTACCTCCGACCTAGTGCTGGAGCGTTAGCGGGCAGCTGGCGCGGTGCTGCTGGCATAAGTGATGCTGCTGGTTGTGCTACATCTTCCTCCTCTGCTTCTGCAGATGAAGCTGCTATATCTGCAACATCAGACATGGGAGAGTAGAGTGATTCTCCCACTGTCATAGTGGAGGAAGGATCGGGAGAAACTGGGTGAGGAAGAATTTCTGCTCCCACTGTCTCGTCAGCTGTTGGTTGTGCTGCCTCTTCACACACGATGTTGGTGCCAATGACGTTGCTCTCATTGAAAACGACATCCATGGAGATGATAACGTGGCTTGTATCCCTCTCGTAGAGGCGATACGCCTTGCTTGCCACGTCGTAGCTAATCATCAGCATCTGTGCACTCTTCGCATCCCACTTTTGCCGCTTCTCCTTTGGCACGTGCATGTGCGCCAAGCTGCCAAACGCGCGAAGATGACCTACGCTTGGCTTCTTGCCGAACCACGCCTCGTACGGCGTCATCTGCTCCAGCGCCCTAGTTGGACTGCGGTTCTTGATGTAGACCGCAGTGCTCACGGCTTCAGCCCAGAAGTCATAGGTCAGCCGAGCCGCGTGCAGCATGGAGCGCGCCGACTCCATAATGGTACGGTTGGCGCGTTCTGCTACACCGTTCTGCTGCGGCGAGTACGGCGCGGTACGCTGCGCCCTGATGCCAGCTGCTGCGAGGTAGTCCTGGAATTCCTTACTCAGGTACTCTCCACCGCGGTCGCTGCACAACGCCTTGATCTTCTTGCCAGATTGGTTCTCCACCATGGCCTTGAACTCCTTGAACCTGTCAAAGAACTGGTCCTTGGAGGAAAGGAAGTACACAGCAGTGTAACGGCTGAAATCATCAATGAAGGTGAGAAAATACCTAAGGCCTCCAAAGCTCTGGGTCTGCATCGATCTACACAAGTCCGTGTGGACCAGCTCCAACACCTCTTTTGCACGCTCCCCTGCTCCAGAGAACGTCTCGCGGTGTTGCTTCCCCTCCAAACATCCGATGCATAACTGCTGCTCAAAGTTAGAGATGGTAGGCAGGTCACGCACCATCTGCTTTGCTTGAAGCTGCTGCAAGGTGCGCATGCCGATGTGGCCGTAGCGCGCATGCCAGATCTCACCATCTGTCGCGTGCACCACTGCTGCAAGACTCTGCTCACGCGGGATCTTCGTCGCCCCCAGCAGGCGGTACATGTCGCCCTCCTTCACCGACTTGGCCAACTCCTCTCCTGTTTCCTTGTTGAGGATGTAGCCATAGTCATCATCAAAGACAACGCGCAGTCTTGTGTTGGTGAGAGAGGACACTGAGAGAAGGTTGAACGCAGCATCAGGCACATACAGCACGCCATGGAAAACTCCCAGTTTGATGCCACGCGGGGTCTCCAACCACATCTCCACAATCCCAATCCCCTTAGCATATACCACTCGATCATCACCCAAAGCAATCGGCCGAGGAGGAATGGAGAGCAGCTGTGTGAACCACTCCTTGTGGTGCGTCAGACTCTTGGTACACCCCGAGTCCTTGTACCACGCCAGATCCGCCTTTTCTTTCCGCGACATGTCAGACTTCGCCATGAAGAGGCGGTCGCGCACCTCCTTGGCGACGTTCATGTTGCCAAAATGGCGCACGCTAGTCTGGTTCTACTGCTGATGCTGTTGGCGTTGCTGTGACTGCTACTGCTGTTGCTATGGAGATTGCTGCTTTTGCTGCTGCTGCTGCTACTGCTCTTTCTGGTCCCTCTTGAACTTGAAGCACTCTTTCTTGTAGTGCTCCTCTTTCTGGCAATAGTGGCACTTGCCCTTCTTCTTGCCTCTCTGCTGCCCGGACTGCTGCTGCTGCTGGTTGCGTGAGCCCATGGCCATGAAAGCTGCTTCACTGCTGCTGCCGCCATTGCGCTTTGCCGCATTGCGACGCAATTCTACCTGCACCAGGTGTGTGCAGATGAAGTCGAGGTCGAGAGTGGGCTGGCACTCCAGTGTCTCTCGTACCGTGTCGTAGCTGGTTGGGAGTCCCCTCAGCAAGAGGAGGATGAAGCGCGTCTCTTCCACAGGATTGCCGGCCGCTCTCAGCTGCTTCGCCAGCTCCTTTGCCCTATCCAGATACGCCTTCATCCCTTCACCACCCTGCATTTTCAGCGCCATCATCGTTTCCTCCAAAAGCATGAGGAATGCAGGATCCTTGCTCTCATACTTCTTGCACAACGTGTCCCACTCCTCCTTTGCAGTAGCCTTGTCACTCACGTACTGAAGATGCGGGTTGGAGATGGCGTTAACAAGCAACCTGTAGGCCTGCCTGTCCTTCTTCTTCCACTCCTCGTACGTCGCTGGTACAGCTGCAGAAGAACCCGCATCAGCTGCACCCTTTTGCGGCGTCTTCCCCGCCACCACCTGCGCTGCGGTAATGCCTTTTGCTTGTGGAACTGGAGCCGGCTCGTCGCCGCTCGTCGCCGCTCACCACCTCCCACAAGCCCCTCTCCTCCAAAAGGAGGCAGGTACGGATCTTCCAAAACGTGAAGTTGGCACGTCCCTCCAGCCTCTCCAAAGGCTGGGCTGCTGTCAGAACGCTAGCTGCTGCCATTTTGAACCTTGGTGATGCTCAGCGCTGCCCTTGGATGGCGGCGCTACCCCTGCTTCTGCTGCTGCTTCTGCCAGAAATCTGTCTGACAGAAAATGGACTGTAGGTGCCAGCAGACTGGGAATTTTGAAAAACTGAGCCCACCACTGGAAAATTCAGCTCAAAAACTTTCAGATCGACCCATAAAATAGGGTCATAAACAGGGGATTTTGAAAGATATACCCTCTTGAAAACAGGGTATGCTTCTGCTCCTATTCCAACTCAGACCAGCCGGTTTGTAAACGGCGTTTCTCCCAAACGAATCAATTGAATGCAAATATTCTTACACCAATGGAAAGCTTAGGAAAAATACTACAGTTCGCATGTGCCACGTTTTAAATTTGACAAAGAAATGAGAGAGTTATGGTCATCACAAGGCGACAGTCTTACTCATAGAGAAGAGTGTAGCTCTGGCCGACCTCGTTTTAAGCATAACTCTCAATCCAACTGTTCGATCTTCGCGCTATTGGGCTCGTTGGAAAGCATGTCTCTTGAACTTGAAGATCCTGTGGTCGGTTGTCAAATTTGAAGAAGGTTTCATCCCAACCCGTTACTTTCAAAGTGACGGCCTGTGCTGGCTGGAAGTGGCAGAACTTGGCTCTGATACCAAATGTTGGAACTTGAGGAGAGAGGGAGCCTTGGAGCAGCGAGCATGTGTGATTGGAAGGGCATCACTTGTGCTGAAGAATTGTTGTTCAATCACTCAAAATGATAGAGTACATATAGTGCTAGAGCTTGGGCAAGTCAGCCCTCTCACAAGCCACATCACTTAGCCATGGAGGCTAAGGCTCACACACTAGAGTCCATAATCTCACACAAGAGAGGAAATCAGCCTAACAATCAGGCTGACCACTCACACACGACCTAGAGAGCTAGAGAATGCTCTCATGGCACACTCCTAGTGGTCACAAAACCCACAAACCCATGGAGAATCGCCATGTGTCCATGGCTAGCACACAAGGATCTCACCTCACCTAAAAAGTAAGGAGAGGTACCTTTATCCTAGTCAGCACACTCTGACAAGGCAATCCTAAGACCAAGGACCTTTTTGGATATTTCTCCCATCAGGTCTTGACCCTGGACCTCTTGCCTTTTTCTTTTCTCAGGCTAAGGCATGGAGCCATCACCCATGCCCACCCAGACATCGACGGTCCATGACCCCGAAAACTTTGAAAATTCATATCTCCCAATCCGACCGTTGGATCGGCCTCAAACTTGGACCGAAGACATTTTGCCACCTGATCTTTTCAATGGTGAAGTTCGATTGGCAATCGAAGCAGGCATCTGGTACTTTCCTGGAACGCGCTCTTGTGGACCTCAAACTGAGCGAGATGTCAAGATTGCTACTGCTGTTGCTGGTTGCGTGAGCTCGTGGCCACAAAAGCTGCTTCATTGCTGCCACCGCCATAGCGCTTTGCTACATTGCGACGCATTCCACCTGCAGATGAAGTTGAGGTCGAAGTCGAGAGTTGGCTAGCACTCCAGCGTCTCTCGTACCGTGTCGTAGCTGGTTGGGAGTCCCCTCAGCAAGAGGAGGATGAAGTGCGTCTCTTCCATTGGGTTGCCAGCCGCTCTCAATTGCTTTGCCAGCTCCTTTGCCGTGTCGAGGTATGCCTCCATCCATTCACCATCCTGTATTTTCACCGCCATCATCTTTTCCTCCAAAAGCATGAGGAATGCATGATTCTTGCTCTCATACTTCTTCCAAAACGTGTCCCACCCCTCCTTTGTAGTAGCCTTGTCACTCACGTACTGAAGATGCGGGTTGGAAATTGTATTGACAAGCAACATGTAGACCTTCCTGTCCTTTTTCTTCCACTCCTTATACACCGCTGGTACAGATTTAGAAGAACTTGCATCAGGTGCACCCTTTTGCGAAGTCTTCCCCGCCACCTCCAGCACTGCGGTGATGACTTTTGCCTGTGGAACGGGAGGCGGCTCGTTGCCACTGACCACCTCCCACAAGTCCCTCTCCTCCAAAACATGAAGTTTGCTCGTCCCTGCAGCCTCTCCAAAGACTAGGCTGGTATCACAACGCCAGCTGCTGCCATTTTGAGCCTTCGTGATGCTCAGCGCTGCCCTTGGATCGTGGCCCTACCCTTGCTTCTACTATTGCTTCTGCCACTAATCTGTCTGACAGAAAATAGACCGTAGATGCCAACAGACCAAGAATTTTGAAAAACAAAGCCCACCACTCGAATGTTCAGCTCTTAACCTTTCAGAATGATCCATAAAACAAGGTCATCAACAGGGGATTTGAAAAGATATGCCCTTTTGAAAACAAGGTATGCTTCTGCTCCTATTCCAACTTAGACCAGCTAGCTTGTAAACGACGTTTCTCCCAAATGATCTAGAGAGAGGGAGCATTGGAGTAGCGAGCATGTGTTAATGGAAGGGAATCACTTGTGCTGAAGAATGGTTGTTCAATCACCCAAAATGATACAGTACATATAGAGCTCTCTCAGAAGCTATACCACTTAGCCATGGAGGCTAAGGCTCACACACTATAGTCCATAATCTCACACAAGGGGGGAAATCAGCCTAGCAATCAGGGTGACCACTCATACACGACCTACACAGCTAGAAAACACTCTCATGGCACACTCCTAGTGGTCACATAACCCACAATCCCATGGAAAATCACCATGTGTCTATGGCTAGTACACAAGGATCTCGCCTCACCAAAAAAGCAAGAAAGGTACCTTTATCCTAGTGAGTACACTCTGACAAGGCAATCCTAAGATCAAGGACCTTTTTGGATATTTCTCCCATCAGGTCTTGACCCTGGACCTCTTGCCTTTTTCTTTTCTTAGGCTAAGGCATGGAGCCATCGCCCATGGTCACCCGGATATCGGTGGTCGATGACCCCGAAAACTTCCAAAATTCATATCTCCTTATTCAAATGTTGGATCAATCTCAAACTTGGACCGTAGATATTTTGCTACCTTATCCTTCCAATGATGAAGTCGGATTGACGATGAGAGTAGGCATCTCGTACTTTCCTAGAACTTCCTCCTGTGGACCTGAAACAGAGCGAGATGGCTCCCTAAACCGTGTACAAGAACTTCTGCAGCTTGCAAACCAGGTACTCCGGGCCATCGATGACGAACTCCTCTGGCTGCTCCATGTAAATCTCCTCTTCCAGGTCATCATTCAGGATAGCCGTCTTGACGTCCATGTGGTTGACCTCAAAGTCCTCTGTTGTAGCATAGGAAAGGAGCGTACGTACAGAGGCAAACCTTGCAATAGGAGGAAAGGTTTCAGTATAATCGATGCCTTCCTACTGCGAGTAGCCCTTGGCGACAAGCCATCTGCTCTCCACTTCTTCTTGAACACCCACTTGCAGTTGATCATCTTACATCCAGGTTGATGCTTTTTCAGCTTCCACGTATCGTTGTTGAGGTGCGATTGCATCTCTTGCTGCACTGCTTATGCCCAATCGGCTGCATCTGGTGCTACCATGGCCTCGTTGTACGACATTAGCTCAATACTGTCTGCTGGAACTACAACATTCATTTGGTCAGGTTTCTGGAGCATCCGGAAATGCCCGCGCTCACCAGGCTTGTAGCGTACCCTAAGAGGGTACGTGCAACCCGCTGCTGGAGAGTTGTAACCCACTGCAGCTGGCGCAGTACTACAGGCACAACTGCTTTTGCTAATGGTAGTGCATCTTGTTTTTCTGCTTCTGTTCATGAGGCCGTTGTATCTGCTGCATCAAACATGGGAGAATAGAGGGGTTCTCCCACTGTCATAACAGAGGAAGGATGAAGAGAGACGAGGTCAGGGAGAATCTCTGCTCCGACTACTTCGTTAGCTCCTCTTTCTGCTGCCTCTTCACGGAGAATTTTGGTGCCGATGACGTTACTTTCTTTTGGAACTTGAGGAGAGAGGGAGCCTTGGAGCAGCGAGCATGTGTGATTGGAAGGGCATCACTTGTACTGAAGAATGGTTGTTCAATCACTCAAAATGATGGAGTACATATAGAGCTAGAGCTTGGGCAAGTCAGCCCTCTCACAAGCCACACTACTTAGCCATGGAGACTAAGGCTCATACACTAGAGTCCATAATCTCACACAAGGGAGGAAATCAGCCTAGCAATCAGGCTGACCACTCACACACGACCTAGAGAGCTAGAGAATGCTCTCATGGCACACTCCTAATCGTCACAAAACCCACAAACCCATGGAGAATCGCCATGTCTCCATGGCTAGCACACAAGGATCACACCTCACCTAAAAAGTAAGGAGAGGTACCTTTATCCTAGTCAGCACACTCTGACAAGGCAATCCTAAGACCAAGGACCTTTTTGGATATTTCTCCCATCAGGTCTTGACCCTAGACCTCTTGCCTTTTTCTTTTCTCAGGCTAAGGCATGGAGCCATCACCCATGCCCACCCAGACATCGACAGTCCATGACCCCCGAAACTTTGAAAATTCATATCTCCCAATCCGACCGTTGGATCGGCCTCAAATTTGGACCGAAGACATTTTGCCACCTGATCTTTTCAATGATGAAGTCAGATTGGCAATCGAAGCAGGCATCTGGTACTTTCCTGGAACTTGCTCCTGTGGACCTGAAACTGAGCCAGATGGCTCCTTTCCTAACAATCTCCCATTTTGCCGCAGTCAGAGTGGGTTGAGTCCACATGCCTTCATGCAGAACTGCTGCTTCTCACGGGTCACTGGCTTGGTGCAGAAATCAGCGACCTGCTTGCTGGTTAAAGTAAACTCCAGCTTGATAGCACCCTCCTGCACCATGTGCCTGATGAAATGATATGCGATATCAATGTGCTTGGTGCGTGCATGGTGCTTAGGATTCTTGGCGAGTGCGATTGCGCTCTGGTTGTCGACGCGCACAGGAACTGGAACTGCTGCCCTCCCACTCATCTCAGCCATGAGACGTTGGTGCCAAACTGCTTCCTTGGCTCCAAAACTGAGAGATACGTACTCAGCTTTTGTACTCGAGGTCGCCACGACCACCTGCCGCTTGCTACACCAGCTGATGGCTCCACCATTCATGAGGAACACATGTCCAGAGATGGACTTGCGGTCCTCAGGGTTTGAAGCCCAATCTGCGTCTGTGTAGCCGATGATGCTGTTGTCATTGCTGTTGTAGGTGATGCCGATATTGATGGTTCCAGCAAGGTAGCGGAAGATCCGCTTCACTGCCTTCTGGTGCTCTGGTCCGGGATTAGCCATGTGCTGGCTCATAGCGCTCACAGCCTGTGTGAGGTTTGGCCTGGTTGCCACCATCAGGTATATGAGACTGCCGACGGCGCTCTGGTACTTCTGCCGCTCAGCTGCATTTGCTTCTCCATTGAAGCTCATGAGGTACTGTCGCGTCTCCAGCGGCGTGCCGATGGGTTTTTCCTCTGCCATACCGAACCGCTGCAAAACATCCTTAATGTAGCGGCTCTGCTGCAGCGAGAGAGAGCGTGACTTGCAGTCACGCATGATCTGGATACCGAGGAAGTATGATACCTCCCCGAGATCAGACATCTGGAAGCGCTCCTGCATGGCTTCCTTGAACTCTTGCAGTACAGACATGCTGTTGGAAAGGAGGAGCATGTCATCCACATAGACAATGATGATGAGGATCTCATGCTCATGCTGCCAGCGATACACGCTGTAGTCACACTCGCTGTGCTCAAACCCCATGCACTGCAACGCTGAATCCAACTTTTGGTTCCAAGGACGCGTCGCTTGCTTCAGGCCGTGCAACTTGCAGACGAGGTGCTCCTGGCCATCCATGACGAACCCCTCCGGCTGCTCCATGTAGATCTCCTCCTCCAAGTCACCATTCAAGAATACCGTCTTGACATCCATGTGGTGAACCTCGAAGTCCTCAGCTGCTGCATAAGAGAGGAGCGTGCGCACAGAGGCAAACTTTGCAACAGGGGCAAAAGTTTCTGTGTAGTCGATGCCCTCCTGCTGCGAGTAGCCCTTGGCGACCAGCCTCGCCTTGTACTTTTCCAGGTTACCATCTGCTCCCTGCTTCTTCTTGAACACCCACTTGCACTTGATCAGCCTACGTCCTGGTGGACGCTCAGTCAGCTCCCACGTGCCGTTGTCCAGCTGCGACTGTATCTCCTGCTGCACGGCTTGCGCCCAATCTGCTGCATCGGTTGCAGCCATGGCCTCCTTGTATAACGTTGGCTCATCTGAATCTGCTGCAACTGCGACGTTCATCTGTTCTGGTTTCTACAGCATCCAGAAATGGCCGCGCTCACCAGGCTTGTAACGCACCCTAAGAGGGTACTTGCGACCTGGTACTGGAGCGTTAGCGGGCGGCTGGCGCGATGCTGCTGGCACAACTGCTGCTGCTGGTGGTGCTACATCTTCCTCCTCTGCTTCTGCCAATGAACCTGCTGTATCTGCAACATAAGACATGGGAGAGTAGAGTGATTCTCCCACTGTCACAGTGGAGGAAGGATCGGGAGAAACTGGGTCAGGAAGAATTTCTACTCCCATTGTCTCGTTAGCTGTTGGTTGTGGTGCCTCTTCACACACGATGTTGGTGCCAATGACGTTGCTCTCATTGAAGACGACATCTCTGGAGATGATAACGTGGCCTGTATCCCTCTCGTAGAGGCGATACGCCTTGCTTGCCACGTCGTAGCCAATCATCAGCATCTGTGTACTCTTCGCATCCCACTTTTGCCGCTTCTCCTTTGGCACGTGCATGTGCGCCAAGCTGCCAAACGCGCGAAGATGACCTACGCTTGGCTTCTTGCCGAACCACGCCTCGTACGGCGTCATCTGCTCCAGCACCCTAGTTGGACTGCGGTTCTTGATGTAGACCGCAGTGCTCACGGCTTCAGCCTAGAAGTCATAGGTCAGCCGAGCCGCGTGAAGCATGGAGCGCGCCGACTCCACAATGGTACGGTTGGCGCGTTCTGCTACACCGTTCTGCTACGGCGAGTACGGCGCGGTACGCTGCGCCTTGATGCCAGCTGCTGCGAGGTAGTCTTGGAATTCCTTGCTCACGTACTCTTCACCGCGGTCGCTGCGCAACGCCTTGATCTTCTTGCCAGATTGGTTCTCCACCATGGATTTGAACTCCTTGAACTTGTCAAAGCACTGGTCCTTGGAGGAAAGGAAGTACACAGCAGTGTAACGGCTGAAATCATCAATGAAGGTGAGAAAATACCTAGAGCCTCCAAAGCTCTGGGTCTGCATCGGTCCGCACAAGTCCGTGTGGACCAGCTCCAACACCTCTTTTACACGCTCCCCTGTTCCAGAGAATGCCTCGCGGTGTTGCTTCCCCTCCAAATTTCCGATGCATAACTGCTGCTCAAAGTTAGAGATGGTAGGCAGGTCACGCACCATCTGCTTTGCTTGAAGCTGCTGCAAGACGCGCATGCCAATGTGGCCGTAGCGCGCATGCCAGATCTCACCATCTGTCGCCTGCACCAATGCTGCAAGACTTTGCTCACGCGGGATCTTGGTCGCCCCCAGCAGGCGGTACATGTCGCCCTCCTTCACCGACTTTGCCAACTCCTCTCCTGTTTCCTTGTTGAGGATGTAGCCATAGTCATCATCGAAGATAACGCGCAGTCTTGTGTTGGTGAGAGAAGACACTGAGAGAAGGTTGAACGCAGCATCAGGCACATACAGCACACCATGGAAAACTCCCACTTCAATGCCACGTGGGGTCTCCAACCACATCTCCATAATCCCAATCCCCTCAGCATACACCACGCGATCATCACCCAAAGCAATCGGCCGAGGAGGAATGGAGAGCAGCTGTGTGAACCACTCCTTGTGGTGCGTCAGACTCTTGGTACACCCCGAGTCCTTGTACCACGCCAGATCCGCCTTTTCCTTCTGCGATATGTC
>SZWC01000572.1:115889-133804 GCA_023375785.1 Penium margaritaceum | reverse complement strand
TCAGGCACATACAGCACACCATGGAAAACTCCCACTTCAATGCCACGTGGGGTCTCCAACCACATCTCCATAATCCCAATCCCCTCAGCATACACCACGCGATCATCACCCAAAGCAATCGGCCGAGGAGGAATGGAGAGCAGCTGTGTGAACCACTCCTTGTGGTGCGTCAGACTCTTGGTACACCCCGAGTCCTTGTACCACGCCAGATCCGCCTTTTCCTTCTGCGATATGTCAGACTTCGCCATGAAGAGGCGGTCGCGTACCTCCTTGGCGACGTTCATGTTGCCAAAATGGCGCACGCTAGTCTGGTTCTGCTGCTGCTGCTGCTGCTGGCGTTGCTATGACTGCTGCTACTCTTGCTGTGGAGATTGCTGCTTTTGCTGCTGCTGCTGCTGCTGCTGCTCTTTCTGGTCCCTCTTGAACTTGAAGCACTCTTTCTTGTAGTGCCCCTTTTTCTGGCAATAGTGGCACTTGCCCTTGTTCTTGCCTCTCTGCTGCCCGGCCTGCTGCTGCTGCTGGTTGCGTGAGCCCATGGCCATGAAAGCTGCTTTACTGCTGCTGCCGCCATTGCGCTTTGCCGCATTGCGACGCAATTCCACCTGCACCAGGTGTGTGCACATGAAGTCGAGGTCGAGAGTTGGCTGGTATTCTAGCGTCTCTCGTACCGTGTCGTAGTTGGTTGGGAGTCCCTTCAGCAACAGGAGGATGAAGCGCGTCTCTTCCACAGGGTTGCCGGCCGCTCTCAGCTGCTTCGCCAGCTCCTTTGCCCTGTCCAGATACGCCTCCATCCCTTCACCACCCTGCATTTTCAGCGCTATCATCTTTTCCTCCAAAAGCATGAGGAATGCAGGATCCTTGCTCTCATACTTCTTGTACAACGTGTCCCACCCCTCCTTTGCAGTAGCCTTGTCAGTCACGTACTGAACATGCGGGTTGGAGATGATGTTAACAAGCAACCTGTAGGCCTGTCTGTCCTTCTTCTTCCACTCCTCGTACGTCGCTAGTACAGCTGCAGAAGAACGCGCATCAGCTGCACCCTTTTGCGGCGTCTTCCCCGCCACCACCTGCACTGCGGTGATGCCTTTTGCTTGTGGAACTGGAGCCGGCTCGTCGCCGCTCACCACCTCCCACAAGCCCCTCTCCTCCAAAAGGAGGCGGGTACGGATCTTCCAAAACGTGAAGTTGGCACGTCCCTTCAGCCTCTCCAAAGGCTGAGCTGCTGTCACAACGCTAGCTGCTGCCATTTTGAGCCCTGGTGATGCTTAACGCTGCCCTTGGATGGCGGCGCTACCCCTACTTCTGCTGCTGCTTCTGCCAGAAATCTGTCTGACAGAAAATGGACTGTAGGTGCCAGTAGACTAGGAATTTTGAAAAACTGAGCCCACCACTAGAAAATGCAGCTCAAAACCTTTCAGATCGACACATAAAACAGGGTCATTAACAGGGGATTTTGTAAGATATGCCCTCTTAAAAAAATGGTATGCTTCTGCTCCTACTCCAACTCAGACCAGCCAGTTTGTAAACGGCGTTTCTCCCAAACGAATCAATGGAATGCAAATATTTTTCCACCAATAAAAAGCTTAGGAAAAATACTACAATTCGCATGTGCCACTTTTTAAATTTGACAAAGAAATCAGAGAGTTATGGTCATCACAAGGCGACAGTCTTACTCATAGAGAAGAGTGTAGCCCTGGCCGACCTCGTTTTGAGCATAACTCTCAATCCGACCGTTGGATCTTTGCGCTGTTGGGCTCGTTGGAAAGGTTGGCTCTTGAACTTGAAGATCTTGTAGACAATTGTCCAATCTGATGAAGGTTTCACCCTAACCCGTCACTCTCAAAGTGACGGCCTGTGCTGGCTGGAAGTGGCAGAATTTGGCTCTGATACCAAATGTTGTAACTTGAGGAGAGAGGGAGCCTTGGAGCAGCAAGCATGTGTGATTGGAAGGGCATCACTTGTGCTGAAGAATGGTTATTCAATCACTGAAAATGATGGAGTACATATAGAGTTAGAGCTTGGGCAAGTCAGCCCTCTCACAAGCCACACCTCTTAGCCATGGAGGCTAAGGCTCACACACTAGAGTCCATAATCTCACACAAGGGAGGAAATCAGCCTAGCAATCAGGCTGACCACTCACACACGACCTAGAGTGCTAGAGAATGCTCTCATGGCACACTCCTAGTGGTCACATAACCCACAAACCCATGGAGAATCGCCATGTGTCCATGGCTAGCACACAAGGATCTCACCTCACCTAAAAAGTAAGGAGAGGTACCTTTATCCTAGTCAGCACACTCTGACAAGGCAATCCTAAGACCAAGGACCTTTTTGGATATTTCTCCCATCAGGTCTTGACCCTGGACCTCTTGCCTTTTTCTTTTCTCAGGCTAAGGCATGGAGCCATCACCCATGCCCACCCAGACATCGACGGTCCATGACCCCCGAAACTTCGAAANCATAACTGCTGCTCAAAGTTAGAGATGGTAGGCAGGTCACGCACCATCTGCTTTGCTTGAAGCTGCTGCAAGGCGCGCATGCCAGATCTCACCATCTGTTGCTGCACCACTGCTGCAAGACTCTGCTCACGCGGGATCTTGGTCGCCCCCAGCAGGCGGTACATGTCGCCCTCCTTCACCGACTTGGCCAACTCCTCTCCTGTTTCCTTGTTGAGGATGTAGCCATAGTCATCATCGAAGACAATGCGCAGTCCTGTGTTGGTGAGAGAGGACACTGAGAGAAGGTTGAACGCAGCATCAGGCACATACAGCACGCCATGGAAAACTCCCACTTCGATGCCACACGGGGTCTCCAACCACATCTCCACAATCCCAATCCCCTCAGCATACACCACCCGATCATCACCCAAAGCAATCGGCCGAGGAGGAATGGAGAGCAGCTGTGTAAACCACTCCTTGTGGTGCGTCAGACTCTTGGTACACCCCGAGTCCTTGTACCACGCCAGATCCACCTTTTCTTTCTGCGACATGTCAGACTTCGCCATGAAGAGGCGGTCGCGCACCTCCTTGGCGACGTTCATATTGCCAAAATGGCGCACGCTAGTCTGGTTCTGCTGCTGCTATTGCTGGCGTTGTTGTGACTGCTGCTGCTGTTGCTGTGGAGATTGCTGCTTTTGCTGCTGCTGCTGCTGCTGCTCTTTGTGGTCCCTCTTGAACTTGAAGCACTCTTTCTTGTAGTCCCCCTCATTCTGGCAATAGTGGCACTTGCCCTTCTTCTTGCCTCTCTGCTGCCTGGACTGCTACTGCTGCTGGTTGCGTGAGCCCATGGCCATGAAAACTGCTTCACTGCTGCTGCCGCCATTGCACTTTGCCGCATTGCGACGCAATTCCACCTGCACCAGGTGTGTGTAGATGAAGTCGAGGTCGAGAGTTGGCTGGCTCTCCAGTGTCTCTTGTACCGTGTCGTAGCTGGTTGGGAGTCCCCTCAACAAGAGGAGGATGACGCGCGTCTCTTCCACAAGATTGCCGGCCGCTCTCAGCTGCTTCGCCAGCTCCTTTGCCCTGTCTAGATACGCCTCCATCCCTTCACCACCTTGCATTTTCAGCGCCATCATCTTTTCCTCCAAAAGGATGAGGAATGCAGGATCCTTGCTCTCATATTTCTTGCACAACGTGTCCCACCCCTCCTTTGCAGTAGCCTTGTCACTCACGTACTGAAGATGCGAGTTGGAGGTGGTGTTAACAAGCAACCTGTAGGCCTGCCTGTCCTTCTTCTTCCACTCCTCGTACGTCGCTGGTACAGGTGCAGAAGAACCCGCATCAGCTGCACCCTTTTGCGGCGTCTTCCCCGCCACCACCTGCACTGCGGTGATGCCTTTTGCCTGTGGAACTGGAGCCGGCTCGTCGCCGCTCACCACCTCCCACAAGCCCCTCTCCTCCAAAAGGAGACGGGTACGGATCTTCCAAAACGTGAAGTTGGCGCGTCCCTCCAGCCTCTCCAAACGCTTGACTGCTGTCACAACGCTAGCTGCTGCCATTTTGAGCCTTAGTGATGCTCAGCGCTACCCTTGGATGGCGGCGCTACCCCTGCTTCTGCTGCTGCTTCTGCCAGAAATCTGTCTGACAGAAAATGGACTGTAGGTGCCAGCAAATTCAGCTCAAAACCTTTCAGATCGACCCATAAAACACGGTCATCAACAGGGGATTTTGAAAGATATGCCCTGTTGAAAACAGGGTATGCTTTTGCTCCTACTCCAACTCAGACTAGCCAGTTTGTAAACGGCGTTTCTCCCAAACGAATCAATGGAATGAAAATATGTTTACACCAATGGAAAGCTTAGGAAAAATACTACAATTCGCATGTGCCACCTTTTAAATTTAACAAAGAAATGAGAGAATTATGGTCATCACAAGGCGACAGTCTTACTCATAGAGAAGAGTGTAGCCCTGGCCGACCTCGTTTTGAGCATAACTCTCAATCCGACCGTTGGATCTTCGCGATCTTGGGTTCGTTGGAAAGCTTGTCTCTTGAACTTGCAGATCCAGTGGTTTTTTTGTCAAATCTGAAGAAGGTTACACCCCAACCCGTCACTCGCAAAGTAACGGCCTGTGCTGGCTGGAAGTGGCAAAACTTGGCTCTGATACCAAATATTGGAACTTGAGGAGAGAGGGAGTCTTGGAGCAGCGAGCATGTGTGATTGGAAGGCATCACTTGTGCTGAAGAATGTTTGTTCAATCACTTAAAATTATCGAGTACATATAGAGCTAGAGCTTGGGCAAGTCATCCCTCTCACAAGCCACACCACTTAGCCATGGAGGCTAAGGCTCACACACTAGAGTCCATAATGTCACACAAGGGAGGAAATCAGCCTAGTAATCAGGCTGACCACTCACACACGACCTAGAGAGCTAGAGAATGCTCTCATGGCACACTCCTAGCGGTCACAAAACCCACAAACTCATGGAGAATCGCCATGTGTCCATGGCTAGCACACAAGGATCTCACCTCACCTAAAAAGTAAGGAGAGGTACCTTTATCCTAGTCAGCACACTCTGACAAGGCAATCCTAAGACGAAGGACCTTTTTGGATATTTCTCCCATCAGGTCTTGACCTTGGACCTCTTGCCTTTTTCTTTTCTCAGGCTAAGGTATGGAGCCATCACCCATGCCCACCCAGACATCGACGGTCCATGACCCCCGAAACTTTGAAAATTCATATCTCCCAATCCGACCGTTGGATCGGCCTCAAACTTGGACCGAAGACATTTTGCCACCTGATCTTTTGAATGGTGAAGTTGAATTGGTGATGGAAGCAGGCATCTGGTACTTTCTTGGAACTTGCTCCTGTGGACCTGAAACTGAGCCAGATGGCTCCTTTCCCAACACTTTCATTGAAGACGAGATCCTTGGAGATGATGACATGGCTCGTATCCCTCTCCTAGAGGCGATAAGCCTTGCTTGCCACATTGTATTCTATCATCAGCATGTGCGAGCTCTGCGTGTCCCACTTTTGTCGCTTCTCCTTTGCCATGTGCATTTGTGCCAAGCTGCTAAACGCGTGAAGATGGCCCACACTCGGCTTCTTACCGAACCATGCCTCTTACTACGTTATCTGATCTAGGGCCTAAGTTGGAGGGCGGTTCTTGATGTACAACGTAGTGCTCACTACTTTGGTCCAAAAGTCGTAAATCAGCTAAAAGACATGCAGCATGGAGCGCGCCGACTCAACGATGGTGGAGTTAGTGCGTTTTGCTGCGAAAAGTATGGTGCAGTGCCCTATGCCTTGATGCCTGCTGCTGCAAGCTCGTCCGGGAACTCCTTCGTTAGGTACTTTCCACCGCAGTCCCTATGCAGCGCCTTGATTTTCTTGCTAGTCTGGTTCTCCACCATGGCCTTGAACTTCTTGAACCTGTCAAACCACTAGTCCTTGGAGGAAAGGAAGTACATAGCACTATAACGGCTGAAATCATCAATGAAGGTGAGAAGATACCTAGAGCCTCCAAAGCTCTGGGTCTGCATCGGGCCGCACAAATCTGTGAGGACCAGCTCCAGCACCTCTTTTGCGCGCTCTCTTGCTCCAAAGAACACCTCGCGATGTTGCTTCCCCTCCTAACAACCGATGTACAACTAGCGCTTAAAGTTAGTGATGCCGGACAAGTCAAGGATAATCTGCTTTGTTTGAAATTGTTAGAAGGCGCGCATGCCGAAATGGTCATAGCTCGCATGCTAGATTTCACCATCTGTGGCCTGCACTACTGCTATAAGACTTTACTTGTGCGAGATCTTGGTCGTCCTCTGCAGGCGGTACATGTCGCCTTCCTTGACTGACCTCGCCAACTCCTCTCCGGTTTCCTTGTCGAGGATGTAGCCGTAGTCGTCGTCAAAGACAACGCATAATCCTGTGTTGGTGGGAGAGGACATTGAGAGAAGGTTGAACGCACCATCAGGCACATACAGCATGCCAAGGAACACTCCGACTTCAATGCCACGCGCAGTATCCAACCTTATCTCCACAATCCCAATTCCTCAGCATATACCACCCGATCATCACCCAAAGCAATCGGACAAGGGGGAATGGAGAGCACTTGCATAAACCACTCTTTATGGTACGTCAGACTCTTGGTACGTCCAGAGTCCTTGTACTGTGCTACATCCGCCTTTTCTTTCTGCGACATGTCAGATTTTGTCATGATGAGGCGGTCGCGCACCTCCTTGGCTACGTTTATGTTGCGAAAATGGCACACGCCGGTCAGGTTCTGCTGTTACTTCTGCTGATGTTGCTGACGTTGCTGTGACTGCTGCTGCTGTTGTAGTGGACAATGTTGCTTTCGCTACTGCTACTGCTGCTGCTCCTTCTGGTCCCTCTTGAACTTGAAGTACTCTTTCTTGTAGTGCCCCTCTTTCTGGTAATAGTGGCAGTTACCCTTCTTGTTGCCTCTCTGCTGCCCGGACTGTTGGTGCTACTGGTTGCGTGAGAACATGGCCATAAAACCTGCTTCATTGCTGCTGCTACCGCCATTGCGCTTTGCTACATTCCGACGCAGTTCTACCTACACCACATGCGTGCAGATGAAGTCGAGATCAGAGTTGGCTGGCACTCCAACGTCTCTCGCACCGTGTCATAGATCATTGGGAGTCCCCTCACCAAGAGGAGGACAAAGCGCGTGTCTTCCACAGGGTTGTCGGCCGCTTTCACCTGCTTTGGAAGCTCCTTTGTCTGTCCAAGTACGCCTCCATCTCTCCCTCATCCTCCACTTTCAATGCCATCATCTTTGCCTCCAAAAACATGAGGAATACAAAATCCTTGCTCTCATACTTCCTGAATAATGTGTCCCACCCCTTTTTTGCAATAGTCTTGTCACTCACGTACTGAAGATGCGGGTGAGAGATTGTATTAAGAAGCAGCCTGTAGGCCTCCCAGTCCTTCTTCTTCCCCTCCTCATATGCCACTACTGCAGTTGCAGATGAACTTGCATCTGCTGCACGTTTCTACGGCGTCTTCCCTGCCACCACCTCTACAACTGTGATGCCTTTTTCCTGTGGAGGTGGAGCGTGCTCGTCGACGCTCACCACCTCCCACAAGAACCTCTCCTCTAAAAGAAGAAGGGTACGGATCTTCCAAAACGTGAAATTTGCACGTCCTTCCAGCCTCTCTTAGGACTGGGCTGCTGTTATCACGCCTGCTGTTGCCATTTTAAGCCTTGGTGATGTTCAGCACTGCCCTTGAGTTACGGCGCTACCCCTGCTTCTGCTGCTGCTTCTGCCAGAAATCTGTGTGACCAAAAATGGACTACAATGGCCGGTAAACTAGGATTCTTGAAAAACCTGAGCCCATCACTGGAAACATCAGCTCAAAATCTTTCAAATCGACCTCGAAAACAGGGTCTTCAACAGGAGATGTTGAAAGATATGCCCTCCTGAAAGCAGGGTATGCTTCTGCTCCTACTCCAGCTCACACCAGCCAGCTTCTAAACAACGTTTCTCCCAAACGTACCAATTGAATGCAAATATTTTTACACGAATGGAAAGCTTAGGAAACATACCTCAATTGATATGTGCTACTTTTTAAATTTGACAAAGCAACCAGAGAGTTATGGTCATCACAAGGCGACAATCTTACTCAAAGAGAAGAGTATAGCCCTGGCCGATCTTGTTTTGAGCATAACTCTTAACTTGACCGTTGCATCTTTGCGATTTGGGGCTCGTTCAAAAGCTTTTCTCTTCAACTGGAATACCCAAGGATTGATTGTCAAATCTGGTGAATATTTTACCCCAACCTGTCACTCTCAAAGTGACGGCCTGTGATGGCTGAAAGTGGCATTGATAGTAACTGTTGGATCTAGAGAGAGGGAGTCTTAGAGAAAGGAGCATGTGGGACTAGAACGGCATCACTTGTGCTGATCAATGGTTGTTAAATCAATCAAAATGACGGAGAACATATAGAGTTAGAGCTTGGGCAAGTCAGCCCTCTCACAAGCCACACCACTTAGCCATGGAGGCTAAGACTCACACACTAGAGTCCATAATCGTACACAAGGGGGGAAATCAGCCTAGCAATCAGGCTGACCACTCAGACACAACCTAGAGAGCTAGAAAATACTCTCATGGCACACTCCTAGTGGTCATATAACCCACAATGCCATAGAGAATCGCCATGTGTCTCACGTCACCTAAAAAGTAAGGAGAGGTAGTTTTTTCCTAGTGAGGACAATCTGAAAAGGCAACCGAGGAATCTAGGACCTTTTGGATATTTCTTCCATCAGGTCTTGACCCTAGACCTTTTGTTTTTTTCTTTTCTCAGGCTAAGGCGTGGAGCCATTGCGCATGGTCACCCGGATATCGGCGGTCGATGACCCCAAAAACTTGGAAAATTCTTGTCGCCCGATCCGACCGTTGGATCAGCCTCAAACTTTGACTGTAGAAGTTTTGGCACCTGATCTTCTAAATGAGGACGTTGGATTGACAATCGTAGCAGACATCTGGTAGTTTCTTGGAACTAGCTCCTGTTGACCTGAAATTGAACCGGATGCCTCCTGTGCCAACAAGAGGAGAGTCTCACTCTACACTTGGCCACGGTCTAGAGTAAACGGCGCCGACAGGCAAACCGCTGACTGCCCTAGGTATGTCAACCAAGGTAGAGATCACCCACGGAGTGGTGTTTCCACACTGAAAGGTTCACTTAGCGTATCCCAACCGTGGCGAGAGAGTGTTCCAAACTCTCACCCAACTAGCAATGCAACACACCAAAGTATGCACTTACTCTTGTTCTTTACACTCTTTCTTGGTGGCGAACAAGGGATTAGTTTTCTCCCAAGTCTCAAGAGTAAGAGATGATGATACAATCACATGCAAATGTCATGCCTTATATAGTCTTTGGTGAGTGCTCCCAGTGGCTCCTTGGAGGGACTCCCCCCAAGGCTACCCTAGATAGTATCATCAGTTTTGATGACATGGCACCCTTTGTGACCGCCAAGTGGCGCTTGATCCACCTTGGACCTTAGAGGCTTCTAGGAAGCTTCTTTGGCCCTTTTTAGTCACAAAGAAAATTTAGTCCTGGGAGGATTCGACCGCGGACCTCTCGCTTGCGAGACGGCACCTTCACCCACTAGGCTGTAGGAAGTTGTCCTAAGGAGCATGCACCAGGTACAGTACCAAGAGTAGACCAAGGGGACTTACTCGACAAAGATGAGTAGTGCATGCCTTGTCTCTCTTAGCCTCTCTTGCATGTCGCTGGGGGACTTGTGCTACAAGCGCAGTGCATACCCAGTCTAAATCTTTCGCTGATTGGACCAGGGGCATACACAGAACATAACAAACTCTCCTTTGCACTTGCGTCCATCTGCGACTAGATTCCTGCTGCGGCCATGGGCCCAGCGATGTCGGCCAAGTATGAAGTGGGCCGCCCGTTCAGCCCTCATCTGCTGCGCTCACCATCCTGATGCCCCGTGCCCCTGCCATGTGCAGTTCATTGTCCCGCGGCTTCGTCAGGAAGTCCGCGAGCATCTGTTTGGTCGCGATGTACTACAGATCCACCACTCCCTTGGCGACAAGGTCGCGCGTGTAGTGATAGCGGATGTCGATGTATTTGGTCCGCCTGGAGAGAGTGTCTTTGTGTTAGAACTTGAGGAGAGAGGGAACCTTGGAGCAGCGAGCATGTGTAATTGGAAGGGCATTACTTGTGCTGAAGAATGGTTGTTCAATCACTCAAAATGATGGAGTACATATAGAGCTAGAGCTTGGGCAAGTCAGCCCTCTCACAAGCCACACTTCTTAGCCATGGAGACTAAGGCTCACACACTCGAGTCCATAATCTCACACAAGGGAGGAAATCAGCCTAGCAATCAGGCTGACCACTCAGACACGACCTAGAGAGCTAGAGAATGCTCTC
The DNA here is from genome assembly GCA_023375785.1 of Penium margaritaceum. Lineage (NCBI taxonomy): Eukaryota > Viridiplantae > Streptophyta > Zygnematophyceae > Desmidiales > Peniaceae > Penium > Penium margaritaceum. The sequence goes on along the minus strand of SZWC01000572.1, from coordinate 123,456 downwards.
ATGGCACACTCCTAGTGGTCACATAACCCACAAATCCATGGAGAATCGCCATGTGTCCATGGCTAGCACACAAGGATCTCACCTCACCTAAAAGGTAAGGAGAGGTACCTTTATCCTAGTCAGCACACTCTGACAAGGCAATCCTAAGACCAAGGACCTTTTTGGATATTTCTNTCCATAATCTCACACAAGGGAGGAAATCAGCCTAGCAATCAGGCTGACCACTCACACACGACCTAGAGAGCTAGAGAATGCTCTCATGGCACACTCCTAGTGGTCACATAACCCACAAATCCATGGAGAATCGCCATGTGTCCATGGCTAGCACACAAGGATCTCACCTCACCTAAAAGGTAAGGAGAGGTACCTTTATCCTAGTCAGCACACTCTGACAAGGCAATCCTAAGACCAAGGACCTTTTGGATATTTCTCCCATCAGGTCTTGACCCTGGACCTCTTGCCTTTTTTCTTTTCTCAGGCTAAGGCATGGAGCCATCACCCATGCCCACCCAGACATCGACGGTCCATGACCCCCGAAACTTTGAAAATTCATCTCCCAATCCGACCGTTGGATCGGCCTCAAACTTGGACCGTAGACATTTTACCACCTGATCTTTTTAATGGTGAAGTCGGATCAGCGATCAGAGCAGGCATCTGGTACTTTCCTAGAACTTGCTCCTGTGGACCTGAAACTGAGCCAGATGGCTCCTTCCCAATAATCTCCCACTTTGCCGCAGTCAAAGTGGGCTGAGTCCACATGCCTTCATGCAGAACTGCTGCTTCTCACAGGTCACTGGCTTGGTGTAGAAATCAACGACCTGCTTGCTGGTCGGAGTAAACTCCAGCTTGATAGCACCCTCCTGTACCATGTGCCTGATGAAATGATATGCGATATCAATGTGCTTGGTGCGTGCATGGTGCTCAGGATTCTTGGCGAGTGCGATTGCGCTCTGGTTGTCGACGTGCACAGGAACTGGAACTGCTGCACTCCCACTCATCTCTGCCATGAGACGTTGGAGCCAAACTGCTTCCTTGGCTCCAAAGCTGAGAGATACGTACTCAGCTTCTGTGCTCGAGGTCGCCACGACCACCTGCCGCTTGCTGCTCCAGCTGATGGCTCCACCATTCATGAGGAACACATGTCCAGAGATGGATTTGCGGTCCTCAGGGTTTGAAGCCCAATCTGCGTCTGTGTAGCCGATGATGCTGTTGTCATTGCCGTTGTAGGTGATGCCGATGTTGATGGTTCCAGCAAGGTAGCGGAAGATCCGCTTCACTGCCTTCTGGTGCTCCGGTCCGGGATTAGCCATGTGCTGGCTCACAGCGCTCNGCTCTGGTACTTCTGCCGCTCAGCTGCATTTGCTTCTCCATTGAAGCTCACGAGGTACTGCCGCGTCTCGAGCGGCGTGCCGATGGGTTTTGCCTCTGCCATGCCGAACCGCTGCAAAACATCCTTGATGTAGCGGCTCTGCTGTAGCGAGAGAGAGCGTGACTTGCGGTCACGCGTGATCTGGATACCGAGGAAGTATGGTGCCTCCCCGAGATCAGACATCTGGAAGCGCTCCTGCATGGCTTCCTTGAACTCCTGGAGTGCAGACAACGCCAGCTGCTGCCATTTTGAGCCTTGGTGATGCTCAGCGCTGCCCTTGGATGGCGGCACTATCCCTGCTTCTGCTGCTGCTTCTGCCAGAAATCTGTCTGACAGAAAATGGACTGTAGGTGCCAGGAGACTGGGAAGTTTGAAAAACTGAGCCCACCACTGGAAAATTCAGCTCAAAACCTCTCAGATCGACCCATAAAACAGGGTCATCAACAGGGGATTTCAAAAGATATGCCCTCTTGAAAACAGGGTATGCTTCTGCTCCTACTCCAACTCAGACCAGCTTGTTTGTAAACGGCGTTTTTCCCAAACGAATCGATGGAATGCAAATATTTTTGCACTAATGGAAGGCTTAGGAATAATACTACAATGCGCATGTGTCACTTTTTAAATTTGACAAAGAAATGAGAGAGTTATGGTCATCACAAGGTGACAGTCACACTCATAGTGAAGAGTGTAGCCCTGGCCGATCTCGTTTTGAGCATACTTCTCAATCCGACCGTTCGATCTTCGGGCTGTTGGGCTCGTTAGAAAGCTTGGCTTTTGAACTTGAAGATCCTGTGGTTGATTGTCAAATCTGGTGAAGGTTTAACCCCAACCCGTCACTCTCAAAGTGACGGCCTGTGCTGGCTGGAAGTGGCAGAACTTGGCTCTGATACCAAATGTTGGAACTTGAGGAGAGAGGGAGCCTTGGAGCAGCGAGCATGTGTGATTGGAAGGGCATTACTTGTGCTGAAGAATGGTTGTTCAATCACTCAAAATGATGGAGTACATATAGAGCTAGAGCTTGGGCAAGTCAGCCCTCTCACAAGCCACACCACTTAGCCATGGAGACTAAGGCTCACACACTAGAGTCCATAATCTCACACAAGGGAGGAAATCAGCCTAGCAATCAGGCTGACCACTCAGACACGACCTAGAGAGCTAGAGAATGCTCTCATGGCACACTCCTAGTGGTCACAAAACCCACAAATCCATGGAGAATCGCCATGTGTCCATGGCTAGCACACAAGGATCTCACCTCACCTAAAAGGTAAGGAGAGGTACCTTTATCCTAGTCAGCACACTCTGACAAGGCAATCCTAAGACCAAGGACCTTTTTGGATATTTCTTCCATCAGGTCTTGACCTTGGAGCTCTTGCCTTTTTTCTTTTCTGAGGCTAAGGCATGGAGCCATCGACGGTCCATGACCCCCTGAAACTTTGAAAATTCATATCTCCCAATCCGACCGTTGGATCGGCCTCAAACTTGGACCGTAGACATTTTGCCACCTGATCTTCTCAATGGTGAAGTGGGATCGACGATCGGAGCAGGCATCTGGTACTTTCCTGAAACTTGCTCCTGTGGACCTGAAACTGAGCCAGATGGCTCCTTTCCCAACACTTTGAACGCGATGTCCATCGTGCTCTGGTTGTCGACGTGGACGACCGTGGCCTCCTTTTGTGGTGTGTGCATCTCAGGGAGCAAGCTGCGTAGCCACTGCGTCTCTTTGCACACCTCAGACAGCGCCACGTACTCAGCTTCTGCGGTTGAGATGGAGACACAGTCTTGCTTACGGCTGGCCCACGACACAGCGCCACCGTTCACAAGGCACACAAAGCCCGAGGTGGACTTCCTACCATCCACGTTGCCTCCAAAATCTGCATCGGTGTAGCACTTGAGGCACAAAGGGTCTGTTCCTTGAAGGCCGCCGTACTGCAGCCCCATGTGCCGTGTCTTGTTGAGATAGCGCAAAATGCGCTTCACGGCCTGCCAGTGGAGTGGCCTAGGGTTGGCCACGAACCGACTGACTAGTCCCACAACAAAGGAGATATCCGGCCGCGTGCCAATCATGGCAAACATGATGCTACCCACTGCAGACTGGTATGGCACATCCTGCATTTTGCGGCGCTCGGCTTCCGTGCTGGGGGAGTGGGCGGAGGTGCAATTGCATTTCGTGGGGAGAGGAGTGCTGAGGGGTTTTGCGTCTTCCATGCCATAGCGCCGAAGCACCTCTGAGATGTACTTCGTGTGGTTGAGCTCGATGGTGCCTGCAGTTCGGTTGCGATGTATAGCAATGCCCAAGTAGTACTCGAGCTCGCCCATGTCCTTCATCTGAAACCGCCCATGCAACTTCTCCTTGAGGGCCTCGAGGGCCTTCATGGAGGTTGAGGCCAGAATCAGGTCATCCACGTAAAGCGCTACCAGCAACAGCCCCTGGTCATGCGCACGCACATACACGCTGGGGTCGTTGTGGCAGTGCGAGAAGCCTAGGCCAGCCATGAAGCTGTCCATCTCCTTGTACCAGATCCTTGGGGCCTGTTTCAGCCCGTAGAGCGCCTTGATGAGGCGATTCACCTGCCCGGGTTTTGCCTTGACACCCTCGGGCACCTCCATTAGTATCTCCTTGTCAAGCTTCTCGTAAAGGAAGGCGGTCTTGACGTCCATCTGGTAGATTTCCATGTTGCGCGCCGCAGCCACAGCCAGCAAGGTACGGATGGATGGGAAAGACGCGACAGGAGAGTAAGTCTCGTCGTACTCAGACCCTGCTCTCTACGAGAACCCCTTCGCAACAATCCTTGCCTTGTACTTGTCGATGCTGTTGTCTTGCTTGCGTTTGATGCGTAAGACCCACTTCACGCCCACCACGTGTGCGTTTGGTGGTCTGTCCACCAGCTCCCACGTTCCGTTCTCTTTGATGGAGGCGAGTTCGCTCTCCATCGCCTCCTTGTGCTTAGCGGCGTCCGGCCGCGAGAGAGCCTCGACGATGGTAGCTGGCTCTCCCTGCGCAAGGCACGACCAGCTCAGGCCAGTCCACCCGGCCTTCCCTCCGTCGTACTGCTTCGCAGGCTTTGCTTGGCGCTCACTACGTCGCAGTGGTGCTGGTGCTAGCTGCTTGTGCTGCTGCTACTGATGTGCTTCCCCAGGAGGGGTCGCTGGGAGGGAAGAGCCACAGGCCTCCGAGGAGGCCTCGGATGTCTCCGACGCGGTGTCAGATGTCATTTCCGCTTCAGCCTGAGCGGACGCTCTCCCTGAATTGGCAGCCTCGCTGTCTACGGCCACTGGCGTCCCACGCCAGTTAGGCGGGGGTGTGTCACCCGCCTCCAGCAGCACGATCCACTCTCCCTGTTCTGGAGAGCTCTCTGGGTCCAGCAGTTCTTCCTTGCCGTGTGACTCTTCCTGGAAGGTCACATCTCTGGAGGTGATGACTCTCCCTACTGCCTGGTCCCACAGCCTGTACGCCTTGTGCGCGGCCTCGTAGCCGATCATCACGCACTTGCGCGCACGTGCATCCAACTTTCTCGCTCCTTGCCCGTCCTGGACTTTGGCCCAAGCCGTGCAGCCGAATGCCTTTAGGTGAGAGGCATCCGGCTTTTTTCCCGACCACGCCTCCTGCGGCGTCATGCGTTCTGCACTTTGCTCCTTTTTTGTCCCCTTGCTGCGCAATACTGCAGCAGGCATGAGGTTGATGAGGTAGCATGCAGTGCGCGCTACTTTCGCCTAGAAGCGAGGGAGGAGCTTTGAGTCGAACAGCATGGTTCGCGTCATGGCCAGGATGGTCTGGTTCATGCGCTTGGCCACGCCATTGCTTTGCGGTGTGTAGGGGGTAGTAGGTTGGTGGACAATGTCGTGTGCCCGAAGCCACGGCTTGCACCCCTCGTACTCTCCGCCGTTGTCGTTCCGTAGGGCCTTGACCTTCTGTCCGGTTTGTCACTCCATCATGGCGACAAACACTTATAGGCGCTCCAGCACCTCTCCCTTGGTTTTGAGGAAGTACATCCACACCTTCCGAGAGTAATCATCAATGAAGGTGAGGAGGTACTTGGAGCCGCCGTTGGACATGGTGCGCATGGGGCCACACACGTCGCTGTGGACGAGGTCGAGTATGCCCTCTGCTCTGCGACCAGTTTTGGAGAAGTGTTTTTTCTTTGTCTTGCCTTGCAGGCAAGCCTCACACCCAGCGTTGCATCCACCCTTCAGCTCACACCCCTCCAGCCCGTGTACAAGCTTGTGCTCCTGCATGGCCTGCAGGGTGCTGTTGGCCACGTGCCCAAGGCGTCTGTGCCACAGCTTCGCAGTTGCTGCTCCTCCGTCTTTAGCCGCCACAACAGGCGACATGGATGGTGTCTTGGCGTTCGGCGATGGTGCAGCTTCCGCTCCTGCCTCTTCCGTCCCAGCGTGCCCTTCCGCGCTCTTCGTCTGCAGAACGTAGAGCCCATCCGTTCGAGGCACCTAGGCGACAAGGTCTGATGCAGCGTAGGTAATCGTCACGTCCTCGTTCTTGAGGATGACGGCTTCCTTTTGTGTGAACACCACTGTCATCGTGTGATCCGTAATCCGCGAGACAAAGAGGAGGTTCGCGGCAAAAGTTGGCATGTAGACGATGTTCTGCAGCCGCAACTCCTTGTCGGCTCCGTTGAGCCGCGTGTGTACGACCTTCTCTCCCTCACGAGCCGCGTACTCGATGCCGCCGTTGGCGCACTGGAACTTGGCCGTGGATGGTGTGAGGGACGAGAAGCCACATGCCTCACGAGAGGTGTGGTAGTCCGTGCCACTGTCGAGCCCAAAGGCTCCCGGCCGCAGCAACGCAGAGCCCTTGGGAGGGGCCTTGCTCTCGGCCATCATGCTCGTGGACGTCGAGTCCAACTTCTTACTCATGTTGCTGCTCCCACCACCGCCTCCTTCCTTCTTTGGTGCGCGACACTCCTACGCCCAATGCCCGGCCTTGCCACAATTGTGGCACGTGCCCTTCTTCTTGCCGTTCTTCCCGCCGCCACTACCTCTGCTGTTGCCATGAGAGGAGGTGCCTCCCGAGCCACTCGCATATGCGGCGTTGTTGACGACGCCGTTGTTGCGCCGCATGACCTCGTTCCGGACAAACTCGGAGACACGAGGGTACGTGAACTCCGACTCCTCCCAACCACCCAAGGTGGTGATCATGGGACTCCAGCTTGGCGGCAAGGCCATGAGGAGAATTATGGCCTACATTTGTTCGTCGGGCTGCCAGGACATGGCGCGGGCTTCTTGAAGCAGTCCTTCGAACTGCTGGAGGAAGTCCAAGATGGACTCCCCCTCGCCCACCCGCAGCCCGATGAGGCGCTGCAGAATGAAGAGTCGATTGGCGAGGGAAGTTGACTGGTACACGTTTGTCAGCTTGGTGTAAGCCTCAGCTGCCGTCGTGCACCCCTCGATGTGGGAGATTAGGGAGGGGCTTATGGACGTGACGAGGAGTGCAAGAGCGATGTCATTTCGCTCTTGCCACCCTGCGTATTCCGCGCTTGACTTGTCCTCCGGTGCTACCTCCGTCTCTTTTAGCATGTTGAGGTACCCGCGCACGCGCATCACCACCTCAAACTGCCATTTCCACGTGCCGAAGGCTTTGCCATCGAAGCATGCGATGGCGTTGGCCGCACCCAACTCGGCGGGCCGTGAGGTGACTGGAACGATCTCTTGACCCCCCGGCATGATTGCGGTGTGGTCAAGGATACTCACTTAGTCTCTAATGTTCTGCTTCGTTCAGGCCGATGTAGGTCGATGAGGCTGATGACTGCTATAGATTTTCAAGGTGCAGTCCGTTGCATACCCCTCCCGCCGATGTTCTCTTAGCTATTGTGGAGGAAGTGCTCCCTCAGACACGGGGTCATACCCACAAGGGCAGAGCGTAACCCGCTTAGGACTCGAGGGTCATACCAACAATGGCAGAGCGTATCCTCGTTCCTTGTCCGTGGAGAGCAAAAGTGGACCACGGGTCCAACCCGCGTCTGGTCTCTCACAATGCGTACCTTGGTCCAAGTGGACCCACGATGAAGCAGATGGAGCAGTAGTGTCTTGTCTGCTTCAGAGGTACCTGTCACGTGAACTGAGCTTTGGTACAAAAAACTAAGTTTCCCGATCAGTGTGGGCCCATAACCCTTTGTCACTCCGTACTTGGCCACGGTCTAGAGTAAACGGCGCCGACAGGCAAACCGCCGACCGCCCTTGGTATTT
>SZWC01000572.1:50631-115871 GCA_023375785.1 Penium margaritaceum | reverse complement strand
TGTTGTTATTTGAATGCCCCTTGGCCACTAGTCTCCAGAATTGGCGAGTAGTGGACGGACCAGGCATGCACTGCTCATGTGGAGCAAGTCCCCTGGGTCCGGTCCAACAGACCAGGCATGCACTGTCCTTGTTCAAGGATAAGTCCCCTGGGTTTTTCTGATGATGGCTATTCAGATTGTGAATCTGACCATACCAATGAAAAGAGCAGGTGTCAAACTGTCAGCTGTCCAAGATTCGGGCTGATCCAACGGTCGGATTGGAAGATGCAAGATGTGCCTTGGATCAGGGGATGTCTTCCCTGATTGAGGGGATGACCTCCTTAATTTAAGGAGTGACATCGGCCGAGGCGCGCGCGCTTCGGGTTAGCCGAGGCGCGTGCGCTTCGGCTGCCAAAGGCACTCCTTAGCTATTTATGCCTTGTACTTGCCATTGTCTCAACTACTCCTTCACTTGATGTCTCTTGTTTGAGCTGTGCGCTTGAGACTGAGCTTGATATGAACTGCTAAGGTGGTTGTAATCTTGCTCGTGTGAGAGTGCTGACTTAATTTGTTGGGCTCTCACACCAAGGAAGAAGAAGGCTTAGAGGGCGGGAGCCCCTAAGACCTTGAGCGAAAGCACCTGGGTAGCTAGGTCTCACCAGAGGCATAGTTAATTCCTTGGGGGTGATCGTGATCCTTGGGTGAAATTCCCTTGGACGGTCGGCAGNTTCGGGCTGATCCAACGGTCGGATTGGAAGATGCAAGATGTGCCTTGGATCAGGGGATGTCTTCCCTGATTGAGGGGATGACCTCCTTAATTTAAGGAGTGACATCGGCCGAGGCGCGCGCGCTTCGGGTTAGCCGAGGCGCGTGCGCTTCGGCTGCCAAAGGCACTCCTTAGCTATTTATGCCTTGTACTTGCCATTGTCTCAACTACTCCTTCACTTGATGTCTCTTGTTTGAGCTGTGCGCTTGAGACTGAGCTTGATATGAACTGCTAAGGTGGTTGTAATCTTGCTCGTGTGAGAGTGTTGACTTAATTTGTTGGGCTCTCACACCAAGGAAGAAGAAGGCTTAGAGGGCGGGAGCCCCTAAGACATTGAGCGAAAGCACCTGGGTAGCTAGGTCTCACCAGAGGCATAGTTAATTCCTTGGGGGTGATCGTGATCCTTGGGTGAAATTCCCTTGGACGGTCGACAGTTGCCATTGTGTCGGCGCTGTTTTCTAGACCGGAGCCTCAGGCCACGTGACTCAGGAATAACACCTCCTCCCCAAGGCTACCGTAGACAGTGTCATCAGTTTTGATGACATGGCACCCTCTGTGACCGCCAAGTGGCGCTTGATCTACCTTGGACCTTAGAGGCTTCTAGGAAGCTTCTTTGGCCCTTTTTAGTCACAAAGAAAATTTGGTCCTGTGAGGATTCGACCCCGGACCTCTCGCTTGCCAGACGACACCTTCACCCACTAGGCTATAGGAAGCTAAGGAGCATGCACCAGGTACACTACCAAGAGTAGACCAAGGGGACTTATTCCACAAAGATGAGTAGTGCATGCCTTGTCTCTCTTAGCCTCTCTTGCATGTCGCTGGGGGACTTGCGCTACAAGCGCAGTGCATACCCAGTCTAAATCTTGTGTTGATTGGATCACGGGCATACACAGAACATCACAGTACCAAGAGCCTGACGCACCACAACGAGTGGTTTACATAGCTGTTCTCCATTCCTGTCCATCTGATTCCTTTGGGTGATGATCGAGTGGTGTACGGTGAGGAGATTGGGATTGTGGAGATATGGTTAGAGACTTTGCATGGCATTCAAGTGGGAGTGTTCCATGGCATACTGTATGTAGCTGATATTGCGTTCAGCCTTCTCTCAGTGTCCTCTCTTACCAAGACACGACTGCAAGTTGTCTTTGACGACGACTATGGTTACATCCTCGATAAGGAACCCGAAGAGGAGTTGGTCAGGTCGGTGAAGGAAAGGGACATGTATGGCCTGCTGGGCGACCAAGATCCCACGCGAGTAGAGTCTTGTAGCAGTAATGCAAGCCACAGATGGCAAAATCTGGCATGCGTGCTATGGCCATATCAGCATGCGCGCCTTGCAGCAAGTTCAAATGAAGTAGATGGTGCGTGATTCACCCACCATCTCTAACTTTATGCATCGGCTCTTTGGAGGGGAAGCGACATCGTGAGGCGTTGTCGGGAGCAGGAGAGCGCGCGAAGGAGGTGTTGGAGCTGGTCCACACAGATTTGTGTGGTCTGATGCAAGCCCAGAGCTTTGGATGCTCGAGGTGTTTTCTCACCTTCATTGATGATTTCAGCTGTTACACTACTGTGTACTTCTTTTCCTCTAAGGACCAGTGTTGTGACAGATGCAAGGAGTTCAAGGTCACGGTGGAGAACCAGACTGGCAAGAAAATCAAGGCGTTGCGCAGCGACTGCAGTGGAGAGTACCCGAGTAAGGAATTTCAGGAATACCTCGCAGCAGCATGCATGAAGACGCAGCGCACCGCGCCATACTCACCGCAATAGAATGGCATAGCAGTACATGTAAACCGCACCATCGTTGAGTCAGCGCACTCCATGCTGTATGCGGCTCGGCTGACCTACTACATATGGGCCGAAGTAGTGAGCAATGTGGTGTACATCAAGAACTGCAATCCAACCAAAGTCCTGGAGTAGATGATGCCGTACGAGGCATGGTTCGGCAAGAAGCTGACCGTGGGTCATGTTTGTGCATTTAGTAGCTTCGCACACATGCACGTGCCAAAGGAGAAGCGGCAAAAGAGGGATACAAAGAGGGCAAAGATGCTGATGATTGGCAATGACGTGGTAAGTAGGGTGTATCAACTGTACCAGAGGGATACAGGCCACGTCATCATCTCTGGGGATCTTGTCGTCAACGAGAGCAACGTCATCGGTACTAACATTGTCTATGAAGAGGCAGCAGAAGCAGCACTTGACGAGGCAGCTGGAGCAGATATCTTTCTTTTGGAAAATCAGGATCTTCATCACCATAAGGCCGATTCCTGATCAGGTGGTATCACAGGACAGATCTCCTTGTCAGCCGTCCACTGTCCAAATTTCAGCCAATTTGGATGGCTCGATCTGGAGATATGGGGAAAAGGAGAAAAGTGACATAGATTATATCACTATCTCACAAGTGTCCTATTCTATGCTCGGCATGGGCACTTGGGGTAAAATGATAAGAGGACTGGGGGAGAGGTCGCCACTCTCTCCCCCATCCTTCTACCTACTCTCCCAGACTCTACTCTACTGGTCTCTGCTCTACCGATGGCGGGGTCCGTTACCATCATCCGGGAGTCTAACCCGGTACGAGGGCCTGCCGTAGCCTCCTATTGATTTGGCAAAATACTGCAGACGGCCACATTAAATTTTTGTGTCATTTGCGCAAGTATAGGTTATGGCTTCGGCGAGGACCGAGTGCAAGTACGAGAGTGCGAGGGTGAGCTCCTCTCGATACGATGGGTGCTGACATGGCGAGTGGTGGAGCAGCAGAAACATGGACCGAAGATCGGAGCAGATGGACGGGCTTCGATTGAGGCATGGGATCGAGAGAACGGAGCTACGGGATCTTTATAAACAATGGATCGATGGATCGGAGAGCATGGCATAGACGATGGAGTGATTACAGCCGTCGCGGGATCGAGAGTGCGAGTAGGAGCTCCTCTTCACCCGACGAGCGAGAAGATCGACGGGAGCAGAGGACCTGCCGAAGATCCGGATGATCTCATCCGTGGATCGCACCGAGGGCACTGGGCATCCGCAAATCTTGGTCGCTCGGTGACTGGGGACACCGACCGGCGTCCGGGACGCTCGAGGAAGACACAAGCGGACCAGACAGACCAAGGTACTCAAGCCATGTATCAACCTCGACCTGGATATCCTCAACAGGCTCCCAGGCCTTATGTTCATCCAGGGGATCATATCTGTTGGCGATGCAACAAAAAGGGGCACATCCAACTTGACTATCCGACTCGTCCAGAGCAACGACCGTGATTCAATGCGCCAACGCGCAACAGTCGGAATGCTCTTCTCACTGATGAGACTCCATCAACCTTTTTCTCATCTTTTTCAACACTGTTCCCATCTCATCTCAGGTTTTACATGTCACAATTCCACTGACATGCAGCAAAACTCGGATAGTGACTCTATTCCCCAGGTAAATGTTTTCACATCCGACGTAACCGACTTCGAACAACACCCTTCAAACTCAAGTGGAGCAAGTTCTGACTTCTCAATCAATCATGCAAAACCCATCCTAGAAGAACTGGCAATGTGCTCCGTTGACTGTGCCTACCTATTCGCTGCGGGAGTCCTTGCCTGGATTACTGACTCGGGATGTACCAAGCATATGACCTGTCGCAAGGAATGGTTCACCGCGAGGTTGTACGTACTCCCAGTACGTACAACCTTGCGGAGTTTGTGTGGGTGATGGACGACTCATCCCAGCCTATGGTGAAGGTATAGTGCGAGTGCTTATTACCCTTCAAGAGCAGCAGGTGACGCGCACCTTCAGCCAGGTCTTATTCGTCCCTGAACTTGCGGCTAACCTCCTATCCGTCGGACCCATCAACCACAACGGCTTCAGAGTGGTTTTTGATTTGGACAAGAACTGCAAGATTCTGCACACCAAAGGGAATCTAGCCGCCGTTGCTACTCGTACTGGTCACCTGTCAATTCTCGACTCAGAGGAGGTGCCATCAACTATGCTGACAAATGAACCAGAAGTCGCATTTATGGCAGCTGTTTCTTCTGACTGCCGTCATCCCACCTCGGCTACTTCCACAGCTGACTTATGGCATCGCCGGCTTGCCCACGTCAACTATGCCACTCTACATTACATGGTACAACAATGGGATCATGATCTCCCATTCGGACTTACAAAGCCTTCCAATACACCACCATGCAGCGGCTGTTTGACAGGCAAACAACATAAAAAACCATTCAAGGCGCATCCAACTACAACAACAATACAAAAGCTGGAACTGCTTCACATGGACCTCTGCTACATCAAGGAAGGTTCCCTGTCAAACAAGCACTACTTCCTGGTCATCATCGATGACTACAGCCATTTCGTTTGGGTCAAGTTTCTCCGCTACAAAAATGAGGCCGCCCATATCATCACGACCTGGATACGGCATATTGAAAATGAAACCAACCTCACTATGAAGAAATTCAGAACTGACAATGGTGGTGAGTTCATTTGTCACTCACTCAACTCTTTCTTCCAGCAGAAAGGTATCCAACACCAATGCACCGTTCCCCACACGCCTCAACAAAACGGGAAGGCTGAGTGCATGAATCAGACTCTCCAGGAATGCGCTCGCACAATGCTACACACAGCTGCACTACCATCCGTCTTTTGGAGGGAGGCTCTCTCCACTGCAGCCTACATTACTAATCGATTGCCCATAGTCAAACTTCCCAATGCTACTCATACACCATATGAAGCATGGACCGATGCGAAACCTCATCTGCAACACATTCGCATCTTTGGCTGCACCGCTCACATCTGTTTACGCCGAGAACTGCGCTCCAAGTTGGAGCCGCGGTCTTAGGCCTGTATCCTTCTTGGATATGAAGACAACAACGACATCTACAGAGTTTGGGATCTTGCTACGCAAACCGTAGCCCGTGCACGACAACCCATCTTTGATGAAAACACATTCCTTAACACAAGGATTCTTCCTATTTCACCCATCGTCACCATACCTGTGGACACGGCTCCCGAGCCCATTCAGAAGTTCATCGTTGATCCTATCGTTGATGAACATGCTGATGTGCTTCCTCCAGTGTATCCTCATGAACACACCACTCGAGAATCTTTTCCATCATCAGCACCGGATGCTCCGCTGCTGTCTGCTGCCATCCCTGGTCTTTGTCGCTCCACCCTTAACCACACTACTCCAACGTATTTTCAACTCGCCATGCCTCACACGTCAGACAATGAAGATGACAGTGCTCTCGTCACTCAAATCGTCGATCCCATCAGCTACAAGGATGCCATGCGTCGACCTTATGCAGCTCTTTGGCGCCACGCCAGCCAAGAAGAATTTGATCAGCTTAAAAAACAATGTATATGGGATCTTGTCCCACAGCCGCCGGATCAACCTGTCGTTATATGCAAGTGGGTGTTTTGAAGAAAACTCAACAGTGCCGGCGAGCCTGAATGATACAAAGCTCACCTCGTAGCCCGCGGTTACAGTCAGGTTCTCGGCGTCAACTACAATGATACCTTCACCCCAGTGGCCAAGTATTCCTCCATTCCTGTCATATTGTCTCTTGTTACTGCTAACGGTTGGATTTTGCATCAGATGGATGTCAAATGCGCCTTTCTCAACGGGGACGTGAATGAGACCATCTACATGACACAACCTGAGGGCTTTATGGAACCTAACAAGGCTCATCTCGTCTGTCGTCTTAAGCGCTCTCTCTACGGGCTCAAGCAGGCCCCACGGCAATAGAATATCAAGATTCATGAGTTCTTCCTTGGGCAAAATCTGACTCGTCTCCATTCTGATCACTCGATCTACTATCTCTCCGGAGCTAATACCATCGGCATCATTCTTTATGTCGATGATCTCATCCTGTTTGGTCCCACGCTGGACACCATCTCCGCTTTCAAAGATCAGCTATCTCGGCGTTTTGAGATGAGCGACATGGGTCCCTTGACATATTATCTCGGCATTCAAGTGCATCAACAGCGGGACAATCACATCGTTCTCAATCAAGCCACGTCTGCACAACGCGTCGCTGATAAGTTTCAACTCAGTGACGCCAATCCCATGGCTACACCCTTGGCACTTTAGCATGGCCTCTCCAGAGTCCCCGCTCCGGCGGATCTTCTCGCTCCCGCCGACGCCAAAGTTTTTCCCAGCATGGTGGACTCCCTGATGTATGCCTCTGTTGCGACATGTCCTGATCTTTCTTATGCTGTCGGCATCCTCAGCCAAGGCTGCCAGAACACCACCACTGCTCACATCGTTGCGGCCAAACGGAGCGTTCGCTACTTGCGCTCCACCGTCGATCTTGGAATTCGGTACTCTTCCACCGGTGACAACATTCTTCATGGCTTCTGTGACCGGATCTCTCCGGTGATCACGCCACTAGTCGATCGACGTCTGGCTACGTCTTCCTTCTCAATGGTGGCCTTGTCAGTTGGCGCTCAAAGAAGCAATCCGTGGTGGCCCTGTCTTCCAAAGAAGCTGAATACATCGCTGAGAGTGAAGCGACTCGTGAAGCCGTCTGGCTTCGCATGCTTCTCTGTAAACTCGGCTTCGACCACCTCGTACCTACCACCATCAACTGCGACAACGAAGGTGCCATTGCCCTCTTCGAGGATCCCATTCTCCATGACCGCGCCAAACACGTTCACCGGCAGTATCACTACGTCCGCGACGCAGTTGCCGACGGTGAGGTTCGTATGCTCTACATTCCTACCGAGCAGCAATCCGCTGACATCTTCACCAAGCCTCTTTTTGCCGACCGTCATGCTGCGCTCTGTGCTCGCCTCGGCTTGCTCTCTCTCCCTGCTCCTGCATCCTCTGGGTCCTCTTCTTCTGTCCTCCCTGCATGAGGCGTTGGGATGGACGAAGATGACCGACGGCAATGCCGCTCTCCCCTCCCGTTTCCGTGCCTCCTCGCTCTGCCCTTCTCTCGCGCTCCCCGCATGGCCTCCCGGGTTCCCCCATATAAGGCGTTGGACCCGGTGGTCGTGCGTGGAGCCTGCTTCTCTGTCCGCTCTTTTCCACCAACTTCTGCCTCCCTTTCCCGTGTCCTGTTCCTGCTGTCTCGCGGCTCACTCCTCGCATCCCGACAACGTTCAGGGTGCGGTTTGCTCCCCGCTTTACACCATGCTCCGTTTCTGTTCCTCTCCTCCCTGGAGGCTGCGCGTTCTCTTTTTGCATTTCTCCTCTGCTCTTCACCTCGCAGCTCGCCTTCTCCAGTCAAGAAACCGATGGTGGGCTACGGATGTCTGCCCACCACGGGTCCCGGCCATGTGTGGGGTTTCGGTCCCACATGTGTCCGGGCAGGAGGTTCCCCGATAGCACCCCTCACTCTGCCGTACGGCTCTGCCTCGGTATTGGCCCAAGTTAAGTACACTAAGCGGGCCATCGGGTGCCTCCTGTTCTGCTATTTAGTCTGGCATCGGCTTGGGCCGCCCGGAGAGGGAACTCTCATCTCCACCGTCGATGAGCATTTTTTGGACGTTGGTGTCCTGGCCTCGCCGTCTCTTCTTTGCCGTTTGCTTTTCTGCTTGAATGCCACCCCTTCACGGGCTTGGCATTCAAGGGGGGAAATGTTGGAAAATCAGGATCTTCATCACCACAAGGCCGATTCCTAATCAAATCGTACCGCTGGATAGATCTCCTCGTCAACCGTCCACTGTCCAAATTTCAGCCAATTTGGATGGCTCGATCTGGAGATATGGGGAAAAGGAGAAAAGTGACATAGATTATATCACTATCTCACAAGTGTCCTATTTTGTGCTCGGCATGGGCACTTGGGATAAAACGGCAAGAGGGCTGGGGGAGAGGTCGACACTCTCTCCCCCACCCTTCTACCTACTCTCCCAGACTCTACTCTACTGGTCTCTGCTCTACCGATGACGTGGTCAGTTACCATCGTCCGGGAGTCTAACCCGGTACGAGGGCCTGCCGCAGCCTCCTATTGATTTGGCAGAATACACCGGACGGCCACATTAAGTTCTTGCCTGATTTGCGCAAGTACAGGTCATGGCTTCGGTGAGGACTGAGTGCAAGTACGAGAGTGCGAGCGTGAGCTCCTCTCAATACGATGGGTGACATGGCGAGTGGTGGAGCAGCGGAAACATGGACCGAAGATTGGAGCAGATGGACGGGTTTCGATTGAGGCATCGGATCAAGAGAACGGAACTACGGGATCTTTATAAACAATGGATCAATGGATCGGAGAGCATCGCGTAGACGATGGAGCGATGGTAGCCATCGCGGGATCGAGAGTGCGAGCACGAGCTCCTCTACACCGAACGAGCGAGAAGAACAAGGGGAGCAGAGGACCTACCGCAGATCTGGACGATCTCGTCCGTGGATCGCACTGAGGGCGCTGGGCATCCGCAAACCTCGGTCGCTCGGTGATTGGGGACACCGACCGGCGTCCGGGACGCTCGAGGAAGACAGAAGCGGACCGGACAGACCAAGCTCGTGCATTCTGCTTGCTCTTTGTATTTCCTAGTCACTAGACTAGTACAAATAGGTAGTAGTTTCATGTGTAGATTGCTTCGTCTGTTCTGCACCATTTTTCAGGTATAGCATATCGTTGGAAAGCTCAAGAGACGAGCCGTGTATCTCTGACTTTTGTGTAACCTCTTAGATCATGAGTGTATAACGGAAAGTGATTCTTTGCACCGTACAGTTGTTGAGTGTATAACACACTGGATTTCAGTCACAGTTGCTTGATTTTTAGTATCTCCAGAGACACCTATGATCCTGGAGAAGTGCTAATTTTAGCACTTTCCTGACCTATTCTCTCGTGATCCTTCCTCTACTGTGACAGTGGGAGAACCAATCTATTCTCCCATGTCTGATGCAGCAGATACATCGGTCTCATCAGCAAAAGCAAAGGAAGAAGATGCACCGCCATCAGCAAGAGCAGTTATGCCAGTAGTACTACGCTAGCCACGTGCTAACGCTCCAGTACCTGGTCGAAGGTACCCTCTTAGGATGTGCTACAAGCTTGGTGAATTTGGGCATTTCTAATTGTTGGATCTCGAGGAGAGAGGGAGTCTTGGAGCAGCGAGCATGTGTGATTAGAAGGCCATCACTTGTACTGAAGAATGGTTATTCAATCACTCAAAATGATGGAGTACATTTAGTGCTAGAGCTTGGGTAAGTCAGCCCTCTCACAAGCCACACCACTTAGCCATGGAGTCTAAGGCTCACACACTAGAGTCCATAATCTCACACAAGGGAGGAAATCAGCCTTGCAATCAGGCTGAGCACTCAGATATGACCTAGAGAGTTAGAGAATGCTCTCATGGCACACTCCTAGTAGTCACATAATCCACAAACCCATGGAGAATTGCCATGTGTCCATGGCTAGCACACAAGGATCTCACCTCACTGAAAAAGTAGGGAGAGGTACCTTTATCCTAGTCAGCACACTCTGACAAGGCGATTGCCTTGGGTATTTCTCCCATCAGGTCTTGACCCTGCACTTCTTGCCTTTTTCTTTTCTCTCACTAAGGCATGCAGCCATCACCCATGCCCACCCAGACATCGACGGTCCATGACCCCCGAAACTTTGAAAATTCATCTCTCAATCGGACTGTTGGATCGACCTCAAACTTTGACAGTAGACATTTTTCCACCTGATATTTCCAATGGTGAAATTGGATTGACAATCGGAGCAGGCATCTGGTACATTCCTGGAACTTGCTCCTGTGGACCTGAAACTCAGCCGGATGGCTCCTTTCCCAACTCTAATGAGCGGACGTTGTACAAGGAGTCCATGGCTGCACCAGATATAGCAGATTAGGCACAAGCGTTGCAGCACAAGATATAGTCACAGCTCGACAACGGTACATGGGAGCTGACTGAGCTTCCACTTGGACGCAAGGTAGTCAAGTGCAAGTGGGTGTTCAAAAAGAAGAGGGGTGGAGATGGCAACCTCGAAATCTACAAGTCGAGGCTGGTTACCAAGGGCTACTCGTAGTAGGAAGGCATCGACTACACGGAAACCTTTGCTCTTGTTGCAAAATTTGTCTGAGTGCCTCATTTGAGGACTTCGAGATTCACCACATGGATGTCAAGACGGCATTCTTGAACGGTGACTTGGAGGAGGAGATTTACATGGAGCAGCCGGAGGGGTTCGTCATGGATGGTCATGAGCACTTCGTTTGCAAGCAGTAGAAGTCGTTGTACGGCCTCGAGCAAGCGTCGCGTACTTGGAACAAGAAGTTAGATGCGGCGTTACAATGCATGGGGTTTGAGCACAGTTCGTGTGACTACTACGTCTATCACTGGCAGCATGATCATGAGGTACTCATCATCATCATCTATGTGGATGACATGCTCCTCCTTTCAAAGAGCATGTCTGCCCTATAGGAGTTCAAGGACGCCATGCAAGAGCGCTTCCATACTTCCTCGGCATTCACATCACGCGTGACCACAAATCACGCTCTCTCCCTGTAGTAGAGCCGCAACATCAAGGATCTCTTGCAGCGGTTCGGCATGGCCGAGGCCAAAGCGATCGGCACGCCGATGGAGACGCGGCAGTACCTTGTGACCTTCAATGGAGAAGCGGATGTAGCTAAGCGGCAGAAGTACCAAAGCATCATCGGTAGTGTCATGTACCTGATGGTGGGAACCAGGCGGGACCTCACACAGGCTGTTAGCGCTCTGAGCCAGCACATGGCCATTTCCAGACCTCAGCACCAGAAGGAAATGAAGCGGATCCTCCGCTACCTTGCTGGAACCATCAATATCCGCATCACCTACAATCGCAACGAGAACAACATCATCCGCTATACAGACATAGTTTGGGCTTCAAACCTTGAGGATCGCAAGTGCATCTCTGGACATGTGCTCCTCATGAATCCTGGGGCCATCAGCTGGTGTAGCAAGCGGTACGTGGCCTTGGCCACCTCAAGCAAGGAAATTGAGTACGTCTCTCTCAGCTTTGGAGCCAAGGAAGCAGTTTTCCTTCAGTGTCTCATGGCAGAGATGAGTGGGACTGCAGTAGTTCCAGTTGTGCGCGTCAACAACTAGAGGAATCGCACTCGCCAAGAATCTTGAACTCCATGCACGTACCAAGCACATTGACATCGCATATAACTTGATGAGGCACATGGTGCAGAAGGGTGCTATCAAGGTCGAGTTTATACAAACCAGCAAGCAGGTTGTTGATTTTTGCACCAAGCCAGTGACCCGTGAGAAGCAGCAGTTCTGCATGAAGGCATGTAGACTCAGCCCACTCTGACTTCGGCAAAGTGGGAGATTATTGGGAAAGGAGCCATCCGGCTCAGTTTCATATCCACAGGAGGAAGTTCCAGGAAACTACCAGATGCCTCCTCTGACCGTTAATCCAATTTCTCTATTGGAAAGATTAGGTGGTAAAATGTCTGTGGTCAAAGTCTGAGGCCGATCGAAGAGTCGGATTGGGAGATATGAATTTTCAAAGTTTTCGAGGTCATCGACAGGCGATATGCGCGAGACCATGGGCGATGGCTCCATGCTTTAGCCTAAGAAAAGAAAAAGGCAAGAGGTCCAGGGTCAAGACCTGATGGAAAAGATATCCAAAAGGTCCTAGATTCTTGCGTTGCCTTGTCTGAGTGTACTGACTAGGAAAAAGGTTGATCTCCTTACTTTTTATGTGAGGTGAGATCCTTGTGTGCTAGCCATGGACACATGGTGATTCTCCATGGAATTGTGGGTTATGTGAACACTAGGACTGTGCTATGAGAGCATTTTCTAGCTCTCTAGGTCGTGTGTGAGTGGTCAGGATGACTGCTAGGCTGATTTCCTATCTTGTGTGAGATTATGGACTCTAGTGTGTGAGCCTTAGCCTCCATGGCTAAGTGGTGTGGCTTGTGAGAGGGCTGACTTGACCAAGCTCTATCTCTATATATACTCCATCATTTTGTGTGATTCAATAACCATTCTTTAGCACAAGTCATGTCCTTCTAGTCCCACATGCTTGGTGCTCCAAGACTCCCTCTGTCCTCCAGAACCAGTAGATCATGGTGGTTGATATGAGGGCAGAGGAAAGGGTAAGGAGTTGACGAAAATGATGGCCGAGAGCGTTCCTGTATCCAAGGGTGCGGTATTGCTCAAGCATGGAGGCTACGGGCTCAACTGTGGCACAAACCACCACTCTTAAAGGGAGAAGGATGGGTTCATCTTCATCGAGGACACTAAACGTCGTTTCATATCTGCCAATGGCAGCCTTGTCCATGCCCAAGGCGAGGAAGATCATTTCATTAGCATGAATGTGAACGGTGCTAAAAAAGACTTGAAGGTGGAGAACGGCATCTATATTTTGTCTTTTGCAACAAACCTCTTGACACTATCCAAAATCATGGACCACGACTTAACGGTCGTCTTCACGGAGGAGGAGGGCGTGATTGGCAAAAACAAGGACATCAAGATCTCCTATCCCAAAGAGAGTCTTGTTACACAGGTCCCAATATTTTATGGGCTCTACCTACTGCGGACCAAAGCTCTTGAAAATACAAATGAGGGATATGCGGCAGTTGAAGAGCCCAAGTCTCCAAAGCCAGATGTCGCACCACAAGCCATCAGCGGCCAACTCCACCGACACAAATGCTAAACTCTGGTATAGGCTGTTTGGTCATGTGGCCGACAGTACACTGCAAGCTTTGCAGCAGCAGAAAGTGGTTCATGGGATGGAGGGATGCAAGGCCTAGGATGAGGGAAAGTTCAAAAAGCTATGTGAGCCATGTCTCCAAGGCAAGGCAAGGAGAAAGCCCTTTGAGCGTAATGGGCAACGTGTGCAAGCAATCTTGAACCTGATTCACTCTGATGTATGCGGACCATTCCGCACCCCTTCGAACGGCAATAGCAAGTATTTCTTGACCTTCATGGATGACCATTGTCGGAAGATGTGGATCTACTTCCTCAAGTCAAAGGGAGAGGTCAAGGAGAAGCTACAAGACTTTGTCGCGATGGTAGAGCGGTGAACAAGCAAGAAGGTCAAGGAACTACGCACTAAAAATGGTTGTGAGTACGAGGTATGCAAAGGCTGGTTGCGCCAACACGGCATCAACCACCAAACCACCATGCCTTACATCCTTCAGAGTAGTGGCATTGCCAAGCGGATGAACCAGACTATCCTCCGCATGATACGAAGCATGCTCTTTGACGCCAAACTCTGTTGGAACTGGAGGAGAGAGGGAGCCTTGGAGCAGCAAGCATGTGTGATTGGAAGGGCATCATATGTGCTGAAGAATGGTTGTTCAATCACTCAAAATGATGGAGTACATATAGAGCTAGAGCTTGGGCAAGTCAGCCCTCTCACAAGCCACACCACTTAGCCATGGAGGCTAAGGCTCACACACTAGAGTCCATAATCTCACACAAGGGAGGAAATCAGCCTAGCAATCAGGCTGACCACTCACACACGACCTAGAGAGCTAGAGAATGCTCTCATGGCACACTCCTAGTGGTCACATAACCCACAAACCCATGGAGAATTGCCATGTGTTCATGGCTAGCACACAAGGATCTCACCTCACATAAAAAGTAAGGAGAGGTACCTTTATCCTAGTCAGCATACTCTGACAAGGGAATCCTAAGACCAAGGATCTTTTTGGATATTTATCCCATCAGGTCTTCATCCTGTACCTCTTGCCTTTTTCTTTTCTGAGGCGAAGGCATGGAGCCATCACCCATGGCCACCCAGACATCGACGGTCGATGACCCCGAGAACTACGAAAATTCATATCTCCTAATCCGACTGTTGGAATGACCTCAAACTTGGACCGTAGATATTTTGCCACCTGATCTTTCCAATGGTGAAGTCCGATTGACGATCAGAGCAGGCATTTGGTACTTTCCTGGAACTTGCTCCTGTGGACCTGAAACTGAGCCGGATGGCTCCTTTCCGAACAAACTCCCACCTCGGTTCTGGGCTGAAGCTTAAGAACTGCTATCTACCTTGTGAATCTCACTCCGGCAGCTACGCTTGGAAGGCATGGTAAAAAGCAAGAAGAAAAGTAGCTCTGGACGACATAGGAGGCTTCGTCACGGAAGAAGCCAGATGTTTCTCAATTGAGGGTGTTTGGCTGTACTACCTGGGCAAAGGTCTAAGCACGAGAAGGAAGTGGCAAGCTACATACACGCGCTCGCAAGTATGTAATGGCCGGATACGACACTGCTCATAAGGCGTACAGGCTGTGGAATCAAGCGGTTGGAAAGCTCACCAGGAGCTGAGATGTCGAGAATTGATGAAAGGACGCTCGGCAAGGGAGAGTCGCTGGACCCTATCCATGCTCCCAAATCAAGAGAGTGGGTTGTGTTGCTCGAGTCTAGTGATCAGGCATTAGAAAACTGGCAGGTGCTCCTAGTGAAAGATGATACTCCAGGCAGAGAGGTTGTGTAGGCTTACATAGTGACGAACTCTGACACTGAGTCTGAGTCGTTCGAGGCATCCGAGTGAAATTCTGAGGCCGGTGACTCTTCCTCAAACAGCAGATCTCCGGCATCGCAGGAGCAGTAGAACAACTAAGCCTTGAAATACCACCAGCAACACTCCGGCAAAGTACGTGCTAGAAGAAACCTCCTCCAAAGTACAATGCTGAAACTGCACAATGGACCATACTCAACTTGTCATACTTGGCTCAAGGCGAGCCTGTCATTGTAACAGAGGCTATGAACATGCTAGATGTGGCTGAGTGGAAGGCGGCAGTGGATAGTGAACTCGCATCCAACATGGGTTCTGGTAGAGAGGCCCTTAAATGCACACGTGGTGGGGTCAAAGTGGGTACTCGGGTAAACGTTCCAGCAGGATGGTACTATCGACAAGTACAAGGCAAGAGTTGTGGCGAAGGGGTTCTCCGAGCGTGTAGAGTCAGAGTACATGGAGACCTTCGTGCTTGTCGCAACCTTTGCCTCCATCAGATTCATGTTGGGCATTGTTGCTGCAAAAGATCTGAAGGTCCACCAGATGGATGTCAAGATAGCTTTCCTCTACGGAAAACTAAACAAAGAAGTGCTGATGGAAGTGCTCGAGGGAGTCAAAGCTCCAGAGGGCAAGGTTTGCAAATTGGTCAAAGCACTCTATGGACTGCAAGAGGCCTCAAGGATTTGGTACAAGGAGTTGGATGGCTTTATGGCCGGGCTCACCTTAACCCACTACCGGAATGACCCTAGTGTCTATGTACAGGAGGATGAGCAAGGCTTGATACTGGTTGCACTGTACGTGGATGACCTGATCATCTCCTCGTCATCAATTGAGCTGTTGCACAAGCTGAAGACGGATCTCAACAACAGGATCAAGATGAAAGACATGGGTCTGCTTGAATTCTATCTCGAGATAGCCGTCTACCGCAATCAAGCAGCGGACACCATCGAACTGAACCAGACCAAGTACATCATGTACATCCTCAAGCACTACAACATAGAGGACTGCAAGCCCATCAGTACTCCCATAATAACACACATCAACCTCTCCTCCTCCATGAGCCCAGCACAGAAGCTGAACGGCATGAGATGGAGCACATTCCCTACTAGTCTGCTGTTCGCAGCCTCATGTATGCCATGGTAGGAACACGCCGTGAAATTTGCTATGCTGTGGGATAAGTGAGCAGGTTTGTGGCCAATCGAGGGCCACAACACTGGCAAGCAGTCAAGCACATCATACGCTATCTACAGAAGACCCAATACATGGGACTCAAGTTTGGAGGCCAAGAAGGATCTGATCCGCTGCGGGTAGTGTGCTATACAGATGCCAACTGGGGGGGAAGAATCGATGACAGAAAGTCCAGCTCGAGCTTTTTGTGCCTCTTGAATGGTAATGCAGTCTCTTGGACAGGCAGAATGCAAGATTGTGTCTCCTTTTCTACAACTGAGGCAAAGTACATCGCTTTGTCAAAAGCATGCATGGAGACACAACGGCTACGCAGTTTGCTTGCCGAGATGAAAGTCCCACAAACGGAGGCAACAGAGGTCTGCGTCGACAACAAGAGCGCCATGAAAATGGCATAGGATGATGTCATCTCCAGGCGGACCAAGCACATCAATATCATATAGCACTACTCACGCGACCTGGTCGCAAAGGAGATCGTGGACCTGGAATACAGGACCAAGAAGATGCTCGCAGATTGCATGGCAAAGGCGCTGGATAGCAAATTGCTCTCTACAGGTACTCGAGGCATGAGCATGGTCAATGCAGCGGACAAAGACTGAGGTCAAGAGTGCTCAAAAGAGTAGAGATCTCACTGCTAATGGACAGAGGTACAAAGGAGAGTTTGTTGACCTGATATGCTTCTTGTCCATGGCTGATATTTGGACAGGCACAGGACGGAGAAGGCATGCACTGCTCCCTTGGAGTAAATCTCCTAAGTCTGGTCCAGATAGACAAGGCATGCATTGTTCCTTTGGAGCAAGTACCCTTGGTCTAATCTGGGTGGTATAACCAGCAAAAACTACCTACGACAATTCCTTCTGGCTTAGACGTTCCAGAGTTAGTCTCTGGAGTAAGAGATCACTAGCTAAAATCCCAACCCGGTGACTAAGTTTCTTTGTGACCAAAAAGGGGACAGAACGGTTCTAAGAGACATCTTACAACATTCCAAGGGGGATGACGCAATCCAGATTACCCTCAAAGTGGCTCATCCAAGGAGCCACTTCTCGCTTAGGCTAAAAGCTGGCTCTAGGACTATAAGAACCTGTCAGTTGCCTGTCATTGAGTACATTTCTTACCTTTGAGACTCCTCACAAAGGTGACCACCAGAGGCAGATACTGAAGAACCTGTTGGGAAAGGAAGCATCCGCCTCAGTTTGAGGTCCACAGGAGCAAGTTCCAGGAAACTACCACATGCCTGCTCCGATCGTCAATCTGACTTCACCATTGGAAAGATCAGGTGGCAAAATATCTATCGTCCAAGTTTGAGGCTGATCGAACAGTTGGATTGGGAGATGTATTTCTAAAGTATTCGGGGTCATCGACCGCCGATATCCACGTGACCATGGGCGATGGCTCCATGCCTTAGCCGGAGAAAAGAGAAAGGTCGTAGATTCTTGGGTTGCCTTGTCAGAGTATGCTGACTAGGAAAAAAATACCTCTCCTTACTTTTTAGGTGAGGTGAGATCGTTGTTTACTAGCCATGGACACATGGCGATTCTCCATAAGATTGCGGGTTATGTGACCACTAGGAGTGTGCCATGAGAGCATTTTCTAGCTCTCTAGGTCGTGTATGAGTGGTCAGTCTGATTGCTAGGCTGATTTCCGCCCTTGGGTGAGATTATGGACTCTAGTGTATGAGTCTTAGCCTCCATGGCTAAGTGGTGTGGCTTGTGAGAGGGCTGACTTGCCGAAGCTCTGGCTCTATATGTACTCCATCATTTTGAGTAATTCAACAACCATTCTTCAGCACAATTGATGTCCTTCCAGTCCCACATGCTCACTGCTCCAAGGCTCCCTTTCTCCCCCAGTTCCAACATTTGGTATCAGAGCGATGTTCTGCCATTTTCAGCCAGCACAGGCCGTTTCTTTGAGAGTGACAGGTTGGGGTGAAACCTTCACCAGATGTGACCATCGACCAGTGGATCCTCAAGCTCAAGAGACAAGCTTTCCAATACCCAAGATCACGAAGATCCAACGGTCGGATTGAGAGTCATGCTCAAAACGAGGTCGGCCAGGGCTACACTCTTCTCTTTGAGTAAGAGTGTCGCCTTGTGATGACCATAACTCTCTCGTTTCTTTGTGAAATTTAAAAGGTAGCACATACAAATTGAAGTGTTTTACCTCAGCTTTTCATTAGTGTAAAAATATTTGCATTCCATGTGTACGTTTGGGAGAAATGTCGTTTACAAGATGGCTGGTGTGAGCTGGAGTAGAAATAGAAGCATACCCTATTTTCAAAAGGCCATATCTCTGAATGGTAGCAGCAGGTGTGGTAACAGCAGCCCAGCCCTTGGAGAGGCTGGAAGGACTCGCCAATTTCACGTTTTGGAAGATCCATACCAGCCTCCTTTTGGAGGAGAGGGGCTTGTGGGACGTGGTGAGCGGCGACGAGCGCGCTCCGCCTCCACGAGCAAAAGGCATCACCACAGAAGAGGTGTTTGTGGAGAAGATACCGCAGAAAGGTGCAGCAGATGCAAGTTCATCTACAACTACAGCTCTGGCATATGAGTGGAAGATGAAGGGCAGGCAGTCCTACAGGCTGCTTGTCAACATCATCTCCAACGCACATCTTAAGTACGTGAGTGCCAAGGCTACTCCAAAAGGAGGGTGGGACACGTCCCGCAAGAAGTATGAGAGCAAGGATCCTACATTCCTCATGCTTTTTGAAGAGAAGATGATGGCGTTGAAAATGTAGGATGGTGAAGGGATGGAGGCGTACTTGGACAGGGCAAAGGAGCTGACAAAGCAGCTGAAAGTAGTTTGTACCCTTGTAGAAGATACACGTTTCGTCCTCCTGTTGCTGAGGAGATTCCCAACGAGCTATGAGACGGTGCGACAGACATTGTATTGCGAGCTGACTCTCAACCTCGACTTCATTTGCACGCACATGGCACAAGTAGAACTTCGTCATTATGCAGCAAAGCACAATGGCGGCAGTAGCAACAGTGATGCAGTTTTCATGGCCATGGGCTCAGGCAACCAGCAACAGCAGCCGTCTGGCCAGCGGAGAGGGGCAAGTACGACTATTGCTAGAAAGAGGGGCACTACAAGAAAGAGTGCTTGAAGTTCAAGAGGGACCAGAAGGAGCAGCAGCAGTAGCAGCAAAAGCAGCAATCTCTACAGCAACAAGAGCAGCAATCACAGCAACATGAGGAGTAGCAGCAGCAGCAGAACCAGACGGCGTGCGTCATTTTGGCAATATGAACGTCGCCCAGAGGGAGCGTGACCTCCTCTTCATGGCGAAGTCAAACATGTTGCAGAAGGAAAAAGCGAATCTGGCGTGGTACAAGGACTCGAGGTGTACCAAGAGTCTGACGCACCACAAGGAGTGTTTTACGCAGCTGCTCTCCATTCCCCCCTGTCCGAATGCTTTGGGTGATGATCGGCTGGTGTATGCTGAGGGGATTGAGTTTGTAGAGATGTGGTTAGAGACCCCGCGTGGCATTCAAGTGGGAGAGTTCCATGGCACGCACTTTCTCTTAATGTCCTCTGTCACGAACACAGGACTGTGCGTCGTCTTTGATGATTACTATGGCTACATCCTCGACAACTAGAGGAGTAGAGGAGTTGGCCAGGTCCGTGAAAGAAGGTGATATGTACCGCCTACTCGGGGTGACCAAGATCCCGCGTGAGCAGAGCCTTGCAGCAGTGGTGCAGGCCACAGATGACAAAAGTTGGCATGCGTGCTACGGCCACATCGGCATGTGCGCCTTACTGTGACTTCAAATAAAACAGATGGTGCGTGACTTGCCCACCATCTCAAACTTTGAGCAGCAGTTGTACATCGGTTGTTTGGAGGGAAAGTAGCATCGCGAGGCGTTACGAGTGGAATACAGGCCACGTCATCATCTCCAGGGATGTGGTCTTCAATGAGAGCAATGTCATCGGCACCAACATTGTCTGTGAAGACGCAGTACAAGCAGCAGCTGACAAGGTAGTGGGAGCAGATATCCTTCCTAACCCAGCCTCTCTTGATCCTTCTTCCACTGTGACAGTGGGAGATCCAGTCTATTGTCCCATGTCTGATGTAGCAGATATAGCGGCCTCATCAGCAAAAGCAGAGGAAGACGATGCACCACCATTGGCAGAAGTAGTTGTGCTAGCAGCATAGCGCTAGCTGCTTCCAAACGCTCTAGTACCAGGTCGTAGGTATCCTCTCAGGATGCGCTACAAGCATGGTGAGCGCGGGTATTTGTGGATGCTCCAGAAACCAGACTACATGAACGTCACAGTTACAGCACACTCTGATGAGCCGACGTCGTACAAGGAGGCCATGGCATCACCAGATGCAGCAGATTGGACGCAAGTTCTGCATTAGGAGATGCAATCTCAGCTCGACAACGATTCGTGGGAGCCTAGTGAGAATTCACCTAGATCAAGGTAATCAAAAGCAAGTGGGTATTCAAGAAGAAGCAAGGAGCATATACCTATCTAGAAGAGTACAAGGCAGGGCTGGTTGCCAAGTTCTAGTCGCAGCAGGAAGGTATCGACTACACGGAAACCTTTGCTCCTGTTCCAAAGTTTGCCTCTGTTCTTACGGTCCTTTCCTATGCAGCAGCAGAGGACTTTGAGGTCCACGAGAAGGACGTCAAGACGGCGTTCCTAAACGGTGACCTGGAGGAGGAGATTTACATGGAGCAACGGGAGGGGTTCGTCATGGATGGCCAAGAGCACCTGGTTTACAAGTTGTAGAAGTCACTGTACGGCCTCAAGTAAGCGTCGCGTGCTTGGAACCAGAAGTTGGATGCACCGTTGTATTGCATGGGGTTTGAGCGCAGCGAGTGTGAATATAGCGTCTATCGCTGGCAGCATGGTCATGAGATGTTCATTATCATCGTCTACATGGATGACATGCTCCTCCTTTCGAATAGCATGTCAAGGAGGCCATGTAGGAGCACTTCCAGATGTCTGATCTCTAGGAGGCATCATATTTCCTCGGTATCATGATCACGCATAACCGCAAATCACACTCTCTCTCACTGGAGGAGAGCCGCTACATCAAGGATGTCTTGTAGCGATTCGGAATGGCAGAGGCAAAACCCATTGGCATGCTGCGGGAGACGCGGTAGTGCCTCGTGAGCTTCAACGGAGAAGCAGATGCAACTGAGCGGCAGAAGTACCAGAGCGCCGTCGGCAGTCTCATGTACCTGATGATTCCAACCAAGCCAGACCTCGCACAGGCTCTTAGCGCTGTGAGCCAGCATATGGCTAATCCCAGACCTCCACCACAAGGTAGTGAAGCGGATCTTCCGCTACCTTGCTGGAACCATCAACATTGGCATCACCTACAACAGCAATGACAACAACATCATCGACTATACAGGCGTAGATTAGGCTTCAAACCTTGACCGCAAGTCCATCTCTGGACATGTGTTCCTCATGAATGGTAGGGCCATCGGCTAGAACAGCAAGCGGCAGGTAGTCGTGGCCACCTCGAGCTCGGAATCTGAGTACGTCTCTCTCGGCTTTGGAGCAAAGGAAGCAGTTTCGCTACAGCATCTCATGGCAGAGATGAGTCCGAATGCAACAGTTCTTGTTCTTGTGCGCGTCGACAACCAGAGCGCAATCATACTTGCCAAGAATCCTTAGCACCATACACGTACCAAGCACATTGACATCGCATATCACTTTATACGGCACATGGTGCAGGAGGGTGCTATCAAGTAGGAGTTTACTCCAACTAGCAATCAGAATGCTAATTTCTGCACCAAGCCAGTGATCCGTGAGGAACAGCAGTTCTGTATGAATGTATGTGAACTAGGCCCACTCTAACTGCAGTAAAGTGGGAGATTGATGGGAAAAGAGCCATCCGGCTTTATTTCAGGTTCACAAGAGCAAGTTCCAAGAAACTACCAAATGCCTACTCCGATCATCAATTCCACTTCATTATTGGAAAGATCAGGTGGCAAAATGTCTATGGTCCAAGTTTAAAGCCGATCCAACGATCCGATTGAGATATGATTTTTTTAAGTTGTCGGGATCATCGACCTCCGATATCCGCGTGACCATGGGCGATGGCTCTGTGCCTTAGACTGAGAAAAGAAAAAGGCAAGAGGTCCAAGGCCAAGACCTGATGGGAGAAATATGCAAAAAGGTCCATGATTCTTGGGTTGCCTTGTCAGAGTGTGCTGACTAGAAAAAAAGTACGTCTCCTTATTTTTTAGGTGAGGTGAGATCCTTGTGTGCTAGCCATGGACACATGGAGTGTGTCATGAGAGCATTTCCTAGCTCGTTAGGTCGTGTATGAGTGGTCATCCTGATTGCTAGGCTGATTTCCTCTCTTATGTGAGATTATGGACTCTACTGTATGGGCCTTAGCCTCCATAGCTAAGTGGTGTGGCTTTTTAGAGGGGTGACTTGGCCAAGCTCTAGTTCTATATGTACTCCATCATTTTGAGTGATATAATAACCATTCTTCGACACAAGTGATCTCCTTCCAGTCGCGTATGCTCGTTGCTCCAAGGCCACCTCTCTCCTCTAGATCCAATATCACCAAAGCTCAAAATGGCAGTAGCACGCGTAGTAAGAAGAGTACAGCCCATGGAGAGACAGGAAGGACGCGCCAAATTCACATTTTGGAAGATCCGTACCCGTCTCTTTTTTGAGGAGAGGGGCTTGTGGGAGGTGGTGAGCAGCAACGAGCGCGCTCGGCCTCCACAAGCAAAAGGCCTCACCATAGTAAAGATGGTGGCGAAAAGACACCGCAGAAAGGTGCAGCAGATGCAAGTTCATCTACAACTGCAGCGGCGACATGTGAGGAGTTGAAGAAGAAGATCAAGTAGGGCCACAGGCTGCTTGTCAACACAATCTCCACCCCGCATCTTCAATACATGAGTGCCAAGGCTACAGAAAAAGAGGGTTGGGATACATTGTGCAAGAAGTATGAGAGCAAGGATCCTGCATTCCTCATGCTTTTAGAGGAGAAGATGATGGCTTTGAAAATGCAGGGTGGCGAACGGATCGAGAAGTACTTGGACAAGGCAAAGGAGCTGGCGAAGCAGCTGAAAGCGGCCGGTAATCTTGTAAAAGATAGGCACTTTGTTCTCCTCTTGTTGAGGGGACTCGAAACGAGCTATGACACCGTGCAAGAGACGTTAGAGTGCCAGCCGACTCTCGACCTAGACTTCATCTACAGGTACCTGGTGCAGGTACAACTGTCTTGTAGTATAGCAAAGCGCAATGGTGGCAGCAGCAGTAGTGAAGGAGTTTTCATGGCAATGGGCTCACGCAACTAGCAGCAGCAGCAGTTCAGGCAGAAAAGAGGCAAGAAGAAGTGCAAGTGCCACTATAACCTGAAAGAGGGACACTATAAGAAAGAGTACTTCAAGTGCAAGAGGGACAAAAAAGAGCAGCACCAACAACAGCAATAGAAGCAATCTCCACAGTAACAGCTGTAGCAGTCACAGTAACGTGAGCAGTAGAAGCAGCAGTAGTTGAACAAGACCGGCATGCGCCAGTTTGGCAACATGAACGTCGCCAAGCAGGTGCGCGACCGCCTCTTCATGGCAAATCTTGACATGTCGCACAAGGAGAAGGCAGATCTGGCGTGGTACAAGGACTCCATATGTACCAAGAGCCTGCCACAACGAGTGGTTTATGTAGCTGCTCTTCATGCCTCCCCTATCTGATTGCTTTGGGTAATGATGGGGTGGTGTATGCTGAGTGGATTTGGATTGTGGAGATGTGGTTAGAGACTCTGCGTGGCATTGAAGTGGGACCGTTCCATGGCATGCTGTATGTACCTGATGCTGCGTTCAACCTTCTCTCAGTGTCCTCTCTCACCAACACATTACTACAAGTTGTCTTTGACGACGACTGTGGCTACATCCTCGACAAGGAAACCGGAGAGGAGTTGGTCAGGTCAGTGAAGGAAGGGGACATGTATCGCCTGTTGGGGGCGACTAAGATCCCACGCGAGTAGAGTCTTGTAGTAGTAATACAAGCAACAGATGTCGAAATCTGGCATGCGCGCTATAGCCATATCGGCATGCGCCCCTTCCAACAACTTCAAACGAAGAAGATGGTGTATGACTTGCCCACCATCTCTAACTTTGAGCAACAGTTATGCATCGGCTATTTGGAGCGGAAATAGCATTGCGAGGCGTTCTCAGGAGAAGCGGAGCGCGCAAAGGAGGTGCTAGAGCTAGTCCACACAGATTTGTCTGGTCTGATGCAAGCGAAATGTTTTGGAAGCTCTAGGTTTTTTCTCACCTTCATTGATGATTTCAGCTGTTACACAATTGTGTATTTCCTTTCCTCCAAGTACCAGTGCTTTGACAGGTTGAAGGAGTTCAAGGTCATGGTGGGGAACCAGACTGGCAAGAAAATCAAGGCGTTGCGTAGCGTCTGCAGTGGGGAGTACGTGAGCAAGGAGTTTTAGGAATACCTCGCAGTAGCAGGCATCAAAGCCCAATGCACCGCGCCATACTTGTTGCAACAGAACGGTGTAGCAGTACGTGCCAACCAACCATCGTTGAGTCTGCACGCTCCATGCTACATGCGGCTCGGCTGACCTACGACTTATGGGCCGAAGTAGTAAGTACTGCGGTGTATTTCAAGAACTGTAGTCCAACCAAAGCCTGGGAATAGATGATGATGTACGATGCATGGTTCGCCAAGAAGCCAAGCGTGGGTAATCTTTGCGCATTTAGCAACTTGGTACACATGCATATGCCAAAGGAAAAGCTCAAAAAGTGGGATGCAAAGAGGGTGCACATGCTCATGATTGGCTATGACGTGGCAAGTAAGGCGTATCGACTGTACCAGAGGGATAATGGCCACATCATGATCTCTCAGGATGTCTTCAACGAGAGCAACGTCATCGACACTAACATTGTCTATGAAGAGGCAGCAAAAGCAGCAGCTGATGAGGCAGTGGGAGCTCATATCTCTCCTGATCCTTCCTCCACTATGACAGTGGGAGAATCACTTTATTCTCCCATGTCTGATACAGCAGATAAAGTGGTCTCATTGACAAAAGCGGAGGAAGAAGATGCACCACCATCAGCAAGAGCAGTTGTGCCAGCAGCATTGTGCCAGCCACCTTCTAACGCTCCAGTATTAGGTCGAAGGTACCCTCTTAGGGTGTGCTACAAACCTGGTGAGTTCGGGCATCTTTGGATGCTCTAAGAAACCCGACTAGATGAACGTTGTACTTGCAGCAGACTCTGATGAGCTAACGTGGTACATGGAGTCCATGGTTTCACCAGATATAGCAGATTGGGCGCAAGCTCAGTAGCACAAGATACAGTCACAGCTCGACAACGGTACGTGGGAGCCGACTGAGCTTCCACCTGGACGCAAGGTAGTCAAGTGTAAGTGGATGTTTGAGAAGAAGAGGGGTGGAGATGGCAACCTCGAAAAATACAAGGCGAAGCTGGTCGCCAAGGGTTACTTGCAGCAAGAAGGCATCGACTACACAAGAACCTTTGTTCCTCTTGCAAATTTTGTCTCAGTGCCTCACTTGAGGCCTTCGAGATTCACCACATGGATGTCAAGACGATATTCCTGAATGATGACTTGGAGGAGGAGATTTACATGGAGCAGCCAGAGGGGTTCGTCATGGATGGTCATGAGTACCTGGTTTGCAAGCTGCAGAAGTCGTTGTACGGCCTCGAGCAACCATCGCGTACTTGGAACCAGAAGTTGGATGCAGTGTTACAATGCATGGGGTTTAAGCGCAGTGAGTGTGACTACAGCGTCTATCGGTGGCAGCATGGTCATGAGGTACTCATCATCATCATGTATGTGGATGACATGCTCCTCCTCTCAAAAAGCATGTATGCTCTACAGGAGTTCAAGGAGGCCATGTAGGAGCGCTTCCATACTTCCTCGACATTCACATCACGCGTGACCACAAATAAGGCTCTCTTGCTGTAGCAGAGCCGCTACATCAAGGATCTCTTGCAGCGGTTTGGCATGGCAAAAGCCAAAGCAATTGGCACGCTGCTGGAGACGCGGCAGTACCTTGTTACCTTCAATTGAAAAGCGGATGCAGCTGAGCGGCAGAAGTACCAAAGCACTGTCGGTAGTCTCATATACCTGATGGTGGCAACGAGGCCGGACGTCGCATAGGCTGTTATCACTCTGAGCCAGTGCATGACCAATCACAAACCTGAGCACCAGAAGGGAGTGAAGTGGATCTTTCGCTACCTTGCTGGAAGCATCTACATGCGCATCACCTACAACAGCAACAACAACAACATCATCGGCTATACAGACGCAGATTGGGCTTCAAACCTTGAGGACCGCAACTCCATCTCTGGACATGTGTTCTGCATGAATGGTGGGGCCATCAGCTGGTGTAGCAAGCGGTACGTGGTCATGGCCACCTCAAGCACGGAAGCTGAGTACGTCTCTCTCAGCTTTGGAGCCAAGGAAGCAGTTTTACTTCAGCGTCTCATGGCAGAGATGAAAGGGACTGCAGTAGTTCAGTTCTTGTACACGTCGACAACCAGAGCAAAGGCATTCACCAAGAATCCTGAACTCCATACACGTACCAAGCACATTGATATCGCATGTAACTTCATAAGGCACATGGTGTAGAAGGGTACTAGGAAGGTGGATTTTGAACCAACCAGCAAGCGGGTTGCTGATTTTTACACCAAGCCATTGACCCATGAGAAGCAATAGTTCTGCATGAAAGCATGTAGACTCAGCCAACTCTGACCTTAAAAAAGTGGGAGATTGTTGGAAAAAGAGCCATCGGACTCAATTTAAGATCCACAAGAGCAAGTGATAGGAAACTACCTGATGCTTCCTCTGACAGTCAATCCAATTTCACTATTCGAAAGATCAGGTGGAAAAATGTCTCCGATCCAAGTTCGAGGCTGATCGAACAGTCAGATTGGGAGATATGAATTTTTAAAGTTTTTGGGGTCATTGACTGGCGATGTCTGCATGACCATCGGCGATGGCTCCATGCCTTAGCCTAAGAAAAGAAAAAGGCAAGAGGTCTAGGGTAAAGACCTGATGGAAAAGATATCCAAAAGGTCCTAGATTATTGGGTTGCTTTGTCAGAGTCTACAAACTAGGAAGAAGGTTGCTCTCCTTACTTTTAAGGTGAGGTGAGATCCTTGTGTACTAGCCATGGACACGTGGCAATTTTCCATGGGATTGTGGGTTATGTGACCACAAGGACTGTGCCATGAGAGCATTTTTTAACTCTGTAGGTCATGTGTGAGTGGTCTGGATGATTGCTACGCTGATTTCCTATCTTGTGTGAGATTATGGACTATAGTGTTTGAGGCTTAGCCTTCATGACTAAGTGGTGTGGCTTCTGAGAGGGCTGACTTGCCCAAGCTCTAGCTCTTTATGTACTCCATCATTTTGAATGATTCAACAACCATTCTTTAGCACAAGTCAAGCCCTTCTAGTCCCTCATGCTCGCTGCTCAAACGCTCCCTCTCTCCTCCAGATCTAATAGATCATGGTGGTAGATATGAGGGCAAACAAAAGGGTTAGAAGGAGTTGATGAACATGATAGCTCAGAGCATTCGTGTAACCAAGGGAGCGTTATTCCTCAAGCATGGAGCCTATAGGCTCAATTCTGGCACAAACCTCCACTCTTAAAGGGAGAAGGATGGGTTCATCTCCATTGGGGACACAAAACGTCGCTTAAGGTCTGCCAATAACAGCCTTGTCCATGCGCAAGGCGAGGAAGATCACTTCATCAGCATGAATGTAAACAGTGTTGAAAAGGACTTGAAGGTGGAGAACGGCGTCTACATGCCGTCTTTTGCAGCAAACCTCTTGTTAGTGTCCAAAATCATGGACCACGACATGACGGTCGTCTTCACGGAGGAGGAGAACATCATTGTCATGAACAAGGACATCAAGATTTCCTATCCCAAGGAGAGTCTTGTCCCATAGGTGCCAAGAGTTTATGGACTCTTATTGCTGCAGACCAAACCCCTTGAAAGTATAAATGAGGGATATGAGGTAGTTGAAGAGCCCTAGTCTGGAAAGCCAGATGTGGCACGACAAGCCGTCACCGTGGCGGCCAACTCCACCGACACAGATGTTTAACCATGGCAGAGGCGGTTTGGCCATGTGGCCGACAGCACACTGCAAGCTATGCAGCAGCACGAAGTGGTTCATGGGATGGAGGGATGCAAGGCCTAGGATGAGGGAAAGTTCAAAAAGTTGTGTAAGCCATGCCTCCAAGGCAAGGCAAAGAGAAAGTCCTTTGAGCGTGATGGGCAACTATGCGTGCAATCTTGGACGCGATTCACTCTGATGTGTGCAAACCATTCCGCACCCCTTCGAACGGCAGCAACAAGTATTTCTTGACCTTCATCCATTGACTATTGTTGCAAGATGTAGATCTACTGCCTCAAGTCAAAAGGAGAGTCAAGGAGAAGCTACAAGACTTTGACGCGATGGTAGAGCGGCAAACAAGCAAGAAAGTCAAGGCACTGGGCACTAAAAACAGTGGTGAGTACGAGGTATGCAAAGGCTGGTTGAGCCAACATGGCATCAACCACCAAACCACGACGCCATACATCCTTCAGAGTAATGGCATTGCCGAGCGGATGAATCAGACTATCCTCGGCATGACACGAAGCATGCTCTTTGACGCCAAACTCCCACCTTGCTTCTACAAGAGTTGCAAGAACTGCTTGCTATCTTGTGAATCTCACTCTGGCAGCTGTGCTTGGAAGGCATGATAGGAAATAGCAAGCAGCTCAGGACGCCACAGGAGGCTTGGTTAGGGAAGTAGCCAGATGTTTCTCGCTGGAGGGTCTTTGGGTGTACTACCTGGGCAAAGGTCTAAGCAGGAGAAGGAAGCGGCAAGCTAGATGCACGTGCTCGTAAGTGTATAATGGTTGGATATGACATTGCTCACAAGACGTACAGGCTGTGGAACCAAGCGGCTGGAAAGCTCATCAGGAGCTCAGATGTCGAGATTGATGAAAGGACGCTCGGCAAGGGAGAGTCGCTGGACCCTGTGCATGCTCCCAAATCAGGAGAGTGGGTTGTGTTGCTCGAGTCAGGTGATCAGGCACAGGAAAACTCGCAGGTGGTGCCACTGAAAGATGGTACTCCAGGGAGAGTGGCTGTGCAGGCTCACACAATGACGGACTCTAACACTGAGTCTGAGTTGTCCAAGGCGGGTGAGTCCAACTCTAAGGCCGATGGCTCTTCCTCAAACAGTGGATCACCGACATCGCAGGAGCAGTAGAAGTAACTAAGCCTTGACGCACCATGAGCAACACTCCGCAAGAAGAAACCTCCCCTTAAGTACAATGCCGGCTCAGTACGCAAAATGGTCTTGCTTGGCACAGGGAGAGCCTGTGATCATAATTGAGGCTATAAACATGCCAGATATGGCTAAGTGGAAGGAGGCAATGGATAGCGAACTCGCATCCAATCAAGAGAATGGAACATGGGTTCTGGTGGACAGGCCTCTAAACGCACAAGTGATGGGGTCAAAGTGGGTACTCGGGAAAACGTTCAAGCAAGATGGTACTATCGACGAGTAGAAGGCGAGAGTTGTGGAGAAGGGGTTCTCTGAGCGTGTAGGGTCAGAGTACGAGGAGACCTTCGTGCTTGTCATCAGCATTGTTTCCATCAGATTCATGTTGGGCATCGCTGTTGTAAAAGATCTGGAGGTCCACGCGATAGATGTCTAGACAGCTTTCCTCTACGGGAAGCTAAAGAAAGAAGTGCTGATGGAAGTCCTCGAGGGACTCAAAGCTCTAGAGGACAAGGTTTACAAATTGGTCAAAACACTCTGTGGGCCGAAAGAGGCTCCAAGGATGTAGTACAAGGAGATGGATGGCTTCATGGCCGGACTCACCTTCACGCACTGCCAGAATGACCCTATTGTCTATGTACAGGAGGATGAGTAAGGGTTGATGCTGGTTGCATTGTACGTGGATGACCAAATCATCTCCTCGTCATCAGTCGAGCTGTTGAACAAACTAGACAGATCTCAACAACAAGGTCAAGATGAAGGACATGGCTTCGCTCGAATTCTATCTCGAGATAGCCGTCTACCACAATCCACCAGCATGCACCATCGAGGTGAACCAGACCAAGTATATCATGGAGGTCCTCAAGCGCTACAACATAGAGGACTGTAAGCCCATCAGTACTTCCATGATAACACACATCAACCTCTCCACCTCCATGAGCCCCAGCATAGAAGCTGAATGGCGTGAGATGGAATACATTCTCTACTACTCTGCTGTGAGCAGCCTCATGTATGTCATGGTAGGAACACGCCCTCACATTTGCTATGTTGTGGGACAAGTGAGCAGGTTTGTGGCCAATCCAGGGCCACAGCAATGGCAAGCAGTCAAGTGCATCATACACTATCTACCGAAGACCCGATACATGGGACTCCAGTTGGGAGGCCAAGAAGGATCTGACCCGCTGCGGCAGGTGTGCAATACAGACACCAACCGGGGGGCAAGAATCGATGACAGAAAGTCCAGCTTGGGCTTTGTGTGCCTCTTGAATGGTAATGCAGTCTCTTGGACAAGCAGAAAGCAAGACTGTGTCTCCCTCTCTACTGCTCAGGTGAAGTACATCGCTTTGTCAAAAGCATGTAAGGAGACACAGTGGCTACGTAATTTGTTTGACGAGATGAAAGTTCCACCAATGGAGGCAACAGAGGTGTGCGTCAACAACAAAAGCGCCATGAAAATGGCACAGGATGATGTCATGTCTTGGCGGACCAAGCACATCAACATCAGGTACCACTACTCACGCGACCTGGTCGCAAAGGAGATCGTGGACCAGGAATACGTGGAAACGAGGAAGAAGCTCGCAGATTGCATGACAAAGGCGCAGGACAGCGAATTGCTGTGTATAGGTACTCAAGGCATCAGTATTGTCTACGCACTGGACAAAGACTGAGGCCAAGAGTGCTCAAAAGAGGAGAGATCTCATAACCAATGCACAGAGGTACAAGGGAGTATTTCTTGACCTGATGTGCTCCTTGTCCATGGCTAATATTTGGGCAGGCACAGGACAGACTAGGCATGCACTGCTCCTTTGGAGCAAGTACCCTTGGTCTAATCTGGATGGTATACCCAGCAAATACCACCTACGACAATTCCTTCTGGCTTAGACGTTCCACTAGGAGTTTGCCATGAGAGCATTTTCTAGCTCTCTAGGTCGTGTGTGAGTAGTCAGCCTGATTGCTAGGCTGATTTCCTCCCTTTTGTGAGATTATGGACCATAGTGTGTGAGCCTTAGCCTCCATGGCTAAGTGGTGTAGCTTATGAGAGGGCTGACTTGCCAAAGCTATAGCTCTATATGTACTCCATCATTTTTAGTGATTCAACAACCAGTCTTCAGCACAAGTGCTGCTTTTCCAGTCTCACATGCTCGCTGCTCCAAGGCTCCCTTTCTCCTCTAGTTTCAACATTTGGTATCAGAGCCAAACTCTGCCACATTCAGCTAGTAGAGGCCATCACTTTGAGACAGACCGATTGGGCTGAAAACTTCACCAGATTTGACGATCGACCGCTAGATCTTCAAGTTGAAGAGACATGCGTTCCAACACCCACGATCGCAAAGATCCAACGGTCGGATTGAGAGTTATGCTCAAAACGAGGTCGGCCAGGACTACACTCTTCTCTTTGATAAGACCGTCGCCTTGTCATGACCATAACTCTCTCGTTTCTTTGTCAAATTTAAAACATAGTACATACGAGTTGAAGTATTATTCCTAAGCTTTCCATTGGTGCAAAAATATTTGCTTTCCATTGGTACGTTTGGGAGAAACGCCGTTTACAAGGTGAATTGTGTGAGCTGGAGTAGGAGCACAAGCATACCCTATTTAAAAAAGGACATATCTCTAAAAATCCGATATTGATGGCCCTATTTTATGGGTTCATCTAAAAGGTTTTGAGCTGAATGTTTCAATGGTGGGCTTAGTGTTTCAGAATTCCTAGTCTATTGGCGTCTACAGTCCATTTTCTGTCAGATAGATTTCCGGCTGAAACAGCACCACAAGGAGGGGTAGCACCGCCACTCAAGGGCAGTGCTGAGCATCACCAAGGCTCAAAATGGCAGTAGTAGGCGTGGTATCAGCAGCCCAGCCGTTGGAGAGGCTGGAAGGACTCGCTAATTTCACGTTTTGGAAGATCCGTACCCGCCTATGGGAGATGGTTAGCGGCCTTGAGCGCGCTCCGCCTCCACAGGCAAAAGGCATCACCGTAGCAGAGGTGGTGGTGGGGAAGACGCCGAAGAAAGGTACAGCAGATGCAAGTTCATCTACAACTGCAGCAGCAGCATATGAGGAGTGGAAGAAGAAGGACAAGCAGGCCTACAGCTTACTTATCAACACCATCTCCAACCCGCATCTTCAGTACGTGAGCGACAAGGCTACTGTAAAAGAGGGGTGGGACACGTTGTGCAAGAAGTATGAGAGCAAGGATCCTACATTCCTCATGCTTTTGGAGGAGAACATGATGGCGTTGAAAATGCAAGGTGGCAAAGGGATGGAGGCGTACTTCGACTGGGCAACGGAGCTGGCGAAGCAGCCAAAATCGGCCGGTAACCCTATGGAAGACACGGGCTTCGTCCTCCTCTTTTGAGGGGACTCCCTATGAGTTATGACCCGGTACGAGAGACGGATTGCCAGCCGACTCTCGACCTCGACTTCATCTGCACGCACCTAGTGCAGGTTGGACTCCATCGCAATACAGCAAAGCGCAATGGCGGCAGCAGCAGAAGTGAAGCAACTTTTATGGCCATGGACTCACGCAACTAGCTATAGTAGCAGTCTGGCCAGCAAAGAGGCAAGAAGAAGGGAGAGTGCAACTATTGCGAGGAAGAAGGGCACTACAAGAAAGAGTGCTTCAAGTTCAAGAGGGACCAGAAGGAGCAGCAGCTGCAGCAATAAAAGGAGCAATCTTTATAGTAATAATACCAGCAGTCATAGCAACGTCAGCAGCTACAACAACAGCAGCAGCAGAACCAGACCAGCGTGCGTCATTTTTGGAACATGAACGTTGCCGAAGAGTAGCGCGACGGCCTCTTCATGGTGACATTTGACATGTTGCAGAAGGAAAAGGCGGATCAGGCGTGGTAGAAGGACTCGGGGTGTACAAAGAGTTTGACGCACCACTAGGAGTGGTTTATGCAGGTGCTCTCCATTCCCCCTCGTCCGATCGCTTTGGGTGAAAATCGAGGGTGTATGCTGAGGGGATTGGGATTGTAGAGATGTGGATGGAGACCCCATGTGGCATTGAAGTGGGAATGTTCCATGGCATGCTGTATGTGCTTGATGCTACGTTCAACCTTCCCTCAGTGTCCTCTCTAAAAAATACATGACTACGCGTCGTCTTTGACGATGGCTATGGCTACATCCTTGACAATGAAACAGGAGAGGAGTTAGCTAGGTCGGTGGAAGAAGGCCATATGAACCGCCTGCTGGAGGTGACTAAGATCACTTGCGAGCAGAGCTTTGCAGCAGAAATGCAGGCTACAAATGGCAATATCTGGCATGTGCGCTACAGCCACATCAGCATGCGCGCCTTACAGCAACGTTAAATGAAGCAGATGGTACGTGACTTGTCCATCATCTCTAACTTTGAATATCAGTTGTACATCCGCCGTTTGGAGAGGAAGCAGCATCGCGAGGCGTTCATTGGAGCAAGAGAGTGTGCTAAGGAGGTGCTAGAGCTGGT
The DNA here is from genome assembly GCA_023375785.1 of Penium margaritaceum. Taxonomy (NCBI): domain Eukaryota; kingdom Viridiplantae; phylum Streptophyta; class Zygnematophyceae; order Desmidiales; family Peniaceae; genus Penium; species Penium margaritaceum. Next base: position 81,875 of record SZWC01000572.1, on the reverse strand, counting down.
CCAAACAGACTTGTGTGGCCCGATGCAGGCACAGAGCTTTGGAGGCTCTAGGTATTTTCTCACCTTCATTGATGATTTCAGCTGTTACTCTACTGTGTACTTCCTTTCCTCCAAGGACCAGTGCTTTGACAGGTTCAAAGAGTTCAAGGGCATGGTAGAGAACCAGACGGGCAAGAAAATCAAGGCACTACGCAGCGACTACGGTGGAGAGTACCTGAGCAAGGAGTTCTAGGACTACCTTGCAGCAGCAGGCATCAAGGCATTGCGCACCTCGCCATACTCGCTGTAGTAGAACGACATAGCAGAACGCGCCAACCGCACCACCGTTGAGTTGGCGCGCTCCATGCTTGCCTCACCTACGACTTTTGGGCGGAAGCAATAAGCACTATGGTTTATATCAAATACCGCAGTCCAACCAAGGTTCTGGAGCAGATGCCGTACGAAGCGTGGTTTGGCAAGAAGCTGAGCGTGGGTCATCTTCACGCTTTTGGCAGCTTGGTGTACATGCACGTGCCAAAAGAGAAGCGGGAAAAGAGGGACGTGAAGAGCGCGCAAATGCTCATGATTGGCTACGACGTGGCAAACAAGGCATATTGCCTCTATGAGAGGGATATAGGCTACGTCATCATCTCTACAGATGAAGTATTCAACGAGAGCAAAGTCATTGGTACCAACATTGTCTGTGTAGAGGCAGCAAAAGCAGAAGCTGACAAGGCAGTGGGAGCAGATATCCTTTCTGACCTAGTCTGTCCTGATCATTCCTCCATCGTGACAATGGGAGAACCAGTCTGCTCTCCCATGTCTGATACAACAGATACAGCGGCCTTATCGGCAGAAGCAGAGGAAGAAGATGCACCACCAGGACGAAGGTACCCTGTCATGGTGCTCTAGAAGCGTAGTGAGTGCGGGCATTTCTAGATACTCAAGAAACCAGACCCAATGAATGTCGCAGTTGGAACAGTCTCTGATGAGCCGACGTCGTACAAGGAGGCCATGGCGTCACCAGATGCGGCAGATTGGGCGCAAGCTATGCAGCAGGAGATAAACTCGCAGCTCGACAACGGTACCGTGGGAGCTGACTGAGCGGTTACCTGGACGTAAGGTGATCAAGTGCAAGTGGATGTTCAAGAAGAAGCGGGGAGCAGATGGCAACCTGGAAAGGTACAAGGCTAGGCTGGTCGCCAAGGGCTAGTCGTTGCAGGAAGGCATCGACTACATGGAAACATTTGCTCCTGATGCAAAGTTTGCCTCTGTGCATACGCTCCTTTCCTATGCAGTAGTAGAGGACTTTGAGGTCCATCACATGGACGTCAAGACGACGTTCCTGAACTGTGACCTGCAGGAGGAGATTTACATGGAGCAGCCGGAGGGATTCGTCATGGATGGCCAAGAGCACCTGGTTTGCAAGCTCTAGAAGTCGCTGTACGGCCTCAAGCAGGCGTCGCGTGCTTGGAACGAGAACTTGGATGCGGCGTTGCAGTGCATGGGGTTTGAGCGCAACGAGTGTGACTATAGCGACTAACGCAGGCAGCATGGTCATGAGGTGCTCATCATCTTCGTTTATGTGGATGACATGGTCGTCCTTTCCAACAGCATGTCTGCACTACAGGAGTTCAAGGAGGCCATGCAGGAGCGCTTCCAGATGTATGATCTCGGGAAGGCATCACACTTCCTCGGTATAGAGATCACGCATGACCGCAAATAAAGCTCTCTCTCACTGTAGTAGAGCCGATACATCAAGGATATCTTGTAGCGGTTCGGCATGGCAGAGGCAAAACCAATCGGCACGCTACTGGAGACACGGCAGTACCTCGTGAGCTTTAATGGAGAAGCAAATGCAGCTAAGCGACAGTAGTACCAGAGCGCCGTCGGCAGCCTCATGTACCTGATGGTTGCAACGAGGCCGGACCTCGTACAGGCTGTTCGCGCTGTTAGCCAACACATGGTAAATCCGGGACGTGAGCACCTGAAGGCAGTAAAGCGAATATTTTACTACCTCGCTTGAACCATCAACATGGGCATCACCTACAACGGCAACAACAACAGCATCATCGGCTACACAGACGCTGATTGGGCTTCAAACCCTCAGGACCGCAAGTCCATCTCCGGACATGTGTTCCTGATGAATGCTGGGGCAATCAGCTGGTGCAGCAAGTGACAGGTGGTCGTGGCCAACTCAAGCACGGAAACTGAGTACGTCTATCTCAGCTTTGGAGCCAAGAAAGCAGTTTGACTCCAGCGTCTCATGGCAAAGATGAGTGGGAGTGCAGCAGTTCCAGTTCCTATGCGCGTCGACAACCAGAGCGTAATCGCACTCGCCAAGAATCCTGAGCACCATGCACGTACCAAGCACATTGACATCATATATCACTTCATCAGGTACATGGTGCAGGAAGATGCTATCAATCTAGAGTTTACTCCAACCAGCAAGCATGTCGCTGATTTCTGTACCAAGCCAGTGACCCGTGAGAAGCAGTAGTTCTGCATGAAGGCATGTGGACTCACCCCTCTCTGACTCCAGCAAACTGGGAGATTGTTGGGAAAGGAACCATCCAGCTCAGTTTGAGGTCCACAGGAACAAGTTACAGAAAAGTATTAGATGCCTACTTTGCTCATCAATCCAACTTCACAGTTGGAAACATCAGGTGGCAAAATGTCTACGGTCCAAGTTTGAGGCCGATCCAACAGTCGGATTAGGGGATATGAATTTTTTAAGTATTCGAAATCATCGACCGCCGATATCCGGGTGACCATGGGCGATGGCTTCATGCCTTAGCCTGAGAAAAGAAAAAGGCAAGAGGTCCAGGGTCAAGACCTGATGGGAGAGATATCCAAAAAGGTCCTACATTCTTGGGTTGCCTTGTCAGAGTGTGCTGATTAGGAAAAAAATACCTCTCTTTACTTGTTACGTGAGCAGAGATCCTTATGTGCTAGCCATGGAAACATGGCGATTCTCCATGGGATTTTGGATTATGTGACTACTAAGAGTGTGCCATAAGAGCATTTTCTAGCTCTCTAGGTCGTCTTTGAGTGGTTTGCCTAATTGCTAGACTGATTTCCTCCCTTGTGTGAGATTATGGACTCTAGTGTGTGAGCCTTAGCCTCCATGGCTAAGTGGTTTGGCTTGTGAGAGGGCTTACTTGTCCAAGCTCTAGCTCTATATATACTCCATCATTTTGAGTGATTTGACAACCAATCTTCAGCACAAGTCATGACCTTCCAGTCCCACATGCTCGCTACTCCAAGGCTCCCTTTCTCCCCCAGTTCCAACAGAAGCATTGGTTGATCTAAGCCCGAGGAGCTCGTTTTTCGTACGAAAGTAACCAGGTGCTAAGGACACAGTGCAAGGAAGTGATTCCTATGACTTGCTCAGTGTGGAACCATGGCTCTGAGGGCAATATTATCTCTTCGTTGCAATACCAAGAGCTGTCAGTGAGAACCATTTTGTCGCATTTTCTAGACCGTTGCCTCAGGCACGTTGACATTTCTTGCCAGTATGGTTCTCCACCATGACCTTGAACTCCTTGAACATGCCTAAGGACTGGTCTTTGGAGGAAAAGAAGTACACAGCACTATAACGGCTGACAATTTCAATGAAGGTGAGAAAATTCCTAGAGCCTCCAAAGCTTTTGGTCTGTAACGAGCCATACAAGTGTGTGTGGACCAGCTCTAGCACCTCCTTTGCGCCCTCTTGTTGCTCAAAGTTAGAGATGGTGGGCAAGTCATGCACCATCTTCTCTGTTTGAAGTTGTTGCAAGGCGCGCATGCGAACATGGCTATAACATGCATGCTAGATTTTGCCATCTCAGGCCTATACCACTGTGCTCGCGCAGGATCTTGCTCCTCCCCCAAAGGCGGTACATGTCGCCTTCGTTTACCGACTTCGCAAACTTCTTTCCGGTTTCCTTGTTAATGATGTAGCCATAGTCATCGTCAAAGCCGACTCCCTGTCCTATGTTCGTGAGAGAGGAAAGTGAGAGAAGGTTGAACGCAGTATCAGGTACATACACCACGCCATGGAATACTCCCACTTTAATGGCAAGCAAGGTCTGTAACCACATCTCCACAATCCCAATCCCTTGAGCATATTGTTGGATCTTGAGGAGAGAGGGAGTCTTGGAGCAGCGAGCATGTGTGATTGGAAGGGCATCACTTGTGTTGAAGAATGGTTGTTCAATCACTCAAAATGATGGAGTACATATACTGCTAGAGCTTGGGCAAGTCAGCCCCCTCACAAGCCACACCACTTAGCCATGGAGGCTAAGGCTCACATTCTAGAGTCCATAATCTCACACAAGAGGGGAAATCAGCCTAGCAATCAGGCTGACCACTCACACACGACCTAGAGAGCTAGAGAATGCTCTCATGGCACACTCCTAGTGGTCACATAACCCACAAACCCATGGAGAATTGCCATGTCTCCATGGCTAGCACACAATGATCTCACCTCACCTAGAAAGTAAGGAGAGGTACCTTTATCCTAGTCAGCGCACTCTGACAAGGCAATCCTAAGACCAAGGATCTTTTTGGAATTTTCTCCCATCAGGTCTTGACCGTGGACCTCTTGCCTTTTTCTTTTCTCAGGCTAAGGCATGAAGCCATCACCCATGCCCACCCAGACATCGACGGTCCATGACCCCCGAAACTTTGAAAAATCATATCTCCCAATCCAACCGTTGGATTGGCCTCAAACTTGGACCGTTGACATTTTGGCACCAGATCTTTCCAATGATGAGGTCGGATTGACGATCAGAGCAGACATCTGGTACTTTCTTGGAACTTGCTCCTGTGGACCTGAAACTGAGCTGGGTGGCTCCTTTCCTAACAATCTCCCACTTTGCCGCAGTCAGAGTGGACTGAGTCCACATGCCTTCATGCAGAACTGCTGCTTCTCACGGGTCAGTGGCTTGGTGTAAAAACCAGCGACCTGCTTGCTGGTTAGAGTAAACTCCAGCTTGATAGCACCCTCCTGCACCATGTGCCTGATGAAATGATATGTGATGTCAATGTGCTTGGTGCATGCATGGTGCTGAGGATTCTTGGCGAGTGCGATTGCGCTCTGGTTGTCGACGCGCACAGGAAGAGGAACTGCTACAGTCCTACTCATCTCTGCCATGAGACGCTGAAGGCAAACTACTTCCTTGGCTCCAAAGCTGAGAGAGACGTACTCAGCTTCCGAGCTCGAGGTGGCCACGACCTACTGCCGCTTGCTGCACCAGCTGATGGTACCTCCATTCATGAGAAATACATGTCCAGAGATGGACTTGCGGTCTCAGGATTTGAAGCCCAATCTGCATCTGTGTAGCCAATGATGCTGTGATCATTGCCGTTGTAGGTAATGCCGACGTTGATGGTACTAGCAAGGTAGCGGAAGATCCGCTTCATTGCCTTCTGGTGCTTCGGTCCGGGATTAGCCATATGCTGTCTCACAGCGCTAACAGCCTGTATGAGGTCTGGTCTGGTTGCCACCATCAGGTACATGAGACTGCCGACGGCGCTCTGGTACATGTGTCGCTCAGCTGCATCAGCTTCTCGACTAAAACTCAGCAGTACCTCGGTACTGCCGTGTCTCCAGCGGCATGCCGATGGGTTTTGCCTCTGCCATGCAAAACCGCTGCAAAACATCCTTGATGTAGCGGTTCTACTGTAGCGAGAGACAGCATGACTTGCGGTCACGCGTGATCTGGATACCGAGGGAGTATGATTCCTCCTTGAGATCAGACATTTGGAAGCGCTCCTGCATGGCTTCCTTGAACTCCTGCAGTGCAGACATGGTGTTGGAAAGGGGGAGCATGTCATGACCATGCTGCTAGCGATAGACGCTGTAGTCACACTAACTGCGCTCAAACCCCATGCACTGCAACGCTGCATTCAACTTCTGGTTCCAAGCACGCGACGCTTGCTTGAGGCCGTCACCGACTTCTGCAGCTTGCAGACCAGGTGCTGCTGGCCATCCAATACAAACCCCTCCAGATTTCTATGTAGATCTCCTCCTCCAAGTTACCATTCAAGAATGCCGTCTTGACATCCATGTGGTGAATCTCGAAGTCCTCAGGTGCTGCATAAGAGAGGAGCGTCCGCACAGAGGCAAAGTTTGCAAAAGGGGCAAAAGTTTCTATGTAGTCGATGCCCTCCTGCTGCGAGTAGCCCTTGGCGACCAGCCTCGCCTTGTACTTTTCAAGGCTACCATCTGCTCCCCGCTTCTTCTTGAACACCCACTTGCACTTGATCACCTTACGTCCAGTTGGACGCTCAGTCAGCCTCCACGTGCCATTGTCCAGCTGCGACTGTATCTCCTGCTGCATTGCTTGCGCCCAATCTGCTGTATCCGGTGCATTCATGGCCTCCTTGTATGACGTTGGCTCATCTGAATCTGCTGCAACTGCGCGTTCATCTGTTCTGGTTTCTACAGCATCCAGAAATGGCCGCGCTCACCAGGCTTGTAACACAACCAAAGAGGGTACCTCCGACCTGGTGCTGGAGCGTTAGCAGGCGGCTAACGCGGTGCGGCTGGCACAACTGTTTCTATTGGACGTCCTATATCTCCCTCCTTTGCTTCTGTCGATGAAGCAGCTGTATCTGCAACATCAGACATGGGAGAGTAGAGTGATTCTCCCATTATCACAGTAGAGGAAGGATCAGGAGAAACAGGGTTAGGAAGAATTTCTCTGTGCATAGCTTGTACCCAATCTACTACATCTGGTGACGCCATGGCCTCCTTTTAGGACATTGGCTCGTTTGAATCTGCTGTAACTACGACATTCATCTGATCCTGTTTTGCAACATCGAGAAATGCCCGCACTCACTAGGCTTGTAGCACACCCTGAGAGGGTACCTTGGACTCGGTGCTGGAGTATTAGCAGGTGCCTAGCGCGGTTCTCCGTATACAACTGCTCTTGCTGATGGTAATGGAGCTTCTTCCTCAGCTTCTGCCGATTAGGCCGTTCTATCTACTGCATCAAACATGGAATAATAGAGTGGTTTTCCCACTTTCACAGTGGAGGAAGGATCAGGAGAGACTAGATCAGGAAGGATATCTTCTCCTACTGCCTTGTCAGTTGCTGCTTCTACTGCCTCTTCGTAGATGATGTTGGTGCTGATGACGTTACTTTTGTTGAAAATGACATGCCTAGAGATGATGTCATGGCAAGTATCCCTCTCATAGAGACAATACGCCTTGCCATGTCATAGCTGATCAATAACATCTATGCCCTGTTCATATCCCATTATTGCCGCTTCTCTTTTAGCACGAGCATGTGCGCCAAGCTACAAAACGTGCGAAGATGACCCACGCTCAGCTTCTTGCCGAACCATGCCTCAAACGGTGTCTTCTCCTCTAGGGCCTTGGTTGGACTACGGTTCTTGATGTAAATCATAGTGCTCACTGCTTTGGCCCAAAAGTCGTTGATGAGCCGACCCGTGTGCAGCATGGAGCGCACAAACTCAATGATGGTACGATTAGTGCGTTCTTCTATGCCGTTTTGCTGCGGCAAGTATGGCGTGGTGTGCTGCGCCTTGATGCCTACTGCCGCGAGGTAGTCTTGGAACTCTTTGCTAAGGTACTCGCCACCACGGTCGCTGCACAGTGCCTTTATTTCATTGCCAGTCTGGCTCTCCATCATGGCCTTGAACTCCTTGAACATGTCAAAGCATTGACCCTTATAGGAAAGGAAGTACACAATAGTGTAACGGTTGAAATCATCAATGAAGGTGACAAAGTACCTAGAGCATTCAAGGCTCTAGGTTTGCATCGAGCCACACAAGTTTGTGTCGACAAGCTCCAACACCTCTTTTGTGCACTCTTCTGCAATTGAGAACGCCTCGCGATGTTGTTTTCCCTCCAAATAGCCGATGCACAACTGCTGCTCAAAAGTAGAGATGGTGGGCAAGTCACGAACCATTTGTTTGTTTGAAGTTGCTACAAGACGCGCATGCCGATGTAGCTATAGCGCGCATGCTAGATTTTGCCATCCTTGGCTTGCACCACCGTTGCAAGACTCTGCTCGCGCGGGTTCTTGGTCGCCCCCAACAAGCGGTACATGAGGCCTTCCTTCACCGACTTGGCCAACTCCTCTCCGGTTTCCTTGTCAAGGATGTAGCCATAGAGGTTGTCAAAGATAACTTGCAATTCCATACTGGTGAGAGAAGACAATTCGAGAAGGTTGAACATAGCATCAGGTACTTATAGCATGCCATGGAACACTCTGAATTCAATGCGATGCGGGGTCTCCAACCACATCTCCACAATCCCTATCCCCTTAGCATACACCATCCAATCATCACCTGAAGCAATCAGTTGAGGGGGAATGGAGAGCAGCTGTATAAACCACTCGTTGTGGTACGTCACACTCTTAGTACACCCTGAGTCCTTATACCATGACACATCCCCCTTCTCCTTCTGCGACATGTCAGACTACACCATAAAGACGCGGTCGTGCAGCTCCTTGGCCACATTCATGTTTCTAAAATGGCGCAAGCCGGTCTTGTTCTATGCTCGTACTGCTACTACTGACGTTGTTGTGATCGTTGCTGCCGTTGCTGTGGAGATTCATACTTTTGATGCTATTGTTGTTACTCTTTCTGGTCCCTCTTGAACTTGAAGCACTCTTTCTTGTAGTTCCTCTATTTCTAGCAATAGTGGCACTTGCCCTTCTTGCCGATCTGTTGCCCGGACTGCTGCTACTGCTGGTTGTTTGTTCCCATGGCCATGAAAGCTGCTTCACTGCTGCTGCTACCGCCATTGCGCTTTGCTCCATTGGAACATAGTTCTATCTACACCAGGTGTGTGTAGATGAAGTCCAGGTCAATAGTCGACTAGCACTCCAACATCTCTCGCATCGCGTCATAGCTCGTTGGCAATCCCTTCAGGAAGACGAGGACAAAACGCGTGTCTTCCACAGAGTTGCGGCCGCTTTCAGCTGCTTTGCTAGCTCCTTTGTCCTGTCCAAGTATGCCTCCATCTCTTCGCCACCCTGCATTTTCAAAGCGATCATCTTCTCCTGCAAAAACATAAGGAATGTAGGATCCTTGCTCTCATACTTCTTGCACAATATGTCCCACCTCTCTTTTGCAGTAGCCTTGTCACTCACGTACTGAAGATGCGGGTTGGAGATGGTGCTAACAAGCAGCCTATAGGCCTGCCTGTCCTTCTTCTTGCACCCCTCGTATGCTGTTGTTGCAGTTGTTAATGAACTTACATTTGCTGCACCTTTTTGGCGCGTCTTCCCCGCCACCACCTCTGCTGCGGTGATGCCGTTTGCCTGTGGAGGCGGAGCGCGCTCGTTGCCGCTCACCACCTCCTACAAGCCCCTCCTCCAAAAAGAGGCGGTTACGGATCTTTCAAAACGTGAAGTTGGTGCGTCCTTCCCGCCTCTCCAAGGACTGGGCGGTGATGCTTAGCGCTGCCCTTGAGTGGCAACGTTATCCTTGCTTTTGATGCAACTTCTATCAGAAACCTGTCTGACAGAAATTTGACTATAGATGTCAGTTGGCGGGGAATTTAAAAAACGTGAGTCCACCACTGGAAAATTCAGCTTAAAACGTTGCAGGTCAACCCGTAAAACGGGTCATGAATAGGAGATATTCAGAGATATGCCCTTTTGAAAACAGGGTATGCTGTTCCTCCTACTCTTGTTCATACGAGCCACCTTGTAGACAACGTTTCTCCCAAACGTACCAATGGGATGCAAATATTTTTGCAAGAATGGAAAGCATAGGAAAAATACTTCAATTTGCATGTGCTACTTTTTTAATTTGACGAAGAAAGAATAGAGTTATCATCATCACAAGAGTGTAGTCCGGGGTGACCTCATTTTGAGCATAATCCTTCATCCGATTGTTCGATCTTGGCGATCTTGGAATCATTGGAAAACTTGTCGATTGTCAAATTTGGTGCCGGTTTTACCCTTATACGTCACTCTCAAAGTGATCGCCTGTGCTGGTTGAAAGAGGTCGAACTTGGCTCTCATACGAAGTGTTCAAACTGTAGGAGAGAGGGAGCCTTGGAGCGACAAGCATGTGGGACTAGAAGGGCATCACTTTTGCCGTAGAATGGTTGTTGAATCTCTCAAAATGATGGAGTACATAAAGGGCTAGAGCTTGGGCAAGACAGTCCTCTCACAAGCATCACCACTTAGTCATGGAGGCCAAAGCTGAATCACTAGAGTCCATAATGTCACAGAAGAGAGGAAATCAGTTTAGCAATCAGGGTGACCACTCACACATGACCTAGAGAGCTAGGAAATACTCTTATGGCACACTCCTAGTGGTCATATAACCCACAATCCCATGGAGAATCGCCATGTGTCCATGGGTAGCACATAAGGATCTCACCTCACCTAAAAACTAAGGAGGGATACCTTTTTCCTAGTGTGCATACTTTGGCAAGGTAACCCAAGAATGTAGGATCTTTTTGGATATTTCTCCCATTAGGTCTTGAGCCTGGACCTCTTGCCTTTTTCTTTCCTCAGGTTAAGGCATGGAGCCATCGCCCATGGTCACCCGGATACGGCGGTCGATGACCCTAGAAACTTCGAAAATTCATATCTCCGAATTCGACTGTTCAATCGATCTGAAACTTAGACCATAGACATTTTGCTACCTGATCTTTCCAATGATGAAGACGGATTGACAATCAGAGTAGGCATTTGGAAGTTTCTTGGAACTTGTTCTTGTGGATCTAAAACTGAGCCAAATGGCTCCTTTCCCAATAATGTAGGCAGGAGGGATGATACAATGAAGATTGTCCCAAAAATGGGTCATCCAAGGAGCTACTACGTGCCTAGAATACTGGCTGGCTGTAGGAGTATAACAACCTGTATGTTGCCTGTCACTGAGTACAATACTTACATTTGGATCTCCTAAGAAAGTTCTCCACCAGAGACAGACACTAAAGAAGCATTGGTTGGTCTAAGCCCAAGGAGTTCGCTCCTCGCACAAAATAACCACGTGATAAGGACACAGTGCAAGGAAGTGAGTCCTATTAATTGTTCAGAGTGGAACCTTGACTTTGAGGATGATGTCATCTCTTCGATACAATACCAAGAGCAGTTGGCGAGAACTATTGTATTAGAATCCATTTTCAAGACCGTCGCCTCAGTTAGGTCGACAAAGAGTTTTCGATCCAGACTGACTAGTTATAACGCAGGCTTCTACGTTGTCTCAAGCCCTCTCTGTCTTCTAGCGTGCATCAGCTCCATCACCCCCATCAGTTCCAACAGCTCCAACGGCAGGTGATGGTACTTATCAAACAAGGGCCAAGGATATGCTGTGCCATTGGAGGTACAACCCTTGGGTCGTAACCAACCAAGTGCTCTACTCTTAGAGGCACGAGCCTCGGTTTGCTAGTGTGCGTTCTTCTCTATTTCCAGGTGATCAACGGTTAAGGGGTAAGCGAAGGATCTGCACCTTCTAAACCGCTAGCAGACAATAGCCTAAATAAGCCTACATGGGCCTCAACAAAGTAGAGATGCTGAGAAGGAGAGAAGCAATATGACGATATCCATAACGCTCACTCTCAAGCAGGTCAACAGTGGGATATCAAAGATCACAAAACTTGGTTTTCCCTTGTATAAATGGCAATTTGAGATTGTCATGAGGGTACGTGCCTACTTGAAGATGTTCCTTGGAGAAGAAGTTGAACCTCCAAAACCAGATCCGGGATATAAAGCGTGGAGTATCAAAAATGACACGGTTCTTGTGATTCTTGTTACATCAATGCATGAGTCAAAGCATGTCTACCTATAAGGTATCACACATGCATCAAAGGCTTATGAGAATCTTGTACGTGTACACCAATCAACGGCTCTCACAAATTGTCTCTTCATCCTTCAAAAGCTGATTTTGAGGAAGATGAGTGAGGGAGAGTCGATTCCAGACTTCCTGTTTTTGTTTGAAGGACTGGTGCAGCAAGTGACCCAAATGAACTCGGAAATCAACACTTATATGCACGGCATGATCCTCCTCATGGCCGTACCTGAAAGCTTGGATCCTCTGATCACCATCTTTGACAGTTGGAGGGGGGAGATTAGACGTATGAGGTAGAATTTGAGTACGTGCGCAACAAGGCCATGTGTCGTAGCGGTAGTGAGGCTAAGGTTTTGGCCTATGCTGTACAGGTAGTTGGTTGTGACAACAACTCTTCTTCTGGTCAAACAGTAGTGGAGGCGGTAGCGGTGGAGGAAAAGGTAATGGTGGCAGTGGAAAGAGATCAAAATGTCCTGAGAAGTGCCATGACTATGGCAAGCATGGGCATTGGGCAGTGGAGTGCACGGCTCACAAGAAGGATGACGTTTTGACCTGATATGCTCCTTGTCCATGGCTGATATCTGGACAGGTAACTGAGGGACTAGGCATGCACTCCTCCATTGGAGTAAGTCCTCTTACTCTGATCCAGATAGAGAAGGCATGCACTACCCCTTTGGAGCAAGTCCCCTTGCTCTAACATGGATAGTATAGCCAGCAAATACTACCTAAGACAACTCCTTGTGGCTTCGACGTTCCAGAGTTAGTTTCTGGAGCGAGAGGTACTGGGTCAAATCCCAGTCCAGTGACTAGTTTTCGTTGTGACGAAAAGGGGGACAGGAAGGTTCTAAGAGACATCTTAGACCATTCCAAGGGCTGTCCTGGTGGCTGGCGCCAGTTGGCGATCACAGGGAGCGCCATGTAGGCTGGGAGATGACCCAATCTATATTGCCTCCAAAGTGGCTCATCCAAGGAGCCATTATGGACTTAGGCTAGAGGCTCGCTCTAGGACTATAAGAACCTGTCAATTGCCTGTCATTGAGTACAGTTCTTACCTTTGAGACTCCTCACAGAGTTATCGACCACAGGCAGATACAAAAGAAGCATTGGTTGGTGTAAGTCCCAGGAGTTTTTCCCGGTGCAAAAAGTGACTTGGTGCTAAGGACACAGTGCAAGGAAGTGATTCCTATGAATTGCTCAGTGTAGAACCTTGGCTCTGAGGGTGATATGAACTCTTGGCTCCAATACCAAGAGCGGTCCGCAGGAACCATTGTGTCAGAACGAATTGTTGGGAAAGGAGCCATCTGGCTCAGTTTCAGGTCCATAGGAGCAAGTTCCAGCAAAGTACCGGATGCCTGCGTTGAAAGCCGATCAGACTTCACCATTGGAAAGATCAGGTGGCAAAATGTCTACGGTCCAAGTTTGAGGCCGATCCAACAGTCGGATTGGGAGATATGAATTTTTGAAGTTTCGGGGGTCATGGACCGTCGATGTCTGGGTGGGCATGGGTGATGGCTCCATGCCTTAGCCTGAGAAAAGAAAAGGGCAAGAGGTCCAGGGTCAAGACCTGATGGGAGAAGTATCCAATAAGGTCCTTGATCTTAGGATTGCCTTGTCAGAGTGTGCTGACTAGGATAAAGGTACCTCTCCTTACTTTTTAGGTGAGGTAAGATCCTTGAGTACTAGCCATGGACACATGGCGATTCTCCATGGGTTTGTGGGTTATGTGACCACTAGGAGTGTGCCATGAGAGCATTCTCTAGCTCTCTAGGTCGTGTGTGAGTGGTCAGCCTGATTGCTAGGCAGATTTCCTCCCTTGTTTGAGATTATAAACTCTAGTGTGTGAGCATTAGCCTCCATGGCTAAGTGGTGTGGCTTGTGAGAATGCTGACTTGCCCAAGCTCTAGCTCTATATGTACTCCATCATTTTGAGTGATTGAACAACCATTCTTCAGCACAAGTGATGCCCTTCCAATCACACATGCTCGCTACTCCAAGGCTCCCTCTCTCCTCAAGATCCAACATTTGGTATCAGAGCCAAGTTCTGCCACTTCCAGCCAGCACAGGCCATCATTTTGAGAGTGAAGGGATGGGATGAAACCTTCACCAGATTTGACGATCGACCACTGGATCTTCAAGTTCAAGAGACAAGCTTTTCAACGAGGTCGGCCAACGAGGTCGGCCCGAAGATCCAACGGTCGGACTGAGAGTTATGCTCAAAACGAGGTCGGCCAGGGCTACACTCTTCTCTATGAGTAAGACTGTCGCCTTGTGATGACCATAACTCTCTCATTTCTGTGTCAAATTTAAAACGTGGCACATGCGAATTGTATTATTTTTCCTAAGCTTTCCATTCGTGGAAAAATATTTGCATTTCGTCGATTCGTTTGGGAGAAACGCTGTTTATAAACTAGCTGGTCTGAGTTTGAGTAGGAGCAGAAGCATACCCAGTTTTCAAGAGGGCATATCTTTTGAAATCCCTTGTTGATGACCCTGTTTTATGGGTCTATCTGAAAGGTTTTGAGCTGCATTTTCTAGTCGTGGGCTCAGTTTTTCAAAATTCCGAGTCTGATGGCATCTACAGTCCATTTTCTATCAGACAGATTTCTGGTAGAAGCAGCAACAGAAGCAAGGGTAGCGCCGCCATCCAAGGGCAGCGGTGAGCATCACCAAGGCTAAAAATGGCAGCAGCTGGCATTGTGACAGCAGCCCAACCTTTGGAGAGGCTGGAGGGACGCGCGAACTTCACGTTTTGGAAGATCCGTACCCGTCTCTTTTGGAGGAGAGGGGCTTGTGGGAGGTGGTGAGAGGCGACGAGCCAGCTCCAGTTCCACAGGCAAAAGGCATCTGCGCAGCGCAGGTGGTGGCGGGGAAGACGCCGCAAAAGGGTGCAGCTGATGCGGATTCTTCTGCAGATGTACCAGCGACGTATGAGGAGTGGAAGAAGAAGGACAGGCAGGCCTACATGTTGCTTGTTAACACCATCTCCAAACCGCATCTTCAGTACGTGAGTGACAAGGCTACTGCAAAGGAGGGGTGGGACACGTTGTACAAGAAGTATGAGAGCAAGGATCGTGCATTCCTCATACTTTTACAGGAAAAGATGATGGCGCTGAAAATGCAGGATGGTGAAGAATTGAAGGCGTATCTTGACAGGGGAAAGGAGCTGGAAAAACAGTCGAGAGCGGCTGGCAATCCTGTGGAAGAGACGCATTTCATTCTCCTCTTGCTGAGGGGACTCCCAACCAGCTACGACACGGTGCGAGAGACGTTGGAGTGCCAGCCGACTTTCGACCTCGACTTCATCTGCATGCACTTGGTGCAGGTGGAACTGCGTCGCAATGCAGGAAAACGCAATGGCGGCAGCAGTAGTAGTGAAGTAGCTTCCATGGCCATGGGCTCACGCAACCAGCAGCAGCAGCAGTCCGGGAACCAGAGAGGCGAGAAGAAGGGCAAGTACCACTATTGTTAGAAAGAGGGGCACTACAAGAAAGAGTGCTTCCAGTTTAAGAGGGACCAGAAAGAGCAGCAGCAGCAGCAGCAGCAAAAGCAGCAATCTCCATAGCAACAGCAGCAGCTGTCACATCAACGGCAGCAGCAGTAGCAGCAGCAGCAGAACTAGACTAGCGTGTGCCATTTTGGCAACATGAACGTTGCCAAGGAGGTGCGCGACCGCCTCTTCATGGCGAAGTCTGACATGTCGTAGAAGGAAAAGGCGGATATGGTGTGGTAGAAGGACTCGGGGTGTACCAAGAGTCTGACGCACTACAAGGAGTGGTTCACACAGCTGCTCTCCATTCCTCTTCAGCCGATTGCTTAAGGTGATGATCGGTTGGTGTATGCTGAGGGGATTGGGATTGTGGAGATGTGGTTGGAGACCCCGCGTGGCATTGAAGTGGGAGTTTTCCATGGCATGTTGTATGTGCCTGATACTGCGTTCAACCTTCTCTCAGTGTCCTCTCTCACCAACACAGGACTGTGCGTTGTCTTCGATGATGACTATGGCTACATCCTCAACATGGAAACAGGAGAGGAGTTGGCCAAGTCGGTGAAGGAGGGCGACATGTACCGCCTGCTGGGGGCAACCAAGATCCCGCGTGAACAGAGTCTTGCAGCAGTGGTGCAGGCGACAGATGGCGAGATCTGGCATGCACGCTATGGTCACATTGGCATGTACGCCTTGCAGCAGCTTGAAGCAAAGCAGATGGTACGTGACCTGCCTACCATCTCTAACTTTGAGCAGCAGTTATGCATCGGATGTTTGGAGGGGAAGCAACACCGCGAGGCGTTCTCTGGAGCAGGGGAGCATGCGAAAGAGGTGTTGGAGCTGGTCTACATGGACTGGTGTGGACCGATGCAGACCCAGAGCTTTGGAGGCTCTAGGTATTTTCTCACCTTCATTGATGATTTTAGCCGTTACACTGCTGTGTACTTCCTTTCCTCCAAGGACGAGTGCTTTGACAGGTTCAAGGAGTTCAAGGCCATGGTGGAGAACCAATCTGGCAAGAAGATCAAGGCGTTGCACAGCTATCGCGGTGGAGAGTACATGAGCAAGGAATTCCAGGACTACCTCGCAGCAGCTGGCATCAAGGCACAGCGTACCGCGCTGTACTTGCCGCAGCAGAACGGTGTAGCAAAACGCGCCAACCGTACCATTGTGGAGTCGGCGGGCTCCATGCTGCACGCGGCTCGGCTGACCTACGACTTCTGGGCTGAAGCCGTGAGCACTACGGTCTACATCAAGAACCGCAGTCCAACTAAGGTGCTGGAGTACATGACGCCGTACGAGGCTTGGTTCGGCAGGAAGCCAAGCGTAGGTCATCTTTGCGCGTTTGGCAGCTTGGCGCACATGCACGTGCCAAAGGAGAAGCGGCAAAAGTGGGACGCAAAGAGTGCGCAGATGCTGATGATTGGCTTCAACGTGGCAAGCAAGGCGTATCGCCTCTACGAGAGGGATACATGCCACGTCATCATCTATAGGGATGTCCTCTTTAATGAGAGCAACGTCATCGGAACCAGCATCGTGTGTGAAGAGGCAACAGAACCAGCAGCTGACGAGACAGTGGGAGTAGAAAATTTTCTTGACCCAGTTTCTCCCGATCCTTCCTCTACTGTGACAATAGGAGAATCACTCTACTCACCCATGTCTGATGTTGCAGATACAGCAGCCTCATCGGCAGAAGCAGAGGAGGGAGATGTAGCACCACCAGCAGCAGCAGTTGTGCTAGCAGCACTGCGCCAGCCGCCCGCTAACGCTCCAGCACCAGGTCGCAGGTACCCTCTTAGGGTACGTTACAAGCCTGGTGAGCGTGGCCATTTCTGGATGCTGTAGAAACCAGAACAGATGAACGTCGCAGTTGCAGCAGATTCAGATGAGCCAACATCATACAAGGAGGCCATGGCTGCACCGGATGCAGCAGATTGGGCGTAAGCCGTGTAGTAGGAGATACAGTCGCAGCTGGACAACGGCACGTGGGAGCTGACTGAGCGTCCACCAGGACGTAAGGTGATCAAGTGCAAGTGGGTGCTCAAGAAGAAGCGGGGAGCAGATGGTAACCTGGAAAAGTACAAGACGAGGCTGGTTGCCAAGGGCTACTCGCAGCAGGAGGACATCGAATATACAGAAACTTTTGCCCTTGTTGCAAAGTTTGCCTCTGTGCGCACGCTCCTCTCTTATGCAGCAGTTGAGGACTTCGAGGTTGACCACATGGATGTCAAGACGGCATTCTTGAATAGTGACTTGGAGGAGGAGATCTAGATGGGGCAGCCGGAGGGGTTCGTCATGGATGGCCAGGAGCACCTGGTCTGCAAGCTGCTGAAGGCGCTCTACGGCCTGAAGCAAGCGTCGCGTGCTTGGAACCAGAAGTTGGATGCAGCGTTGCAGTGCATGGGGTTTGAGCGCAGCGAGTGTGACTACAGCGTGTATCGCTGGCAGCATAAGCATGAGATCCTTATCACCATTGTCTATGTGGATGACATGCTCCTCCTTTCCAACAGCATGTCTGTACTGCAGGAGTTCAAGGAAGCCATGCAGGAGCGCTTCCAGATGTCTGATCTCGGGGAGGCATCATACTTCCTCGATATCCAGATCACCATGACCGCAAGTCACGCTCTCTCTCGCTGCAGCAGAGCAGCTACATTAAGGATGTTTTACAGCGGTTTGGCATGGCAGAGGCAAAACCCATCGGCACGTCGCTCGAGACACGGCAGTACCTCGTGAGCTTCAATGGAGAAGCAAATGCAATTGAGCGGTAGAAGTACCAGAGCGTCGTCGGCAGTCTCATGTACCTAATGGTGGCAACCAGGCCGGACCTTACACAGGCTATGAGCGCTGTGAGCCAGCACATGGCTAATCCGGACCGGAGCACCAGAAGGCAGTGAAGACGATCTTCCGCTACCTTGCTGGAACCATCAACATCGGCATCACCTACAACGGCAATGACAACAACATCATCGGCTACACAGACGCAGATTGGGTTTCAAATCCTGAGGACCGCAAGTCCATGTCTGGACATGTGTTCCTCATGAATGGTGGAGCCATTGGCTGGTGCAGCAAGCGGCAGGTGGTCGTGGCGACCTCCAGCACAGAAGCTGAGTACGTATCTCTTAGCTTTGGAGCCAAGGAAGCAGTTTGGCTCCAACGTCTCATGGCAAAGATGAGTGGGAGTGCAGCAGTTCCAGTTCCTGTGCGCGTCGACAACCAGAGCGCAATCGCACTCGCCAAGAATCCTGAGCACCATGCACGCACCAAGCATATTGATATCGCATATCNTGGAGCCATTGGCTGGTGCAGCAAGCGGCAGGTGGTCGTGGCGACCTCCAGCACAGAAGCTGAGTACGTATCTCTTAGCTTTGGAGCCAAGGAAGCAGTTTGGCTCCAACGTCTCATGGCAAAGATGAGTGGGAGTGCAGCAGTTCCAGTTCCTGTGCGCGTCGACAACCAGAGCGCAATCGCACTCGCCAAGAATCCTGAGCACCATGCACGCACCAAGCATATTGATATCGCATATCAGCCCATTCTGACTGCGGCAAAGTGGGAGATTATTGTGAAAGGAGCCATCTGGCTCAGTTTCAGGTCCACAAGAGCAAGTTCCAGGAAAGTACCAGATGCCTACTTCGGTCGCCGATCCGACTTCTTAATTGGAAAGATCAGGCGACAAAATGTTTACGGTCCAAGTTTGAGGCCGATCCAACAGTCGGATTTGGAGATATGAATTTTCGAAGTTTTGGGGGTCATGGACCGTCGATGTCTTGGTGGGCATGGGTTATGGCTTCATGCCTTAGCCTGAGAAAAGAAAAAGGCAAGAGGTCCAGGGTCAAGACCTGATGGGAGAAATATCCAAAAAGGTCCTTGGTCTTAGGATTGCCTTCTCAGAGTGTGCTGACAAGGATAAAGGTACCTCTCCTTACCTTTTAGGTGAGGTGAGATCCTTGTGTGCTAGCCATGGACACATGGCGATTCTCCATGGGTTTGTGGGTTATGTGACCACTTGGAGTGTGCCATGAGAGCATTCTCTAGCTCTCTAGGTTGTGTGTGAGTGGTCAGCCTGATTGCTAGGCTGATTTCCTCCCTTTTGTGAGATTATAAACTCTAGTGTGTGAGCCTTAGCCTCCATGGCTAAATGGTGTAGCTTGTGAGAGGGCTGACTTGTCCAAGCTCTAGCTCTATATGTACTCCATCATTTTGAGTGATTGAACAACCATTCTTCAGCACAAGTGATGCCCTTCCAATCACACATGCTCACTGCTCCAAGGCTCTCTCTCTCCTCAAGATCCAACACGATTTTTCGAAACCGTCCCCTCAGGCAGGTTGACAAAGGATTATCAGCGCACACTGACTAGTTGAAAGGCACGCTTCTACGCACTCTCTCACCCTCTCTGTCTTGCAGCACGCATCAGCTCCCTCAGGTCCATCTGCTCTATCTGCTCCATGTGCTTCATCAACTCCAACCGCGGGTGCTGGCACTTAGCAAACAAGGGCCAAGGATAAGCTCTACCCTTGGAGGTACGATCCTTGGGCCCTAACTAGGATAAGCTCTGCCCTTGGAGGCACGATCCTGGGTTCGCTATTGCGTATTCTTCTCTATGTATAGAAGATCAATGGCTACGGAGTAAGCGATGTTGGAACTTGAGGAGAGAGGGAGCCTTGGAGGAACGAGCATGTGTGATTGGAAGGGCATCACTTGTGCTGAAGACTGTACTTTCCTGGAACATGCTGCTATGGACCTGAAACTGAGCCAGATGGCTCCTTTCCCAACAAGCGACGTATCTGCACCTTTTAAACCAGTAGTAAAGAAAAGCCTATATCAGCCCACATCGGCGACACCCGCGACGCTCACTCTTGAGCAAGTCATTTGTAAGATGTCAAAGTTCATAAGGTATGGCAATTTGAGATTCTCATGAGGTTGCATGGCTACTTCTAGATGTTCCTTGGAGAAGAGATTGAACCTCCAAAAACAAATACTGGATATGAAGCGTGGAGGGTCAAAAATGACATGGCGTTTGCGATTCTTGTGACATCAGTGCATGAGTTACAACATGTCCACCTCCAAGGGGTCACACATGTATCAAATGCTAATGCAAAGCTTGTACGTGTACACCAATCAACGACTCTTGCAAATCACCTCTTCATCCTTCAAACACTGATTTCAATGAGGGTGAGCGAGGGAAAGCCCATTCTGGATTTTCTATTGGAGTTTCAAGGAGTGTTGTAGGAAGTGACCCAAATGAACTGGGAAATCGACAACAACCTGCAGGCCATGATCCTCCTCACGGCGCTACCCAAACGCTGGGGTCCTTTGATCATTGTCTTTGGCGGTTGGAAGGAGGATTTTACGTACGAGGCAGTGTCTGAGTATGTGCGCTACAAGGCCATGCGTAGTAGCAGTCTTGAGGCTAAATTTCAGCTTATGCTACACAGTACGGTGGTTGTTGCAACAATTCCTCTTCTAGTCACAGTGGTAGCAGGAGCGGTGTTGGTGAAAGAAAAGGCAATGGTGGTAGTGGAAAGAGTTCAAAGCATCTTGGGAAGTACCATAACTGGGGCAAGCCTGGGTATAGGGCACGGGAGTGCAGGGTTCCCAAGAAGGAAGACGTAGATCATGATGGTAGATATGAGGGCAATGGAAAGGATAAGAAGGACTTGACGAATATGATGGCTAAGAGCGTGCCAGTAACCTAGGGAGTGGCACTGCTCAAGGTGGAGCCTACCGGCTCGACTCTGGTACGAACTACCACTCTTCAAGGGAGAAGAATGGGTCCATCCCCATTAGGGACACTAAACGTCGCTTCAGGTGTGCCAACGACAGCCTTGTCCATGCAGAAGGGGAGGGTGATAAGTTGATCAGCATTCACATGAATGTGCTTAAAACAACATGAAGCTGGAGAACGTCGTCTACCTGCTGTCTTTTGTGGCAAACCTCTTGTCACTGTTCAAAATCACGGTCGTCTTCACGGACCACGAGGCCATGGGTTTAGGGAACAAGGACATCTAGATCTCCTATCCCAAAGAGAGTCTTCTCGTACAGGTCCCAAGAGTTGATGGGCTCTATGTGCTGCAAACCAAACCCCTTGAGAGTAAAAATGAGGGATATGCGGCGGTTGAAGAGCCCAAGTCTCCAAAGCCTGATGTTGCACCACAAGCCGTAACCTTGGCATCCAAGTCCACCAACATAGATGCTGAGCTATGGGACACGCGGTTTTTCCATGTGGCCTACAGCACACTGCAAGCTATGCAGCAGCACGAAGTGGTTCATGGGATGGATGGATGCAAGGCCATGGATGAGGGAGAGTACAAAAAACTGTTTGAGCCATGCCTCCAAGAGAAGGCAAAGAGAAAGCCCATTGAGCGTAATGGGCAACGTGCGGCAGCAATCTCAGACCTGATTCAATCTCATTTGTGCGGACCATTGCGTACTTTTTGGAACGATGACACAAAGTATTTCTTAACCTTCATCGATGACCACAGTCACAAGATGTGGATCTACTTCCTCAAGACAAAAGAAGAGGTCAAGGAGAAGCTGCAAGAGTTTGTTATGATGGTAGAGTAGCAAACAAACAAGAAGGTGAAGGCCCTGTGCATGGAAAACAGTGGTGAATACGAGGCGTGCAAAGGCTGGTTGAGCCAACATGGGATAAGCCACCAGACCACCACACCTAATACCCCCCAGAGCAATTGCGTTGCCGAGCCGATGAACCAGAATATCCTCAACATGACACGAAGCATGCTCTTTGATGCTTAACTCCCATCTCGCTTCTCGGCTGAAGCTGTAAGAACTGCCTGCTACCTTGTGAATCTCACTCTGGCAGCTGCGCTTCAAAGGCGTGGTAAGAAACAGCAAGAGAAGCAGCTCAAGACGCCACAGGAGGCTTGGAAAGGGAAGAAGCCAGATGTCTCACACTTGAGGGTCTTTGGTTGTACTGCCTGGGCAAAGGTCCAAAGAGGAGAAGGAAGTGGCAAGCTGGATGCACACACACTTAAGTGTGTAATGGTCGGATACGACACTACACACAAGGCGTACTGGCTACAGGACCAAGCGGCTGGAAAGCTTATCAAGAGCCGCGATATCGAGTTTGATGAAAGGACGCTCGGCAAGGGAGGGTCACTCGAACCTATCCATGCTCCCAAATCAGGAGAGAGGGTTGTGTTACTCGAGTCATGTGATCAGGTACGAGAAAACTCGCAAATGGTGCCAATGGCTCTTCTTCAAACAATAGATCACTGGCAGCGCAGGAGCAACAGAAGTAACTACCCTAGAAGCACTATCAAGAACACTCCGGCGTAGTAAGCGCCAGAAGAAACCTCCACCCAAGTACGATGTTGAAAGAGCGGAATCGAACAGACTCACTTGGTCATGCTTGGCTCAAGAAGAGCCTTTAACCGTAACGGAGGCTATGAACATGCCAGATGCGGCCAAGAGGAAGGTGGTAGTGGATAGCGAACTCGCATCCATTGAAGAGAACGGAACATGGATTCTGGTGGACAGGCCTATAAACGCACACGTGGTGGGGTCAAAGTGGGTACTCCGTAAAACGTTCAAGTAGAATGGTACTATTGACAAGTACAAGGCAAGAGTGTACCAAAAGGGTTTTCCCAGCATGGAAGGCTCAGAGTACGAGGAAGCCTTCATGCCTGTCGTCACCTTTGCCTCCATTAGATCCATGTTGGATATTACTGCTTGAAAAGATATGGAGGTCCACCAGATGGATATCAAGGCAGCTTTCCTCTACGGGAAGCTAGACAAAGAAGTGCTGATGGAAGTACCTAACGGAGTGAAAACTCCAGAGACCAAGGTGCAAACTGGTCAAAACACTTTACGGGCAGAACCAGGCCCTTACAATGTGGTACAAGGAGATGGACGGCTTCATGGCCGGCCTCATCTTCACGCACTGCTAGAATGACCCTAGTGTCTATGTGCGAGAGGATGAGCAAGGCTTGATGCTGATTGCATTGTACGTGGATGACCTGATCATCTGCTCGTCATTGGTCGAGCTGTTGAAAAACCTGAAGACAGATCTCAGCAACAGGTTCAAGATGAAGGACATGGGTTCACTCAAGTTCTACCTTTCGATAGCCGTCCACCGCAATCGAGCGGCAGGCACCATCGAGCTGAACCAGACCAAGTACATCATGGAAGTCCTCAAGCGCTACAACATGGGGGAATGCAAGCCCATCTGTACAGCCATGAAAACAGACGTCAAGCTCTCCTCTTCCATGAGCCCCCGCACGGAAGCACAACTACGTGAGATGGAGATTATTCCCTACCAGTCTACTATTAGCAGCCTCATGTATGCCATGGTAGGAACACGCCCTGATATTTGCTATGTTGTGGGACAAACGAGCAGGTTTGTGGCTAATCAAGAGCCACAGCACTAGCAAGTTGTCAAGCGCATCATGCGCTATCTATAGAAAACCCGACACATGGGACTGCAGTCTGGAGGCCCAGAAGGATGTGACTGGCTACGGCTGGTGTGCTATACACATGCATACAGGGGAGGAAGAATCGATGACAGAAAGTCCAACTCGGGCTTTATGTGCCTCTTGTTCAGTAGTGCAGTCTCTTGTACAAGAAGGAAGCAAGACTGTGTCTCCCTCTCTATCGCTGAGATAAAGTACATCGCTCTATCAGAAGCATGCAAGGAGACACATTGGCTATGTAATTTGCTTGCCGAGATGAAAGTGCCACAAACGAAGGTAACAGAGGTCCGCATCGGCAACAAGAGCACCATGACAATGGCACAGGATGATGTCATCTCCCTACGGACGAAGCACATCGACATCAGGTACCACTATTCATGCGATGGAGATCGTGGACCTAGAATACATGGAGACCAGGAAGATGCTTGCAGATTGCATGATAAAGGCGCTGGACAGCAAATTGCACTCTGTAGGTACTCG
The DNA here is from genome assembly GCA_023375785.1 of Penium margaritaceum. Lineage (NCBI taxonomy): Eukaryota > Viridiplantae > Streptophyta > Zygnematophyceae > Desmidiales > Peniaceae > Penium > Penium margaritaceum. The sequence continues at coordinate 57,736 of SZWC01000572.1, read as the reverse complement.
AGACATCGGTATGATCAACCCAGCGGACGAAGACTGAGGCCAAGACTGTTGGAGAGAAGAGAGATCTAGCTAATGGACAGAGGTGCAAAGGAGAGTTTGTTGACCTGATATGCTCCTTGTCCATGGCTTATATTTGGACAAGTGCATGATGGAGAAGGCAAACACTGCTCCCTTGGAGTAAATCCCCTTAGTCTGGTCTAGATAGACAAGGCATGAACGTTTCCTTTAAAGCAAGTCCCCTTGGTCTAATGTGGATCGTATAGCCAGCAAATACTACCTAAAATAACTCCTTGTCGCTTAGACGTTTCAGAGTTAGTCTCTGGTACGAGAGATCACTGGGTCAAATCCCAGTCCAGTGACTAATTCTCTTTGTGACCAAAAGGGAGATATGAAGGATCTAAGAGACTTCTTAGAACATTCCAAGATCCTTCTTGGTGGCTTGTGCCACTTGGCGTTCACAGGGAGCGCCATGTAGGCAGGGGGATGACGCAATCCAGATTGCCCCAAAAGTGGCTCATGCAAGAAACCACTACGCGCCTAGGCTAGAGGCTGGCTCTAGGACTATAAAAACCTGTCAGTTGCCTTTCATTGAGGACAGTTCTTACCTTTGAGACGCCTCAAAGAATCGTCTACCAAAGGTGGGTGTTTGCTCATCGCGCGAAAGTGACTAGGTGCTAAGGACACAGTGGAAGGAAGTGATTCCTATGAATTGCTCAGTGTAGAACCTTGGTTCTGAGGGTGATATCATCTCTTGGTTACAATACCAAGAGCAGTCGGTGGGAACGATTGTGTTGGAAATCGTTTTCTAGACCGTCGCCTCAAGCAGATTGATAAGACGGAGATCATGTTGGTAGATATGAGGGCAAAAGAAAGGGTAAAGAGTTGATGAACATGATGGTTGAGGGCGTGTCGGCAACCGCAAGAGCGGTATTGCTTGTTGGAACTTGAGGAGAGAGGGAGTCTTGGAGCAGCGAGCATGTGTGACTGGAAGGGCATCACTTGTGCTGAAGATTGGTTGTTCAATCACTCAAAATGATGGAGTATATATAGAGCTAAAGCTTGGGCAAGTCAGCCCTCTCACAAGCCACACCACTTAGCCATGGAGGCTAAGGCTCACACACTAGAGTCCATAATCTCACACAAGGGAGGAAATCAGTTTAGCAATCAGGCTGACCACACACACACAACCTAGAGAACTAGAGAATGCTCTCATGGCACACTCCTAGTGGTCACATAACCCACAAACCCATGGAGAATCGCCATGTGTCCATGGCTAGCACACAAGGATCTCACCTCACCTAAAAAGTAAGGATAGGTACCTTTATCCTAGTCAGCACACTCTGACAAGGCAATCCTAAGACCAAGGACCTTTTTNACTTGTGCTGAAGAATGGTTGTTCAATCACTCAAAATGATGGAGTACATATAGAGCTAGAGCTTGGGCAAGTCAGCCCTCTCACAAGCCACACCACTTAGCCATGGAGGCTAAGGCTCACACACTAGAGTCCATAATCTCACACAAGGGAGGAAATCAGTTTAGCAATCAGGCTGACCACACACACACAACCTAGAGAACTAGAGAATGCTCTCATGGCACACTCCTAGTGGTCACATAACCCACAAACCCATGGAGAATCGCCATGTGTCCATGGCTAGCACACAAGGATCTCACCTCACCTAAAAAGTAAGGATAGGTACCTTTATCCTAGTCAGCACACTCTGACAAGGCAATCCTAAGACCAAGGACCTTTTTTCGATATTTCTCCCATCAGGTCTTGACCCTGGACCTCTTGCCTTTTTCTTTTCTCAGGCTAAGGCATGGAGCCATCACCCATGCTCACCCAGACATCGACGGTCCATGACCCGCGAAACTTCGAAAATTCATATCTCCCAATTGGATGGGCCTCAAACTTGGGCCGTAGATCTTTTGCCACCTGATCTTTCCAATGAAGAAGTCCGATTAGCAATCGGAGCAGGCATCTGGTACTTTCCTAGAACTTGCTCCTATGGACCTCAAACTGAGCTAGATGGCTCCTTTCACAACAATCTCCCTCTTTGCCGCAGTCAGAGTGGGCTGAGTCTACATGCCTTCATGCAGAACTGCTGCTTCTCACGGGTCACTGGCTTGGTGCAGAAATCAGCGACCTGCTTGCTGGTTGGAGTAAACTCCAGCTTGATAGCACCCTCTTGCACCATGTGCTTGATGAAATGATATGCGATATCAATGTGCTTGGTGCGTGCATGGTGATCAGGATTCTTGGCGAGTGCGATTGCGCTCTGGTTATCGACGTGCACAGGAACTGGAACTGCTGCACTCCCACTCATCTGTGCCATGAGACGTTGGAGCCAAACTGCTTCCTTGGCTCCAAAGCTGAGAGATACGTACTCAGTTTCTGTGCTCGAGGTCGCCACGACTACCTGCCGCTTGCTGCACCAGCTGATGGCTCCACCATTCATGAGGAACACATGTCCAGAGATGGACTTGCGGTCCTCAGGGTTTGAAGCCCAATCTGCGTCTGTGTAGCTGATGATGCTGTTGTCATTGCCGTTGTAGGTGATGGCGATGTTGATGGTTCTAGCAAGGTAGCGAAAGATCCGCTTCACTGCCTCCTGGTGCTTCGGTCCAAGATTAGCCATGTACTGGCTCACAGCGCTCACAGCCTCTGCGAGGTCCAGCCTGGTTGCCACCATCAGGTACATGAGACTGCCGACGGCGCTCTGGTACTTTTGCCGCTCAGCTGCATTTGCTTCTCCATTGAAGCTCACGAGGTACTGCCGCGTCTCCAGCGACGTGCCGATGGGTTTTGCCTCTGCCATGCCAAACCGCTGCAAAATATCCTTAATGTAGCGGCTCTGCTACAGCCAGAGAGAGCGTGACTTGCAGTCACGCGTGATCTGGATACCGAGAAAGAATGATGCCTCCCCGAGATCAGACTTTTGGAAGCGCTCCTGCATGGCTTCCTTGAACTCCTTCAGTGCAGACATGCTGTTGGAAAGGAGGAGCATGTCATCCACATAGACAATGATGATGAGGATCTCATGCTCATGCTCCCAGCGATACACGCTGTAGTCACACTCGCTGTGCTCAAACCCCATGCACTGCAACGCTGCATCCAACTTCTGGTTCCAAGCACGCGACGCTTGCTTCACGCCGTACAGCGACTTCTGCTGCTTGCAGACCAGGTGCTCCTGGCCATCCATAAGGAAATCCTCCGGCTGCTCCATGTAGATCTCCTTCTCCAAGTCACCATTCAAGAATGCCGTCTTGACATCCATGTGGAGAACCTCGAAGTCTTCAGCTGCCGCATAAAAGTAGAGCGTGCGCAAAGAGGTAAACTTTGCAACAGGGGCAAAAGTTTCTGTGTAGTCGATGCCCTCCTGCTGCGAGTAGCCCTTGGCGACCAGCCTCGCCTTGTACTTTTCCAAGTTACCATCTGCTCCTCGCTTCTTCAGGAAGACCTACTTGCACTTGATCAGCTTACGTCCTGGTGGACACTCACTCAGCTTCCACGTGCCGTTGTCCAGCTGCGACTGTATCTCCTGCTGCACGGCTTGCGCCCAATCTGCTGCATCCGGTGCAGCCATGGCCTCCTTGTATGACGTGGGCTCATCTGAATCTTCTGCAATTGCGACGTTCATCTGTTTTGGTTTCTGCAGCATCCAGTAATGTCCGCGCTCACCAGGCTTGTAACGCACCCTAAGAGGGTACCTGCGACCTGGTGCTGGAGCGTTAGCGGGCGGCTGGTGCGGTGCCACTCGCACAACTACTACTGCTGGTGGTGCTACATCTCCCTCCTCTGCTTCCGCCGATGAGGCTGCTGTATTCACAACATCAGACATGGGAGAGTAGAGTGATTCTCCTACTGTCACAGTAGAGGAAGGATCGGGAGAAACTGGGTCAGGAAGAATTTCTGCTCCTACTATCTTGTCAGCTGCTGGTTCTGCTGCCTCTTCACACACGATGTTGGCACCGATGACGTTGCTCTTGTTGAAGATGACATCCTTGGAGATGATGACGTGGCCTATATCCCTCTCGTAGAGGCGATACGCCTTGCTTGCCACGTCGTAGACAATCATCAGCATCTGCGCACTCTTCGCGTCCCACTTTTGCCGCTTTTCCTTTGGCACGTGCATGTCCGCCAAGCTGCCAAACGCGCGAAGATGACCCACGCTTGGCTTCTTGCCGAACCAAGCCTCATACGGCGTCATCTACTCCACGGCCTTGGTTGGACTGCGGTTCTTGATGTAGACCGCAGTGCTCACGGCTTCAGCCTAGAAGTCGTAGGTCAGCCGGGCCGTGTGCAGCATGGAGCGCGCTGACTCCACAACGGTACGGTTGGCGCGTTCTGCTATCTCGTTCTGCTGCGGCGAGTACGGCGCGGTACGCTGCGCCTTGATGCCAGCTGTTACAAGGTAGTCTTGGAATTCCTTGCTCAGGTACTCTCTACCGCGGTCGCTTCGCAACGCCTTGATCTTCTTGCCAGATTAGTTCTCGACCATGGCCTTGAACTCCTTGAACCTGTCAAAGCACTCGTCCTTGGAGGAAAGGAAGTACACAGCAGTGTAACGTCTGAAATCATCAATGAAGGTGAGAAAATACCTAGAGCCTCCAAAGCTCTGGGTCTGCATCGGGTCGCACAAGTCCGTGTGGACCAGCTCGAACACCTCTTTTGCACGCTCCCTTGCTCCAGAGAACGCCTCGCGATGCTGCTTCCCCTCCAAACATCCGATACATAACTGCTGCTCAAAGTTAGAGATGGTAGGCAGGTCACGCACCATCTGCTTTGCTTGAAGCTGCTGCAAAGCGCGCATGCCAATGTGGCCGTAGCGCGCATGCAAAATCTCACCATCTGTCGCCTGCACCACTGTTGCAAGACTCTGCTCACGCGGGATCTTGGTCGCCCCCAGCAGGCGGTACATATCGCCCTCCTTCACCGACTTGGCCAACTCCTCTCATGTCTCCTTGTTGAGGATGTAGCCATAGTCATCATCGAAGACAGCGCGCAGTCCTGAGTTGGTGAGAGAGGACACTGAGAGAAGGTTGAACGCAGCATCAGGCACATACAACACGCCATGGAAAACTCCCACTTCAATGCCACGCGGGGTCTCGAACCACATCTCCACAATCCCAATCTCCTCAGCATACACCACCCGATCATCACCCAAAGCAATTGGACGTGGGGGAATGGAGAGTAGCTGCGTGAACCACTCCTTGTGGTGCGTCAGACTCTTGGTACACCCCGAGTCCTTGTACCACGCCACATCCGCCTTTTCCTCCTGCGACATGTCAGACTTCGCCATGAAGAGGCGGTCGCGCACCTCCTTGGCAACGTTCATGTTGCCAAAATGGCGCACGCCAGTCTGGTTCTGCTGCTGCTGCTACTACTGGCGTTGCTGTGACTGCTGCTGTTGTTGCTGTGGAGATTGCTGCTTTTGCCGATGCTGTTGTTGCTGCTCCTTTTGGTCCCTCTTGAATTTGAAGCAATCTTTCTTGTAGTGTCCCTCTTTCTGGCAATAGTGGCACTTTTCCTTCTTCTTACCTCTCTGCTGCGCGGACTGCAGCTGCTGCTCGTTGTGTGAGCCCATGGCCATGAAAGCTGCTTCACTGTTGCTGCCGCCATTGCGCTTTGCTGCATTGCGACGCAATTCCACCTGCACCAGGTGTGTGCAGATGAATGCGAGGTCGAGAGTTGGCTGGCACTCCAGCGTCTCTCGCACAGCGTCGTAGCTTGTTGGGAGTCCCCTCAGCAAGAGGAGGATGAAGCGCGTCTCTTCCACAGGGTTGCGGGCCGCTCTCAGCTGCTTCGCCAACTCCTTCGCCCTGTCTAGATACGCCTACATCCCTTCACCACCCTGCATTTTTAGCGCCATCATCTTTTCCTCCAAAAGCATGAGGAATGCATGATCCTTGCTCTCATACCTCTTGCACAACGTGTCCCACCCCTCCTTTGCAGTAGCCTTATCACTCACGTATAGAAGGTGCGGGTTGGAGATGGTGTTAACAAGCAACCTGTAGGCCTGCCTGTCCTTCTTCTTCCACTCCTCGTACGTTGCTGGTACAGTTGTAGAAGAACCCCCATCAGCTGCACCCTTTTGCAGCGTCTTCCTCGCCACCACCTGCGCTGCGGTGATGCCTTTTGCATGTGGAACTAGAGCCGGCTCGTCGCTGCTCACCACCTCCCACAAGCCCCTCTCCTCCAAAAGGAGGCGGGTACGGATCTTCCAAAACGTGAAGTTGGCACGTCCCTCCAACCTCTCCAAAGGCTGGACTGCTGTCACAACGCCAGCTGCTGCCATTTTGAGCCTTGGTGATGCTCAGTGCTGCCCTTGGATGGCGGCGCTACCCCTGCTTCTGCTGCTGCTTCTGCCAGAAATCTGTCGGACAGAAAATGGACTGTAGGTGCCATCAAACTGGAAATTTTGAAAAACGGAGCCCACCACTGGAAAATTCAGCTCAAAACCTTTCAGATCGACCCATAAAATACGGTCATCAACTGGGGATTTCAAAAGATATGCCCTCTTGAAAACAGGGTATGCTTCTGCTCCTACTCCAACTCAGACCAGCCAGTTTGTAAACGGTGTTTCTACCAAATGAATCAATGGAATGCAAATATGTTTGCACCAATGGAAAGCTAAGGAAAAATACTACAATTCGCATGTGCCACGTTTTAGATTTGACAAAGAAACGAGAGAGTTATGGTCATCACAAGGTGACAGTCTTACTCATAGAGAAGAGTGTAGCCCTAGCCGACCTCGTTTTGAGCATAACTCTCAATCCGACCGTTGAATCTTCACGATCTAGGGCTCGTTGGAAAGCTTATCTCTTGAACTTGAAGATCTCGTGGTTGATTGTCAAATCTGGTGAATGTTTCATCCCAACCTGTCACTCTCAAGGTGAGAGCCTGTGCTGGCTGGAAGTGGCAGAACTTGGCTCTGATACCAAATGTTGGAACTTGAGGAGAGAGGGAGCCTTGGAGTAGCGAGCATGTGTGATTGGAAGGGCATCACTTGTGCTGAAGAATGGTTGTTCAATCACTCAAAATGATGGAGTACATATAGAGCTAGAGCTTGGGCAAGTCAGCCCTCTCACAAGCCACACCACTTAG
>SZWC01000572.1:29571-50248 GCA_023375785.1 Penium margaritaceum | reverse complement strand
GTCCATGGCTAGCACACAAGGATCTCACCTCACCTAAAAAGTAAGGAGAGGTACCTTTATCCTAGTCAGCACACTCTGACAAGGCAATCCTAAGACCAAGGACCTTTTTTGGATATTTCTCCCATCAGGTATTGACCCTGGACTTCTTGCCTTTTTCTTTTCTCAAGCTAAGGCATGGAGCCATCACCCATGCCCACCCAGATATCGACGGTCCATGACCGCCGAAACTTCGAAAATTCATATCTCCCAATCCGACCGTTGGATCGGCCTCAAACTTGGACCGTAGACATTTTGCCACCTGATCTTTCCAATGGTGAAGTTGGATCGGTGATCAGAGCAGGCATCTGGTACTTTCCTGGAACTTGCTCGTGTGGACCTGAAACTGAGCCAGATGGCTCCTTTCCCAATATTGCTTGAGCGTGGAGCCTACGGGCCCGATTCGGATATGAACCACCACTCTTCAAGAGACAAGGATGGATTTATCTCCATTCGGTACACTGACATCGCTTCAGGTGTACCAATGGCAGCCTTGTCCATGCGCAAGGCGAGGGAGATAAGCTAATCAGCATGAATGTGAAGGAGGTTGAAAACTACTTGAAGCTAGAGTACATCGTCTACATGCCGTCTTTTGCGGTAAACTTCTTGTCAGTGTCCAAAATCACGGACCACGACATGACGGTGGTCTTCATGAGGAGGAGGCCGTCATTGTCAAGAACAAGGACATCAAGATCTCCTATCCCAAGGAGAGTCTTGTAGCACAAGTCCCAAGAGTGATGCAAGGATGGAGGGATGCAAGGCGAGGGATGAAGGAAAGTGTAGGAAGCAGTGGGAGCCATGCCTCCGAGGCAAGGTAAAAAAAACCCTTTCACTCTTATGTGTGTGGACCAATCCGCAACCCTTCAAACAGTGGGAGCATGTTTTTCTGACCTTCATTGATGACCAAAGTCAGAAGATGTAGATCTACTTCCTCCTGAAAAAAGGAGAGGTTAAGGAGAAGTTGCAACAGTTTGTCGCAATGTAAGAACGGCAGACAAGCAAGAAGTTCCAGGCACTGCGCACGAATAGCAATGGTGAGTACGAGGAGTGCAAAGGGTGGTTGAGCTAACACGTCATCAACCACAAAACCAGAACACCTTATATCCCCCAGAGTAATGCCATTGCCGAGAGGATTAACCAAACTATCATGGGCATAATACAAAGCATGCTTTTCGACGGTAAACTTCCACCTTGCTTTGGGCTGAAGCTAAAAGAATTGCTTGCTACCTTGTGAATTTCACTTCGGCAGTAGCGCTTGGAAGGCGTAGTGAGAAGCAACAAGAGAACTAGTTCAGGACACTACATGAGACTTGGTCAAGGAAGAAGCCAGATAAATCACGTATAAGGGTCTTTGGCAGTACTGCTTGGGCGAAAAACCAAGTAGGAGAAGGAAGTGGTAAGCTGGATACACGCGCTCGTAAGTGTGTAATGATCGGAAACAGCACTGCATTATAGGCGTATAGGCAGTGGGACCAAGCGGGAGAAAAGCTCATCAGGACCCGAGATGTCAAGTTTGATGAAAGGACACTCCACAAGGGAGAGTCGCTGGACCTTGTCCATGTTTCGAAATCAGGAGAGTGGATTGTGTTCCTCAAACTAGATGATGAGGCACCTGAGAAGTGGCAGATGATGCCTCTAAAGGATGGTGTTGTAGGGAGACTGGTTGTGTAGGCTGACAAAACGACTGACACTGAAATTCATTTTGAGTTCTCAAAGCCATGTGAGTCAAACTATGAGAAAGTGGATCACTGCCACCACAAGAGCAACAGAAGCATCTAAGCCTTGAAGCACCACTTGCAACACTCTAGCATAGTACGCGGTAGGAGAAACCTTCACCCAGGTACGATGCTGAGAGTGCGGAATGGACCAGTCTCAGCTTGTTCTCTTGGCTCAAGGAGAGCATGTCAACGTAACGATGGTTGTGAATATGCCAGATGCGGCCAAGTGGAAAGAGGCTATGGATAGCAAACTCGCATGAGGAGTTGGTCTAGAAAACGGATTCGGACATAATGGTTCCCACCAATCGATAGTGGTATTGCAACCAAGAGATGATATTGTTGGGAAAGGAGCCATCCGGCTCAGTTTCAGGTCCACAAGAGCAAGTTCCAGGAAAGTACCAAATGCCTGCTCCGATGGTCAATCCAAATTCACCATTGGTAAGATCAGGTGGCAAAATGTCTATGGTCCAAGTTTGAGGCCGATCCAACAGTCGGATTGGGAGATATGAATTTTCGTAGTTTCTGAGGTCATCGACCGTCGATGTCTGGGTAGCCATGGGTGATGGCTCCATGCCTTAGCCTGAGAAAAGAAAAAGGCAAGAGGTCCAGGGTCAAGACCTGATGGGAGAAATATCCAAAAAGGTCCTTGGTCTTAGGATTGCCTTGTCAGANTTCACCATTGCAAAGATTAGGTGGCAAAATGTCTACGGTCCAAGTTTGAGGCCGATCGAACGGTCGGATTGGGAGATATGAATTTTCGTAGTTTCTGAGGTCATCGACCGTCGATGTCTGGGTAGCCATGGGTGATGGCTCCATGCCTTAGCCTGAGAAAAGAAAAAGGCAAGAGGTCCAGGGTCAAGACCTGATGGGAGAAATATCCAAAAAGGTCCTTGGTCTTAGGATTGCCTTGTCAGAGTGCGCTGACAAGGATAAAGGTACCTCTCCTTGCTTTTTAGGTGAGGTGAGATCCTTGTGTGCTAGCCATGAACACATGGCGATTCTCCATGGGTTTGTGGGTTATCTGACCACTAGGAGTGTGCCATGAGAGCATTCTCTAGCTCTCTAGGTTGTGTGTGAGTGTTCAGCCGGATTGCTAGGCTGATTTCCTCCGTTGTGTGAGATTATGGACTCTAGTGTGTGAGCGTTAGCCTCCATGGCTAAGTGGTGTGGCTTGTGACAGGGCTGACTTGCCCAAGCTCTAGCTCTATATGTATCAATTATTTTGAGTGATTGAACAACCATTCTTCAGCACAAGTGATGCCCTTCCAATCACACATGCTCGCTGCTCCAAGAGTCCCTCTCTTCTCCAGTTCCAACAGATATCACTCTCAGCGACAAGGTTCCACATTCAACAGTTCATAGGAATAAATTCCTTGTACTGTCCTTACAGGATGAAACCACCTTGGCCACAGCTCAGCATTTGTGTCAGTGGAATTGGCCGCCATGGTGACGGCCTATGGTACAACATCAGGCTATTGAGACTTGGACTCTTCAACAGCCGCATATCCCTCATTTGTACATTAAGGGGCTTGGTCTGTAGCGTAGAGTCCATCAACTCTTAAGACTTGTGTGACAAGACTCTCCTTGGGATAAATGATCTTGATATCCTTGTTCTTGATAATCACAGAGTCCTCCGTGATGATGACTTTCATGTCATGGTTTGTGATTTTTTGATAGTGACAAGAGATTTGTCACAGAAAATGGCATATAAAGGACAATCTCCAGCTTTAAGTCTTTTTTAGTACCGTTTACGTTAATGCTGATCAACTTATCCCTCTCGCCTTGGGCATGGACAAGGCTTCCATTAGCACACCAGAAGCAACGTTCAGTGTTCCCAATGGAGATGAACCCATTCTTGAAGAGTGTTGGTTCGTGCCAGAGTTGAGCCCGTAGGCTCCAGGCTTGAGCACTGCTCCTCTCTTGATTGCCGGCATGCTCTCAGCCAACTTCTTCATCAACTCCTTCTTACCCTTTCTTTTGTACTCATATCTACCACCATGATCTCCATCTTCCTTCTTGTGTACCCTGCACTCCCGTGCGCAATGCTCATGCTTGCCACATTTATTGCACATCCCACGACGCTTTGAACTCTTTCTGCCGCCACCATTGTCTTTTCCTGCACCGCAACCACTTCCGGTACTGCTCTGACATACAGAGGAGTTGTTGCCACGACCACCGTACCGTTCAGCATAGGCTTAAATGTTGGCCTAACTACCGCTGTGACGCATGGTCTCGTTGCGCACGTACTCCGACACTATTTTATACATCAAATCCTTCTCCTTCCAACTGCCAAAGATGGTGATTTGAGGGCCCCAGCTTTCAGGTAGTGCCATGAGGAGGATTATGGCCTGCATGTTGGTGTCAATTTCCTAGTTCATTTGGGTCACTTCCTGTAGCAGTCCTTCTAAATGTAACAGGATGTCCACAATCAAGTCTCCCTTGCTCACCCTCAATGAAATCAGCCTTTGAAGGATGAAGAGGTGATTTGCAAGAGTCGTTCATTGGTGTACACGTGCAAGCTTCTCATAAGTCTTTCATATATGCATGATACCTTGGAGGTGGACATGCTGTGACTCATGCATTGATCTCACAAGAATCACAAGCGCCATGCCATTTTGACACTCCACGCTTAATATCCAGCATTTGTTTTTGGAGGTTCAACCCCTTTTCCAAAGAACATCTTCAAATAGCCACAAATCCTCATGACGATCTCAAATTACCATTTCCACTAGGGAAAACCAAACCCTCTGAACTTTGACACTCCATCGTTGACCTCCTCGAGAGTGAGCCTCACGGGTGTCGTCATACTGTTTCTTTCCTTCTCTGCTTCTCTGCTTCTTTGCTTTGTTGAGGCCGATGTAGGCTGATGTAGGTTATCTTCTGCTACCGATTAACAGGTGCAGATCCCTGGCTTATCCCTTAGCCATTGATCACCTACAAAGAGAGAACAATGGACACTAGCGAACTCAGGGTCGTGCCTCCAAGGGTAAAGCTTATTCTAGTTAGGGCTTAAGGGTCATACCTCCAAGGGTAGAACTTATCCTTGGCCCTTGTTGGCTAAGTGCCTGGACACGCCGTTGGAGCTACTGGAGCAGATGGAGCAAATGGAGCTTATGAAGCTGATGTGCACTACAAGATAGAGAGGGCAAGAGAGTGCGCAAAAGCGTGCCTTATAACTAGTCAGTGTGGACCCATAAACCTTTGTAACCTACCTGAGGCGACGATCTACAAAGCAGGTTCCGAAGCAATGGTTCCCAGTGACTGCTCTTGGTAATTGCAACCAAAAGGTGATATCACCCTCAGAACCAAGATTTCCCACAAAGCAGTTCATAGGAATCACTTCCTTGCACTATGTACTTAGTACTTGGTCACTTGTACGCAAGGAGAAAAATCCTGGGACTTAGACCAACCAATGTTTCTTTAGTGTCTACCTCTGGTGGACTACTCTGTTAGGAGTCTCAAGGGAAAGAAATGTACTCAATAATAGGCAAAACATGTTCTTATAGTCCTAGAATCCGCCTCTAGCCTAGGCACGCAGTAGCTCCTTGGATGAGTCATTTTCGGGGCAATCTGGATAGCATCATCACCCTGCCTACATGGCGCTCCCTATGACCGCCAAGTTGCGCAACCCACCAAGAAGGACCTTGGAATGGTCTAAGATGTCTCGTAAAACCTTCCTGTCTCTGCTTTGGTCACAAAGAAAATAAGTCCCTTGGCTGAGATTAGACCCAGTGACCTCTCGCTCGAGAGACCAACTCTCGAACGTGTCAGCTACGAGGAGTTGTCCTAGGTAGTATTTGCTGGCTATACTATATAGTTTAGGCCAAGGGGACTTGCTCCAAAGGAGCACTACATGCCTAGTCTATCTGGACCAGACTCAGGGGACTTATTCCAAGGGAGGAGTGCATGGCTAGCCCGTCCTGTGCATGTCCGAATGTAAGTCATGGACAAAGAGCTTATCATGTCAACATTTCATCTCGGCAAGTAAACTACATAGCCATTATGTCTCCTTGCATGCTTGTGATATAGCAATGTACTCTGTCTTAGCTGTAGATAGAAAGACACTGTCTTATTTCGAGCTTGACCAAGAGACCACAATACTATTCTAGAGGTAAACAAAGCCCGAGGTGGGCATTGAGTCATCGATTCTTCCTCCCATGTCGGTGTTTGTCTAGCACACAAGCCGTAGTGGTTCAGATCCCTGTTGGCCTCCAAACAGTTGGGAGAGGAGCCATCCGACTCAGTTTCAGGTCCACAAGAGCAAGTTCAGGGAAACTACCAGATTTCTACTCCGATTGTGAATCGCACTTCATGAGTGGAAAGATCAGGAGGTAAAATGTTTACGGTCCAAGTTTCAGGCCAATCGAAAAGTCGGATTGGGAGATGTGAATTTCCGTAGTTTCCACGGTCATCGACTGCCGGTATCTGGGTGACCATGGGCGATGACTCCATGCCTAAGATTGAGAAAAGAAAAAAGCCAAGAGGTCAAGGGTCAAGACTGATGGGAGAAATATCCAAAAAAGGTCCTAGATTTCTGGCTTGCCTTGTCGGAGTGTACTAACTAAGAAAAAGGTATCTCTCCTTAGTTTTTACGTGAGGTCAGATCCTTGTGTGGTAGCCATGGACACATAGAAATTCTCCATGGCATTGTGGATTATGTGACCACTAGGAGTGTGTCATGAGAGTATTTTCTAGCTTTCTAGGTCGTGTGTGAATGGTTAGATTTTTTGCTAGCTGATTTCCTCCTTTGTGTGAGATTTTGGAGCCCACTGTGTAAGCCTTAGCCTCCATGGCTAAGTAGTGTTGCTTGTGAGAGGGCTGACTTGCCCCAGCTCTAGCTTTATATGTACTCCATCATTTTTAGTGATTTAACAACCATTCTTCAGCACAAGTGATGTCCTTTCAGTCCAACATGTCGGATGCTCAAGGGCTCCCTCTCTCCTCTAGTTCCAATACAAACTGTAGTTCCATGAGTTGTGTCTTGTGTTGATAGCGCATGATACGCTTGACTGCATGCCAATGTTGTAGCCCAATATTTGCCATAAACCTGCCTCTCTCCCACAGCATAGCAAATGTGAGGATGTGTTCCTACCATGGCATTCATGATGTCAGCAGCAGACTGGTAGGGAATCTTTTCCATCTCACGCCATTGTGCTTTTGTGCTAAGGCTCATGGAGGAGGAGAGCTTCATGTCTATTGTCATGGGTATGCTGACGGGCTTGCAATCCTCAATGTTGTGACACGGGAGGACCTCCATGATGTATTTGGTCTGGTTCAGCTCAATGGTGCCTACTTCTTGATTGGATTGGACGGCTACCCCTAGATAGAACTCGAGTGGACCCATGTCCTTCATCTTGAACCTGTTACTGAGATTCGTCTTAAGTTTGTTTAAAAACTCGACCGACGACGAGCAAATGATCATTAGCATTAAGCATTGCTCATCATCCCACAGATAGACTCCAAGGTCATTCTATCAGTACGTGAAGGTAAGCACAGCCATGAATCCGTGCATCTCCTTATACCACGTCCCTAGGGCATGTTCCAGCCCGTAGAGTACTTTGACTAGTTTGCAAACCCTGCCCTGTACAGCTTTCACTTCCTCGGGTGCTTCCATTAGCACTTTTCTGTCTAGCTTCTCGTAGAGAAAATCTATCTTGACGTCCATCTGGTGGACCTCTAGATCATTTCCAGCAGCAATACCAAACATGGATCTGATGTAGGCAATAGAATGACACGCACAAAAGTCTCCTCGTACTCCGAGCATGCATGCTGGGAAAATGCCTTGCCTTGTACTTGTTGATAGTCTCATCCTACTTGAACTTCTCCTGAAATACCCGCTTTGACCCCACCACGTGCGCGTTTGGGGGCCTATCCACTAGGACCCATGTTCTGTTCTCTTCAATGGATGCAGGTTCGCTATCCACTGCCTCCTTTCACTTGGCCGCATATGGCATGTTCATAACTTCTTTTACCGTCATAGCCCTCCTTGAGCGAAGCATGACCAACTAAGTCCGGTCCATTCGGCAACCTCAGCATCGTACTTGGGCAGAGGTTTTTTCTGGTGCAAAAACTACGTCGGAGTATTTCTGGTAGAGAACTCTCTGAGGAGTCCCAAAGGTAATAAATGTACTTAATGACAGACAACTGACAGGTTCTTATAGTCCTAGAGCTAGCCTCTAGCCTAGGCGCATAGTGGCTCCTCGGATGAGCCACTTTCAGGACAATCTGGATTGCGCCATTCCCCCTGCCTACATGGCGCTCCCTATGTTTCCTTGTTGAGGATGTAGCCATAGTCATCATCGAAGACAACGCGCAGTCCTAAGTTGGTGAGAGAGGACACTGAGAGAAGGTTGAACGCAGCATCAGGCACATACAGCACGCCATGGAAAACTCCCACTTCAATGCCACGCGGGGTCTCCAACCACATCTCCACAATCCCAATCTCCTCAACATACGCCACCCGATCATCACCCAAAGCAATTGGACGGGGGGGAATAGAGAGCAGCTGCGTGAACCACTCCTTGTGGTGCGTCAGACTCTTGGTACACCCCAAGTCCTTGTACCATGCCAGATCCGCCTTTTCCTTCTGCGACATGTCAGACTTCGCCATGAAGAGGCGGTCGCGCACCTCCTTGGCAACGTTCATGTTGCCAAAATGGCGCACGCCAGTCTAGTTCTGCTGCTACTGCTGCTGCTGGCGTTGCTGTGACTACTGCTGTTGTTGCTGTGGAGATTGCTGCTTTTGCTACTGCTGCTGTTGCTGCTCCTTCTGGTCCCTCTTGAACTTGAAGCACTCTTTCTTGTAGTGTCCCTCTTTCTGGCAAAAGTGGCACTTCCCCTTCTTCTTACCTCTCTACTGCGCGGACTGTAGCTCCTGCTGGTTGTGTGAGTCCATGGCCATGAAAGCTGCTTCACTGCTGCTGCCGCCATTGCGCTTTGCTGCATTGCGACGCAATTCCACCTGCACCAGGTGTGTGCAGATGAATGCGAGGTCGAGAGTTGGCTGGCACTCCAGCGTCTCTCGCCCAGTGTCGTAGCTGGTTGGGAGTCCCCTCAGCAAGAGGAGGATGACGCGCGTCTCTTCCACAGGGTTGCCGGCCGCTCTCAGCTGCTTCGCCAACTCCTTCGCCCTGTCCAGATACGCCTACATCCCTTCACCACCCTGCATTTTTAGCGCCATCATCTTTTCCTCCAAAAGCATGAGGAATGCAAGATCCTTGCTCTCATACCTCTTGCACAACGTGTCCCACCCCTCCTTTGCAGTAGCCTTATCACTCACGTACTGAAGGTGCGGGTTGCAGATGGTGTTAACAAGCAACCTGTAGGCCTGCCTGTCCTTCTTCTTCCACTCCTCGTACGTTGCTGGTACAGCTGTAGAAGAACCCCCATCAGCTACACCCTTTTGCAGCGTCTTCCCCGCCACCACTTGCGCTGCGGTGATGCCTTTTGCCTGTGGAACTGGAGCCGGCTCGTCGCCGCTCACCACCTCCCACAAGCCCCTCTCCTGCAAAAGGAGGCGGGTACGGATCTTCCAAAACGTGAAGTTGGCGCATCCCTCCAGCCTCTCCAAAGGCTGGACTGCTGTCACAACGCCAGCTGCTGCCATTTTGAGCCTTGGTGATGCCCAGCGCTGCCCTTGGCTGGCGGCGCTACCCCTGTTTCTGCTGCTGCTTTTGCCAGAAATCTGTCTGACAGAAAATGGAATGTAGGTGCCAACAGACTGGGAATTTTGAAAAACTGAGCCCACCACTGGAAAATGCAGCTCAAAACCTTTCAGATCGACCCATAAAATAGGGTCATCAACAGGGGATTTCAAAAGATATGCCCTCTTGAAAACAGGGTATGCTTCTGCTCCTACTTCAACTCAGACCAGCCAGTTTGTAAACGGTGTTTCTACCAAATGAATCAATGGAATGCAAATATGTTTGCACCAATGGAAAGCTTAGGAAAAATACTACAATTCGCATGTGCCACTTTTTAGATTTGACAAAGAAACGAGAGAGTTATGGTCATCACAAGGTGACAGTCTTACTCATAGAGAAGAGTGTAGCCCTGGCCAACCTCGTTTTGAGCATAACTCTCAATCCGACCGTTGGATCTTTGCGATCTTGGGCTCGTTGGAAAGCTTGTCTCTTGAACTTGAAGATCTAGTGGTCTATTGTCAAATCTGGTGAATGGTTTACCCCAACCTGTCACTCTCAAAGTGACGGCCTGTGCTGGCTGGAAGTGGCAAAACTTGGCTCTGATACCAAATGTTGGAACTTGAGGAGAGAGGGAGCCTTGGAGCAGCGAGCATGTGTGATTGGAAGGGCATCACTTGTGCTGAAGAATGGTTGTTCAATCACTCAAAATGATGGAGTACATATAGAGCTAGAGCTTGGGCAAGTCAGCCCTCTCACAAGCCACACCACTTAGACATGGAGGCTAAGGCTCACACACTAGAGTCCATAATCTCACAGAAGGGAGGAAATCAGCCTAGCAATCAGGCTGACCACTCACACACAACCTAGAGAGCTAGAGAATGCTCTCATGGCACACTCCTAGTGGTCACATAACCCACAAACCCATGGAGAATCGCCATGCGTCCATGGCTAGCACACAAGGATCTCACCTCACCTAAAAAGTAAGGAGAGGTACCTTTATCCTAGTCAGCACACTCTGACAAGGCAATCCTAAGACCAAGGACCTTTTTTGGATATTTCTCCCATCAGGTATTGACCCTGGACTTCTTGCCTTTTTCTTTTCTCAGGCTAAGGCATGGAGCCATCACCCATGCCCACCCAGATATCGACAGTCCATGACCGCCGAAACTTCGAAAAATCATATCTCCCAATCCGACCGTTGGATCGGCCTCAAACTTGGACCGTAGACATTTTGCCACCTGATCTTTCCAATGGTGAAGTTGGATTGGTGATTGGAGCAGGCATCTGGTACTTTCCTGGAACTTGCTCGTGTGGACCTGAAACTGAGCCAGATGGCTCTTTTCCCAATATTGCTTAAGCGTGGAGTCTACGGGCCCGATTCGGACATGAACTACCACTCTTCAAGAGACAAGGATGGATTCATCTCCATTCGGTACACTGACGTCGCTTCAGGTGTACCAACGGCAGCCTTGTCCATGCGCAAGGCGAGGGAGATAAGCTAATGAGCATGAATGTGAAGGATGTTGAAAATTACTTGAAGCTAGAGTACATCGTCTACATGCCGTCTTTTGCGGTAAACTTCTTGTCCGTGTCCAAAATCACGGACCACGACATGACGGTGGTCTTCATGAGGAGGAGGCCGTCATTGTCAGCAATAAGGACATCAAGATCTCCTGTCCCAAGGAGAGTCTTGTCGCACAGGTCCCAAGAGTTTATAAGTTCTACGTGTTGTAGACCAAATCCCTTGAGAGTACAAATGAGGGATATGCGGCGGTTGAAGAGATAAAGTCTCCAAAGCCTGATGTGGCACCACAAGCTGTCACTTTGCCGGCCAACACCACCTACACAGATGCTGAGCTGTGGCACAAGCGGTTTGCCCATGTGGCCGATAGCACACTGCAAGGTATGAAGCAGCACAAAGTGGTTCATGGGATGGAGGGATGCAAGGCGAGGGATGAAGGAAAGTGTAGGAAGCTGTGGGAGCCATGCCTCCGAGGCAAGGTAAAAAGAAACCCTTTCACTCTTATGTGTATGGACCAATCCGCAACCCTTCAAACAGTGGGAGCATGTTTTTCCGACCTTCATTGATGACCATAGTCAGAAGGTGTAGATCTATTTCCTCCAGAAAAAAGGAGAGGTTAAGGAGAAGTTGCAACAGTTTGTCGTAATGGTAGAACGGCAGACAAGCAAGAAGTTCAAGGCACTGCGCACGAATAGCAATGGTGAGTACGAGGCATGCAAAGGGTGGTTGAGCTAACACGTCATCAACCACAAAACCAGAACACCTTATATCCCCCAGAGTAATGGCATTGCCGAGAGGATTAACCAAACTATCCTGGGCATAATACAAAGCATGCTTTTCGACGGTAAACTTCCACCTTGCTTTAGGCTGAAGCTAAAAGAATTGCTTGCTACCTTGTGAATTTCACTTCGGCAGTAGCGCTTGGAAGGCGTAGTGAGAAGCAACAAGAGGACTAGCTCAGGACACCACATGAGACTTGGTCAAGGAAGAAGCCAGATAAATCACGTATAAGGGTCATTGGCAGTACTGCTTGGGTGAAATACCAAGTAGGAGAAGGAAGTGGTAAGCTGGATACACGCGCTCGTAAGTGTGTAATGATCGGATACAACACTGCATTATAGGCGTATAGGCAGTGGGACCAAGCGGGAGAAAAGCTCATCAGGACCCGAGATGTCAAGTTTGATGAAAGGACACTCCACAAGGGAGAGTCGTTGGACCTTGTCCATGTTTCGAAATCAGGAGAGTGGGTTGTGTTCCTCAAACTAGATGATGAGGCACCTGAGAAGTGGCAGATAATGCCTCTAAAGGATGGTGCTGTAGGGAGACTGGTTGTGTAGGCTGACAAAACGACTGACACTGAAATTCATTTTGAGTTGTCAAAGCCAAGAGTCAAACTATGAGAAAGTGGATCACTGCCACCGCAAGAGCAACAAAAGCATCTAAGCCTTGAAGCACCACTTGCAACACTCTAGCATAGTACGCGGTAGGAGAAACCTTCACCCAGGTACGATGCTGAGAGTGCGGAATGGACCAGTCTCAGCTTGTTCTCTTGGCTCAAGGAGAGCATGTCAACGTAACGATGGTTGTGAACATGCCAGATGCGGCCAAGTGGAAAGAGGCTATGGATAGCGAACTCGCATGAGGAGTTGGTCTAGAAAACGGGTTCGGACATAATGGTTCCCACCAATCGATAGTGGTATTGCAACCAAGAGATGATATTACTGGGAAAGGAGCCATCCGGCTCAGTTTCAGGTCCAGAAGAGCAAGTTCCAGGAAAGTACCAAATGCCTGCTCCGATGGTCAATCCGAACTCACCATTGGAAAGATCAGGTGGCAAAATGTCTATGGTCCAAGTTTGAGGCCGATCCAACAAACGGATTGGGAGATATGAATTTTCGTAGTTTCTGAGGTCATCGACCGTCGATGTTTGGGTAGCCATGGGTGATGGCTCCATGCCTTAGCCTGAGAAAAGAAAAAGGCAAGAGGTCCAGGGTCAAGACCTGATGGGAGAAATATCCAAAAAGGTCCTTGGTCTTAGGATTGCCTTGTCAGAGTGTGCTGACAAGGATAAAAGAACCTCTCCTTACTTTTTAGGTGAGGTNGTCCAAGTTTGAGGCCGATCCAACAAACGGATTGGGAGATATGAATTTTCGTAGTTTCTGAGGTCATCGACCGTCGATGTTTGGGTAGCCATGGGTGATGGCTCCATGCCTTAGCCTGAGAAAAGAAAAAGGCAAGAGGTCCAGGGTCAAGACCTGATGGGAGAAATATCCAAAAAGGTCCTTGGTCTTAGGATTGCCTTGTCAGAGTGTGCTGACAAGGATAAAAGAACCTCTCCTTACTTTTTAGGTGAGGTGAGATCCTTGTGTGCTAGCCATGAACACATGGCGATTCTCCATGGGTTTGTGGGTTATCTGACCACTAGGAGTGTGCCATGAGAGCATTCTCTAGCTCTCTAGGTTGTGTGTGAGTGTTCAGCCGGATTGCTAGGCTGATTTCCTCCGTTGTGTGAGATTATGGACTCTAGTGTGTGAGCCTTAGCCTCCATGGCTAAGTGGTGTCGCTTGTGACAGGGCTGACTTGCCCAAGCTCTAGCTCTACATGTATCAATTATTTTGAGTGATTGAACAACCATTCTTCAGTAGAAGTGATGCCCTTCCAATCACACATTCTCGCTGCTCCAAGGCTCCCTCTCTTCTCCAGTTCCAACAGATAGCACTCTCAGCGACAAGGTTCTACATTCAAGAGTTCATAGGAATAAATTCCTTGTACTGTCCTTACAGGATGAAACCACCTTGGCCACAGCTCAGCATTCGTGTTAGTGGAGTTGGCCGCCATGGTGACGGCCTATGGTACAACATCAGGCTATTGAGACTTGGAATCTTCAACAGCCGCATATCCCTCATTTGTACATTAAGGGGCTTGGTCTGTAGCGTAGAGTCCATCAACTCTTAAGACTTATGTGACAAGACTCTCCTTGGGATAAAAGATCTTGATATCCTTGTTCTTGATAATCATAGAGTCCTCCGTGATGATGACTTTCATGTCATGGTTTGTGATTTTTTTATAGTGACAAGAGATTTGTCACAGAAAACGGCATGTAAAGGACAATCTCCAGCTTTAAGTCTTTTTTAGTACCGTTTACGTTAATGCTGATCAACTTATCCCTCTCGCCTTGGGCATGGACAAGGCTTCCATTAGCACACCAGAAGCAACGTTCAGTGTTCCCAATGGAGATGAACCCATTCTTGAAGAGTGTTGGTTCGTGCCAGAGTTGAGCCCGTAGGCTCCAGGCTTGAGCACTGGTCCTCTCTTGATTGCCGGCATGCTCTCAGCCAACTTCTTCATCAACTCCTTCTTACCCTTTCTTTTGCCCTCATATTTGTTGGAACTTGAGGAGAGAAAGGAGCCTTGGAGCAGCGAGCATGTGTGATTGGAAGGGCATCACTTGTGGTGAAGAATGGTCGTTCAATCACTCAAAATGATGGAGTACATATAGAGCTAGAGCTTGGGCAAGTCAGCCCTCTCACAAGGCACACCACTTAGCCATGGAAGCTAAGGCTCACACACTAGAGTCCATAATCTCACACAAGGGAGGAAATCAGCCTACCAATCAGGCTGACCACTCACACACGACCTAGAGAGCTAGAGAATGCTCTCATGGCACACTCCTAGTGGTCACATAACCCACAAATCCATGGAGAATCGACATGTAACCATGGCTAGCACACAAGGATCTCACCTCACCTAAAAGGTAAGGAGAGGTACCTTTATCCTAGTCAGCACACTCTGACAAGGCAATCCTAAGACCAAGGACCTTTTTGGATATTTCTCCCATCAGGTCTTGACCCTGGACCTCTTGCCTTTTTTCTTTTCTCAGGCTAAGGCATGGAGCCATCACTCATGCCCACCCAGACATCGACGATCCATGACCCCCGAAACTTCGAAAATCCATATCTCCCAATCCGACCGTTGGATCGGTCTCAAACTTGGGCTGTAGACATTTTGCCAACTGATCTTTCCAATTGTGAAGACGGATTGGCGATCAGAGCAGGCATCTGGTACTTTCCTGGAACTTGCTCCTGTGGACCTGAAACTGAGCCACATGGCTCCCTTCCCAACAATCTCCCACTTAGCCGCAGTCAGAGTGGGCTGAGTCCACATGCCTTCATGCAGAACTGCTGCTTCTCACGGGTCACTGGCTTGGTGCAGAAATCAGCGACCTGCTTGCTGGTTGGAGTAAACTCCAGCTTGATAGCACCCTCCTGCACCATGTGCCTGATGAAATGATATGCGATGTCAATCTGCTTGGTGCGTGCATGGTGCTCAAGATTCTTGGCGAGTGCGATTGCGCTCTGGTTGTCGACGCGCACAGGAACTGGAACTGCTGCACTCCCACTCATCTCTCCCATGAGACGTTGGAGCCAAACTGCTTCCTTGGCTCCAAAGCTGAGAGATACGTACTCAGCTTCTGTACTCGAGGTGGCCACGACCACCTGCCGCTTGCTGCACCAACTGATGGCCTTGCCATTCATGAGAAACACATGTCCAGAGATGGAGTTGCGGTCCTTAGGGTTTGAAGCCCAATTTGCGTCTGTATAGCCGATGATGCTGTTGTCATTGTCGTTGAAGGTGATGCCGATGTTGATGGTTCCAACAAGGTAGCGGAAGATCCGCTTCATTGCCTTCTGGTGCTCCGGTCCGAAATTAGCCATGTGCTGGCTCACAGCGCTCACAGCCTGTACGAGGTCCGGCCTGGTTGCCACCATCAGGTACATTAGACTGCCGACGACGCTCTGGTACTTCTGCCGCTCAGCTGCATTTGCTTCTCCATTGAAGCTCACAAGGTAGTGCCGCGTTTCCAGCGGCGTGCCGATGGGTTTTGCCTGTGCCATGCCGAACCATTGCAAAACATCCTTGATGTAGCGGCTCTGTTGCAGCAAGAGAGAGCGTGACTGGCGGTCACGCGTGATCTAGATACCGAGGAAGTATGATGCTTCCCCGAAATCAGACATCTGGAAGCGCTCCTGCATGGCTTCCTTGAACTCCTGCAGTGCAGACATGCTGTTGGAAAGGAGGAGCATGTCATCCACATAGACAATGATGATGAGGATCTCATGCTCATGCTGCCAGCGATACACGCTGTAGTCACACTCGCTGCGCTCAAATCCCATGCACTGCAACGCCGCATCCAACTTTTGGTTCCAAGCACGCGACACTTGCTTGAGGCCGTACAGTGACTTCTATAGCTTGCAGACCAGGTGCTCCTGGCCATCCACGACCAACCCCTCCGGCTGCTCCATGTAGATCTCTTCCTCCAGGTCACCATTGAAGAATGCCGTCTTGACATCCATGTGGTGAACCTCGAAGTCCTCAGCTGCTGCATAAGAGAGGAGCGTACGCACATAGGCAAACTTTGCAACAGGGGCAAACGTTTCTGTGTAGTCGATGCCCTCCTGCTGCGAGTAGCCCTTGGCGACCATCCTCGCCTTGTACTTTTCCAGATTACCATGTGCTCCCCGCTTCTTCTTGAACACCCACTTGCACTTGATCACCTTACGTCCTGGAGGACGTTCAGTTAGCTCCCACGTGCCGTTCTCCAGCTGCGACTGTATCTCCTGCTGCACGGCTTGCGTCCAATCTGCTGCATCCGGTGCAGCCATGGCCTCCTTGTATGACGTTGGCTCATCTGAATCTGCTGCAACTGCGACGTTCATCTGTTCTGGTTTCTGCAGCATCCAGAAATGGCCGCGCTCACCAGGCTTGTAATGCACCCTAAGAGGGTACCTACGACCTGGTGCTGGAGCGTTAGCGGGTGGCTGGCACGGTGCTGCTGGCACAACTCCTGCTGCTGGTGGTGCTACATCTCCCTCCTCTGCTTCTGCCGATGAGGCTGCTGTATCTGCAACATCAGACATGGGAGAGTAGAGTGATTCTCCCACTGTCACAGTAGAGGAAGGATCAGGAGAAACTAGGTCAGGAAGAATTTCTGCTCCAACTGTCTCGTCAGCTGCTGGTTTTGCTGCCTCTTCACACACGATGTTGGTGCCGATGACGTTGCTCTCATTGAAGACGACATCCCTGGAGATGATGACGTGGCCTGTATCCCTCTCGTAGAGGCGATACGCCTTGCTTGCCACGTCATAGCCAATCATCAGCATATGCGCACTCTTCGCGTCCCACTTTTGCCGCTTCTCCTTTGGCACGTGCATGTGCGCCAAGCTGCCAAACGCGCGAAGATGACCCACGCTCGGCTTCTTGCCGAACTACGCCTCGTACGGCGTCATCTGCTCCAAGGCCTAAGTTGGACTGCGGTTCTTGATGTAGACCGCAATGCTCACGGCTTGAGCCCAGAAGTCGTAGGTCAGCCGGGCCGCGTGCAGCATGGAGCGCGCCGACTCCACAATGGTACGATTGGTGCGTTCTGGTACACCGTTCTGTTGCGGCGAGTATGGCGCGGTACGTTGTGCCTTGATGCCAGCTGCTACGAGGTAGTCTTGGAATTCCTTGCTTAGGTACTCTCCACCGCGGTCGGTGCGCAACGCCTTGATCTTCTTCCCTGATTGGTTCTCCACCATGGCCTTGAACTCCTTGAACCTGTCAAAGCACTGGTCCTTGGAGGAAAGGAAGTACACAGTAGTGTAACGGCTGAAATCATCAATGAAGGTGAGAAAAAACCTAGAGCCTCCAAAGCTCTGGGTCTGCATCGGTCCGCACAAGTCCGAGTGGACCAGCTCCAACACCTCTTTTGCACGCTCCCCTGCTCTAGAGAACGCCTCGCGGTGTTGCTTCCCCTCCAAACATCCGATACATAACTGCTGCTCAAAGTTGGAGATGGTAGGCAGGTCACGCACCATCTGCTTTGCTTGAAGCTGCTGCAAGGCGCGCATGCCGATGTGGCCGTAGCGCGCATGCCAGATCTCACCATCTGTCGCCTGCACCACTGCCGCAAGACTTTGCTCACGCGGGATCTAGGTCGCCCCCAGCAGGCGGTACATGTCGCCCTCCTTCACCGACTTGGCCAACTCCTCTCCTGTTTCCTTGTTGAGGATGTAGCCATAGTCATCATCGAAGATAACGCGCAGTCCTGTGTTGGTGAGAGAGGACACTGAGAGAAGGTTGAACGCAGCATCAGGCACATACAGCACGCCATGGAAAACTCCCACTTCAATGCCACGCGGGGTCTCCAACCACATCTCGACAATCCCAATCCCCTCAGCATACACCACCCGATCATCACCCAAAGCAATCGGCCGAGGAGGAATGGAAAGCAGCTGTGTGAACTACTCCTTGTGGTGCGTCAGACTCTTGGTACACCCCGAGTCCTTGTACCACGCCAGATCCGCCTTTTCCTTCTGCGACATGTCAGACTTTGCCATGAAGAGGTGGTCGCGCACCTCCTTGGCGACGTTCATGTTGCCAAAATGGCGCACGCTAGTCTGGTTCTGCTGCTGCTGCTGCTGCTGCCGTTGCTGTGACTGCTGCTGCTGTTGGTGTGGAGATTGCTGCTTTTGCTGCTGCTTCTGTTGCTGCTACTCTTTCTGGTCCCTCTTGAACTTGAAGCACTCTTTCTTGTAGTGCCCCTCTTTCTGGCAATAGTGGCACTTGCCCTTCTTCTTGCCTCTCTGCTGCCCTGGACTGCTACTGCTGCTGGTTGCGTGAGCCCATGGCCATGAAAGCTGCTTCACTGCTGCTGCCGCCATTGCGCTTTGCCGCATTACGACGCAATTCCACCTACACCAGGTGTGTGCAGATGAAGTCGAGGTCGAGAGTTGGCTGGCACTCCAGCGTCTCTCGTACCGTGTCGTAGCTGGTTGGGAGTCCCCTCAGCAAGAGGAGGATGAAGCGCGTCTCTTCCACAGGATTGCCGGCCGCTCTCAGCTGCTTCGCCAGCTCCTTTGCCCTGTCCAGATACGCCTCCATCCCTTCACCACCCTGCATTTTCAGCGCCATCATCTTTTCCTCCAAAAGCATGAGGAATGCAGGATCCTTGCTCTCATACTTCTTGCACAACGTGTCCCACCCCTCCTTTGCAGTAGCCTTGTCACTCAAGTACTGAAGATGCGGGTTGGAGATGGTGTTAACAAGCAACCTGTAGGCCTGCCTGTCCTTCATCTTCCACTCCTCGTACGTCGCTGGTACAGCTGCAGAAGAACCCGCATCAGTTGCACCCTTTTGCGGCGTCTTCCTCGCCACCACCTACGCTCCAATGATGCCTTTTGCCTGTGGAACTGGAGCCGGCTCGTCGCCGCTCACCACCTCCCACAAGCCCCTCTCCTCCAAAAGGAGGCGGGTACGGATCTTCCAAAACGCGAAGTTGGCACGTCCCTCCAGCCTCTCCAAAGGCTGGGCTGCTGTCACAACGCTAGCTGCTGCCATTTTGAGCCTTGGTGATGCTCAGCGCTGCCCTTGGATGGCGGCGCTACCCCTGCTTCTGCTGCTACTTCTGCCAGAAATCTGTCTGACAGAAAATGGACTGTAGGTGCCAGCAGACTGGGAATTTTGAAAAACTGAGCCCACCACTGGAAAATTCAGCTCAACAACTTTCAGATCGACCCATAAAACAGGGTCATCAACAGGGGATTTTGAAAGATATGCCCTCTTGAAAACAGGGTATGCTTCTGCTCCTACTCCAACTCAGACCAGCCAGTTTGTAAACGGCGTTTCTCCCAAACGAATCNGGCTCGTCGCCGCTCACCACCTCCCACAAGCCCCTCTCCTCCAAAAGGAGGCGGGTACGGATCTTCCAAAACGCGAAGTTGGCACGTCCCTCCAGCCTCTCCAAAGGCTGGGCTGCTGTCACAACGCTAGCTGCTGCCATTTTGAGCCTTGGTGATGCTCAGCGCTGCCCTTGGATGGCGGCGCTACCCCTGCTTCTGCTGCTGCTTCTGCCAGAAATCTGTCGGACAGAAAATGGACTGTAGGTGCCAGCAGACTGGAAATTTTGAAAAACTGAGCCCACCACTGGAAAATTGAGCTCAAAACCTTTCAGATCGACCCATAAAACAGGGTTATCAATAGGGGATTTTGAAAGATACGCCCTCTTGAAAACAGGGTATGCTTCTGCTCCTACTCCAACTCAGACCAGCCAGTTTGTCAACGGCGTTTCTCCCAAACAAATCAATGGAATGCAAATATTTTTGCACCAATGGAAAGCTTAGGAAAAATACTACAATTCGCATGTGCCACTTTTTAGATTTGACAAAGAAATGAGAGAGTTATGGTCATCACAAGGCGACAGTCTTACTCATAGAGAAGAGTGTAGCCCTGGCCGACCTCGTTTTCAGCATAACTCTCAATCCGACTGTTGGATCTTTGCAATCTTGGTATCGATGGAAAGCTTGTCTCTTGAATTAGAAGATCTTGTGGTCGATCGTCAAATCTGGTGAAGGTTTGACCCCAACCCGTCACTCTCAAAGTGACGGCCTGTGCTGGCTGTAAGTGGCAGAACTTGGCTCTGATACCAAATGTTGGACCTTGAGGAGAGAGGGAGCCTTGGAGCAGCGAGCATGTGTGATTGGAAGGGCATCACTTGTGCTGAAGAATGGTTGTTCAATTACTCAAAACAATGGAGTACATCTAGAGCTAGAGCTTGGGCAAGTCAGCCCTCTCACAAGCCACACCACTTAGCCATGGAGGCTAAGGCTCACACACTAGAGTCCATAATCTCACACAAGAGAGGAAATCAGCCTAGCAATCAGGCTGACCACTCACACACGACCTAGAGAGCTAGAGAATGCTCTCATGGCACACTCCTA
>SZWC01000572.1:5816-25718 GCA_023375785.1 Penium margaritaceum | reverse complement strand
GTCTGTGTAGCCGATGATGCTGTTGTCATTGCCGTTGTAGGTGATGCCGATGTTGATGGTTCCAGCAAGGTAGCGGAAGATCCGCTTCACTGCCTTCTGGTGCTCCGGTCCGGGATTAGCCATGTGCTGGCTCACAGCGCTCGCAGCCTATGCGAGGTCCGGCCTTGTTGCCACCATCAGGTACATGAGACTACCGACGGTGCTCTGGTACTTCTGCCGCTCAGCTGCATTTGCTTCTCCATTGAAGCTCACGAGGTACTGCCGCGTTTCCAGGGGCGTGCCGATGGGTTTTGCCTCTGCCAAGCCGAACCGCTGCAAAACATCCTTGATGTAGCGGCTCTGCTGCAGCGAGAGAGAGCGTGACTTGCGGTCACGCGTGATCTGGATACCGAGGAAGTATGATGCTTCCCCGAGATCAGATATCTTGAAGCGCTCCTGCATGGCTTCCTTGAACTCCTGCAGTGCAGACATGCTGTTGGAAAGGAGGAGCATGTCATCCACATAGACAATGATGATGAGGATCTCATGCTCATGCTGCCAGCAATACACGCTGTAGTCACACTCGCTGCGCTCAAACTCCATGTACTGCAACACCGCATCCAACTTCTGGTTCCAAGCACGCGACGCTTGCTTGAGGCCGTACAGCGACTTATGCAGCTTGCAGACGAGGTGCTCCTGGCCATCCATGACGAACCCCTCCGGCTGCTCCATGAAGATCTCCTCCTCCAAGTCACCATTCAAGAATGCCGTCTTGACATCCATGTGGTGAACCTCGAAGTCCTCAGCTGCTGTATAAGAGAGGAGCGTGCGTACAGAGGCAAGCTTTGCAACAGGGGCAAAAGTTTCTGTGTAGTCGATGCCCTCCTGCTGCGAGTAGCCCTTGGCGACCAGCCTTGCCTTGTACTTTTCTAGGTTACCATCTGCTCCCCGCTTCTTCTTGAATACCCACTTGCACCTGATCACCTTATGTCCTGGTGGACGCTCAGTCAGCTCCCACGTGCCGTTGTCCAGCTGCGACTCTATCTCCCGCTGCACGGGTTGCGCCCAATCTACTGCATCCGGTGCAGCCATGGCCTCCTTGTATGACGTTGGCTCATCTGAATCTCCTGCAACTGCGACGTTCATTTGTTCTGGTTTCTGCAGCATCCAGAAATGGCCGCGCTCACCAGGCTTGTAACGCACCCTAAGAGGGTACCTGCGACCTGGTGCTAGAGCGTTAGCGGGTGGCTGGCGCGGTGCTGTTGGCACAACTCCTGCTACTGGTGGTGCTATATCTCCCTCCTCTGCTTCTGCCGATGAGGCTGCTGTATCTGCAACATCAGACATGGGAGAGTAGAGTGATTCTCCCACTGTCAAAGTAGAGGAAGGATCGGGAGAAACTAGGTCAGGAAGAATTTCTGCTCCAACCGTCTCGTCAGCTGCTGGTTCTGCTGCCTCTTCACACACGATGTTGGTGCCGATGACGTTGCTCTCATTGAAGACGACATCCCTGGAGATGATGACGTGGCCTGTATCCCTCTCATAGAGGCGATACGCCTTGCTTGCCACGTCATAGCCAATCATCAGCATCTGCGCACTCTTCGCGTCCCACTTTTGCCGCTTCTCTTTTGGCTCGTGCATGTGCGTCAAGCTGCCAAACGCGCGAAGATGACCTACGCTTGTCTTCTTGCCGAATCACGCCTCGTACGGCGTCATCTGCTCCAGCGTCTTAGTTGGACTGCGCTTCTTGATGTAGACCGCAGTGCTCACGGCTTCAGTGCAGAAGTCGTAGGTCAGCCGAGCCGCGTGCAGCATGGAGCGCGCCGACTCCACAATGGTACGGTTGGCGCGTTCTGCTACACCGTTTTGCTGCGGCAAGTACGGCGCGGTACGCTGCGCCTTGATGCCAGCTGCTGCAAGGTAGTCGTGGAATTCCTTACTCAGGTACTCTCCACCGCGGTCGCTGCGCAACGCCTTGATCTTCTTGCCAGATTGGTTCTCCACCATGGCCTTGAA
Source organism: Penium margaritaceum (assembly GCA_023375785.1). NCBI lineage: Eukaryota > Viridiplantae > Streptophyta > Zygnematophyceae > Desmidiales > Peniaceae > Penium > Penium margaritaceum. The sequence continues at coordinate 23,723 of SZWC01000572.1, read as the reverse complement.
CTCCTTGAACCTGTTAAAGTACTGGTCCTTGGAAGAAAGGAAGTGGACAGCAGCGTAACGGCTGAAATCATCAATGAAGGTGAGAAAATACCTAGAGCCTCCAAAGCTCTGGGTCTGCATCGGTCCGCACAAGTTCGTGTGGACCAGCTCCAACACCTGTTTTGCACGCTCCCCTGCTCCAGCGAACGCCTCGCGATGCTGCTTCCCCTCCAAACAGCCGATACATAACTGTTGCTCAAAGTTAGAGATGGTAGGCAGGTCACGCACCATCTGCTTTCCTTGAAGCTGCTGCAAGGCGCGCATGCCAATGTGCCTGTAGCGCGCATGCCAGATCTCGCCATCTGTCGCCTGCACCACTGCTGCAAGACTCTGTTCACGCGGGATCTTGGTCGCCCCCAGCAGGCGGTACATGTCGCCCTCCTTCACCGACTTGGCCAACTCTTCTCCTGTTTCCTTGTTGAGGATGTAACCATGTCATCATCGAAGACAACACGCAGTCTTGTGTTGGTGAGAGAGGACACTAAGAGAAGGTTGAACGCAGCATCAGGCACATACAGCACGCCATGGAAAACTCCCACTTCAATGCCACGCGGTGTCTCCAACCACATCTCCACAATCCCAATCCCCTCAGCATACACCACCCGATCATCATCTAAAGCAATCGGCCGAGGAGGAATGGAGAGCAGCGGTGTGAACCACTCCTTGTGGTGCGTCAGACTCTTGGTACACCCCGAGTCCTTGTACCACACCAGATCCGCCTTTTCCTTCTGCGACATGTCAGACTTCGCCATGAAGAGGCCGTCGCGCACCTCCTTGGCGACGTTCATGTTGCCAAAATGGCGCACGCTAGTCTGGTTCTGCTGCTGCTACTGCTGCTGGCGTTGGTGTGACTGCTGCTGCTGTTGCTGTGGAGATTGCTGCTTTTGCTGCTGCTGCTGCTGGTGCTCTTTTTGGTCCCTCTTGAACTTGAAGCACTCTTTCTTGTAGTGCCCCTCTTTCTGGCAATAGTGGCACTTGCCCTTCTTCTTGCCTCTCTGCCGCCCGGACTGCTGCTGCTGCTGGTAGCGTGAGCCCATGGCCATGAAAGCTGCTTCACTGCTGCTGCCGCCATTGCGCTTTGCCGCATTGCGACGCAATTCCACCTGCACCAGGTGTGTGCAGATGAAGTCGAGGTCGAGAGTTGGCTGGCACTCCAGCGTCTCTCGTACCGTGTCGTAGCTGGTTGGGAGTCCCCTCAGCAAGAGGAGGATGAAGCACGTCTCTTCCACAGGATTGCCGGCCGCTCTCAGTTGCTTCGCTAGCTCCTTTGCCCTGCCCAGATACGCCTCCATCCCTTCACCACCCTGCATTTTCAGCGCCATCATCTTTTCCTCCAAAAGCATGAGGAATGCAGGATCCTTGCTCTCATACTTCTTGCACAACGTGTCCCACCCCTCCTTTGTAGTAGCCTTGTCACTCACGTACTGAAGATGCGGGTTGGAGATGGTGTTAACAAGCAACCTGTAGGCCTGCCTGTACTTCTTCTTCCACTCCTCGTACGTCGCTGGTACAGCTGCAGAAGAACCTGCATCAGCTGCACCCTTTTGCGGCGTCTTCCCCGCCACCACCTGCGCTGCGGTGATGCCTTTTGCCTGTGGAACTGGAGCCGGCTCGTCGCCGCTCACCACCTCCCACAAGCCCCTCTCCTCCAAAAGGAGGCGGGTACGGATCTTCCAAAACGTGAAGTTGGCACGTCCCTCCAGCCTCTCCAAAGGCTTGGCTGCTGTCACAACGCTAGCTGCTGCCATTTTGAGCCTTGGTGATGCTTGGCGCTGCCCTTGGATGGCGGCGCTACCCCTACTTCTGCTGCTGCTTCTGCCAGAAATCTGCCTGACAGAAAATGGACTGTGGGTGCCAGCAGACTGGGAGTTTTGAAAAACGGAGCCCACCACTGGAAAATTCAGCTCAAAACCTTTCAGATCGACCCATAAAACAGGGTCATCAACAGGGGATTTTGAAAGATATGCCCTCTTGAAAACAGGGTATGCTTCTCCTCCTACTCCAACTCAGACCAGCCAGTTTGTAAACGGCGTTTCTCCCAAACGAATTGATGGAATGCAAATAGTTTTGCACCAATGGAAAGCTTAGGAAAAATACTACAATTCGCATGTGCCACTTTTTAGATTTGACAAAGAAACGAGAGAGTTATGGTCATCACAAGGCGACAGTCTTACTCATAGAGAAGAGTGTAGCCCTTGCCGACCTCGTTTTGAGCATAACTCTCAATCCGACTGTTGGATCTTCGCGATCTTGGGCTCGTTGGAAAGCTTCTCTCTTGAACTTGAAGATCCGCTGGTCGATTGTCAAATCTGGTGAAGGTTTCACCCCAACCCGTCACTCTCAAAGTGACGGCCTGTGCTGGCTAGAAGTGGCAGAACTTGGCTCTGATACCAAATGTTGGAACTTGAAGAGAGAGGGAGCCTTGGAGCAGCGAGCATGTGTGATTGGAAGGGCATCACTTGTGCTGAAGAATGGTTGTTCAATCACTCAAAATGATGGAGTACATATAGAGCTAGAGTTTGGGCAAGTCAGCTCTCTCACAAGCCACACCACTTAGCCATGGAGGCTAAGGCTCACACACTAGAGTCCATAATCTCACACAAGGGAGGAAATCAGCCTAGCAATCAGGCTGACTACTCACACACGACCTAGAGAGCTAGAGAATGCTCTCATGGCACACTCCTAGTGGTCACATAACCCACAAATCCATGGAGAATCGCCATGTAACCATGGCTAGCACACAAGGATCTCACCTCACCTAGAAGATAAGGAGAGGTACCTTTATCCTAGTCAGCACACTCTGACAAGGCAATCCTAAGACCAAGGACCTTTTTGGATATTTCGCCCATCAGGTCTTGACCCTGGACCTCTTGCCTTTTTTCTTTTCTCAGGCTAAGGCATGGAGCCATCACTAATGCCCACCCAGACATCGACGGTCCATGACCCCCGAAACTTCGAAAATTCATATCTCCCAATCCGACCATTGGATCGGCCTCAAACTTGGACCGTAGACATTTTGCCACCTGATCTTTTCAATGATGAAGTCGGATCCGCGATCGGAGCAGGCATCTGGTACTTTCCTGGAACTTGCTCTTGTGGACCTGAAACTGAGCCAGATGGCTCTTTTCCCAACATGTAACCTACCTGAGGCGACGATCTACAAAGCAGGTTCCAAAACAATGGTTCCCAGTGACTGCTCTTGGTAATTGCAACCAAAAGGTGATATCACCCTCAGAACCAAGATTTCCCACAAAGCAGTTCATAGGTATCACTTCCTTGCACTATGTACTTAGTACTTGGTCACTTGTAGGCAAGGAGAAAAATCCTGGGACTTAGACCAACCAATGCTTCTTTAGTGTCTACCTCTGGTGGACTACTCTGTTAGGAGTCTCAAGGGTAAGAAATGTACTCAATAATAGGCAAAACATGTTCTTATAGTCCTAGAACCCGCCTCTAGCCTAGGCACGCAGTGGCTCCTTGGATGAGTCATTTTCGGGGCAATCTGGATAGCATCACCCCCCTGCCTACATGGCGCTCCCTATGACCGCCAAGTTGCGCAACCCACCAAGAAGGACCTTGGAATGGTCTAAGATGTCTCTTAAAACCTTCCTGTCTCTGCTTTGGTCACAAAAAAAAAGTCCCTTGGCTGAGATTAGACCCAGTGACCTCGCGCTCGAGAGACTAACTGTGGAACGTGTCAGCTACGAGGAGTTGTCCTAGGTAGTATTTGCTGGCTATACTTCTAGTTTAGGCCAAGGGGGCTTGCTCCAAAGGAGCACTACATGCCTAGTCTATCTGGACCAGACTCAGGGGACTTATTCCAAGGGAGGAGTGCATGGCTAGTCCGTCCTGTGCATGTCCGAATGTAAGTCATGGACAAAGAGCTTATCATGTCAACATTTCATCTCGGCAAGTAAACTACATAGCCATTATGTCTCCTTGCATGCTTGTTATATAGCAATGTACTCTGTCTTAGCTGTAGATAGAGCGACACTGTCTTATTTCGAGCTTGACCAAGAGACCACAATACTATTCTAGAGGTAAACAAAGCCCGAGGTGGGCATTGAGTCATCGATTCTTCCTCCCATGTCGGTGTTTGTCTAGCACACAAGCCGTAGTGGTTCAGATCCCTGTTGGCCTCCAAACAGTTGGGAGAGGAGCCATCCGACTCAGTTTCAGGTCCACAAGAGCAAGTTCAGGGTAACTACCAGATTTCTACTCCGGTTGTCAATCGCACTTCAGTGGAAAGATCAGGAGGTAAAATGTTTACGGTCCAAGTTTCAGGCCAATCGAAAAGTCGGATTGGGAGATGTGAATTTCCGTAGTTTCCACGGTCATCGACTGCCGGTATCTGGGTGACCATGGGCGATGACTCCATGCCTAAGATTGAGAAAAGAAAAAATGCAAGAGGTCGAGGGTCAAGACCTGATGGGAGAAATATCCAAAAAAGGTCCTAGATTTCTGGCTTGCCTTGTCGGAGTGTACTAACTAAGAAAAGGTATCTCTCCTTAGTTTTTACGTGAGGTCAGATCCTTGTGTGGTAGCCATGGACACATTGAAATTCTCCATGGCATTGTGGGTTATGTGACCACTAGGAGTGTGTCATGAGAGTATTTTCTAGCTTTCTAGGTCGTGTGTGAATGGTTAGCCTGTTTGCTAGCTGATTTCCTCCTTTGTGTGAGATTTTGGAGCCCACTGTGTAAGCCTTAGCCTCCATGGCTAAGTAGTGTTGCTTGTGAGAGGGCTGACTTGCCCCAGCTCTAGCTCTATATGTACTCCATCATTTTTAGTGATTTAACAACCATTCTTCAGCACAAGTGATGTCCTTTCAGTCCAACATGTCGGCTGCTCAAGGGCTCCCTCTCTCCTCTAGTTCCAATACAAACTGTAGTCCCATGAGTTGTGTCTTGTGTTGATAGCGCATGATACGCTTGACTGCATGCCAATGTTGTAGCCCAAAATTTGCCATAAACCTGCCTCTCTCCCACAGCATAGCAAATGTGAGGATGTGTTCCTACCATGGCATTCATGATGTCAACAGCAGACTGGTAGGGAATCTTTTCCATCTCACGCCATTGTGCTTCTGTGCTAAGGCTCATGGAGGAGGAGAGCTTCATGTCTATTGTCATGGGTATGCTGACGGGCTTGCAATCCTCAATGCTCTAGCACGGGAGGACCTCCATGATGTATTTGGTCTGGTTCAGCTCAATGGTGCCTACTTCTTGATTGGATTGGATGGCTACCCCTAGATAGAACTCGAGTGGACCCATGTCCTTCATCTTGAACCTGTTACTGAGATTCGTCTTAAGTTTGTTTAAAAACTCGACCGATGATGAGCAAATGATCATTAGCATTAAGCATTGCTCATCATCCCACACATAGACTCCAAGGTCATTCTATCAGTACGTGAAGGTAAGCACGGCCATGAATCCGTGCATCTCCTTATACCACGTCCCTAGGGCATGTTCCAGCTCGTAGAGTACTTTGACTAGTTTGCAAACCCTGCCCTGTACAGCTTTCACTTCCTCGGGTGCTTCCATTAGCACTTTTCTGTCTAGCTTCTCGTAGAGAAAATCTATCTTGACGTCCATTTGGTGGACCTCTAGATCATTTCGAGCAGCAATACCAAACATGGATCTGATGTAGGCAATAGAATGACACGCACAAAAGTCTCCTCGTACTCCGAGCATGCATGCTGGGAAAATGCCTTGCCTTGTACTTGTTGATAGTCTCATCCTACTTGAACTTCTCCTGAAATACCCGCTTTGACCCCACCACGTGCGCGTTTGGGGGCCTATCCACTAGGACCCATGTTCTGTTCTCTTCAATGGATGCAGGTTCGCTATCCACTGCCTCCTTTCACTTGGTCGCATATGGCATGTTCATAACTTCTTTTACCGTCATAGCCCTCCTTGAGCGAAGCATGACCAACTAAGTCCGGTCCATTCGGCAACCTCAGTATTGTACTTGGGCAGAGGTTTCTTCAGGCCCAAAAACTACGTTGGATTATTTCTGGTAGAGAACTCTCTGAGGAGTCCCAAAGGTAATAAATGTACTTAATGACAGGCAACTGACAGGTTCTTATAGTCCTAGAGCTAGCCTCTAGCCTAGGCGCATAGTGGCTCCTCGGATGAGCCACTTTCGGGACAATCTGGATTGCGCCATTCCCCCTGCCTACATGGCGCTCCCTATGACTGCCAAGTGGGGCCAACCACCAGAATGGACCTTGGAATGTTGTAAAATGTCTTTTAGAATCTTTGTGTCTCCCTTTTAGTTACAAAGAAATTTGGTCACTCGGCTGGGATTTGGCCCAATGATCTCTCTCTCCAGAAATAAGCTCTGGAACGTCTAAGCCACAAGGAGTTATCCTAGGTAATGGTTGCTGGCTATACTATCCACGTTAGACCAAGGAATCCCTCTCCAAAGAAGCAATGCATGCCATGTTTATGAAGACCAGACTTAGGGGACTTACTCCAATGAAGTAGTTCATTGTGTGCATGTCCAAATGTCAACCATGGACAAGGAGCGTACCAAGTCAACAAACTCTCCCTTACACCTTTGTCAATTATATGTGAGATCTCTCCTCTCCCTAGCAGTCTTAGCCTTAGCCTTCGTCTGCTATGGTGCCCATACTAATGCCTTGAGGACTTACAGAGTGCAATTCGCCGTCTAGCGCCTTTCTCATGCAATCTGCGAGCATCTTCCTGGTCTCCACGTATTCCAAGTCCACGATCTCCTTTGTGACAAGGTCACGTGAGTAGTGGTACCTGATGTCGATGTCTTTGATCCCCCAAGATATTACATCATCTTGTGCCTTTTTCACAGCACTCTTGGTGTTGATGTGGTCCTCTATTGCCTCCATTTGTGGTAGTTTCATCTCTGTAAGCAAACTGTGTAGCCAATGTGTCTCCTTCCATATATCTGAAAGAGCGATGTAGTCTAAGCGCTAAAAAGGGAGATACATTCTTGCTTTTTGCTTGCCCAAGAGACTGCACCACCGTTCAAGAGGCATACAAAGCCCGAGGTGGACTTTCTATCATCGATTCTTCCTCCCCAGTCAGCGTTTGTGTAGCACACCAGCCGTTGTGGGTGAAATAGTTCTTGGCTTCCAAACTAGAGTCCCATGTGTCAGGTAGTCTGCACAGAGCGCATGATACACTTGATTACTTACCAAAATTGTGGCCATGAATTGGCCAAAAACCTGCTCTCTTGTCCTACAGTATGGCAAATGTCACTGCGTGTTCCTACCATGGCATACATGAGGATGCCAATAGCAAACTGGTAGGGAATGGTCTCCATCTAACGCGGTTCTGCTTCCCTGCCGGGGTTCATGGAGGAGGAGAGCTTGATGTTTCTTTTCATTGGTGTAGTGATAGGCTTGCAGTCATCCATGTTGTAGCGCTTGAGGACCTCCATGATGTACTTGGTCTGGTTCAGCTGGATGGTACCTGCTGCTCCAATGCGATGGACGGCTATCTTGAGGTAGAATTCGAGCGAACCCATGTCCTTCATCTTGAACCTGTTGCTTAAATCTGTATTCAGCTTGTTCAACAACTGGACAGACAACGAGCAGATGATCGGGTCATCCGCGTACAGTGCAACCAGCATCAAGCCTTGCTCATCCTTCTACACATAGACAGTAGGGTAATGGCAATGCATGAAGATATGCACAGCCATGAAGCTGTCCATCTCCTTATTCCATATCCTTGGGGCCTGTCTCAGCTGTAGAATGTGTTGACCAGTTTGCAAACCTTGGACTCTAGAGCTTTGACTCCCTCGGGTACTTCCACCAGCACTTCTTTCTTTAGTTTCCTATAGAGGAAAGTTGTCTTGATGTCCATCTCGTGGACCTCCAAATCTTTTGCAAGAGTGACGCTCAACACGAATCACATGGAGGCAAAGGTGAGAATAGGCGCGAAGGTCTCCTTGTACTCTGAGACTGCACGCTGGGAAAATCCCTTCGCTACAATTATTGCCTTGTACTTGTCGATAGTACCATCGTGCTTAAAATGTTTACGGAGTATCCACTTTCACCCCACCACATTTGTGTTTGGGGTCCTGTGGACCAGAATCCATGTTTCGTTCTCTTCAATGGATCCGAGAGCGCTATCCACTACCTCCTTCCACTTGGTTTCATCTCGCATGTTCAGAGCCTCCGTTACGATCACATGCTCTCCCTGAGCCAAGCATGACCAGCTGAGTCTGGTTCATTCCACACTCTAAGTATCGTACTTGGGTGGAGGTTTCTTTTGGCGCGTACTATGCCGGAGTGTTAGTAGTGGTTCTCCAAGGCTTAGTTGCTTCTGTTGCTCTTGCGCTGCTAGTGATCCGTTGCTTGAGGAAGAGCCTCTGGCCTTAATACTTGACTTAGATGCCTCAAACGACTCAGACTGAGTGTCAGAGTCCGACGTTGTATCATCCATAGAGCCAGTCTCCGTGAAGCACCATCCTTCTCTTGCACCATCTGCCAATTCTCAGGTGCCTCATCACCTTACTCGAGCAACACAACGCACTCTCCTGATTGGGGAGCGTGGATAGGGTCGAGCGACTCTCGCTTGCGGAGTGTCTCTTCATCAAACTCGACATCGGGGCTCCTCATGAGCTTTCCTGCTGCTTGGTATCACAGCCTGTACGCCTTTTGAATAGTGTCCTATGCGACCATTACAAACTTACGATTGCATGCCACTTCCTTCTCCTGCTTAAATCTTTGTCCATGCAGTACAGCCAAAGATCCTCAAGTGTGACGCATCTGGCTTCTTCCTTGACCAATCCTTTCATGGCGTCTTGAGCAAGTTCTCTCTCTGTTTCTTACCACGCCTTCCAAGCGCCGCTGGCGGATTGAGATTTACAAGGTAGCACATGTTCTTGCAGCTCCACCGTCGAAGCGAGATGGGAGTTTGGCGCTAAAGAGCATGCTTGATGTCATGCCAAGGATAGTCTGCTTCATCTACTTGGTAAAGCTATTGCTTTGGGGGGTATAAGGCGTGCTGATCGGTGGTCGATGCCGTGTTGGCTCAACCAGCCCGTCCACAACTCGTACAAACCACCGTTGTCCATGCGCAGTGCCTTGACCTTCTTGCTTGTTTGCCTCTCTACCATCGCATCAAACTCTTGCACCTTCTCGTTGACCTCTCCTTTTATCTTGAGGAAGCAGATCCACATCTAGCGATTGTAGTCATCGATGAAGGTCGAGAAATACTTGATGCCGCCGTTCGAACGGGTGCGGAATGGTCCGCACACATCACAGTCAATCAGGTCCTAGATTGCTGCCATACGTTATCCATTATGTCAAAAGGCTTTCTCTTTGCCTTGCCTTGGAGGCATGGCTCACACAGCTTCTTCCACTTTCCCTCGTCCTTGGCCTTGCATCCCTCCATCCCATGAACCACTTCTTACTCCTACATAGCTTGTAGAGTGCTGTTGGCCACATGGCAAAACCGCCTGTGCCACAGCTCTGTTGGAACTTGAGAAGAGAGGGAGCCTTGGAGCAGCAAACATGTGGGACTGAAAGGCCATAACTTGTACCAGAGAATGGTTGTTCAATCACTCAAAATAATTGAGTACATATAGAGCTACAGCTTGGGCAAGTCAGCCCTCTTACAAGCCACACCACTTAGCCATGGAGGCTAAGGCTCACACGCTAGAGTCCAGAAACCCACATAACGGAGGACATCAGCATAGCAATCAGGCTTACCACTCACACACAACGTAGAGAGCTAGAAAATGCTCTCATGGCACTCTCCTTGTGGTCACAGAACCCACAATCTCATGGAGAATTGCCGTGTGTCCATGGCTAGCACACAAGGATCTCAGATCACCTAAACAGTAACAAGAGGTACCTTTTTTCCTTGTCACTACATTCTAACAAGGCAACTCAAGAATCAAGGACCTTTTTGAATATTTCTCCGAACAGGTCTTGACCATGTTCTGAGGCTAAGGCATGGAGCCATCGCCCATGGTCAGCAAGATACCGGCGGTCGATGACCCCGGAAACTTTGAAAATTCATAAGTCACAATCCGATCGTTGGATTGGCTTGAAAGATGGACGGTAGACATTTTACCACCTGAGCTTACCAATAATGGATTTGGATTGACAATCGGAGCAAGTATTTGGTAGTTTACTGGAACTTGCTCATGTAGACCTAGAAATGAGCCTGGTGGCTCCTTTTCCAATAATCTCCTACTTTGCGGTAGTCAAAGTGGCCTAAGTCCACATGCCTTCATGGAGAAGTGTTGTTTCTCACGGGTCAGTGGCTTGGTGCAAACGTTTACCACCTGTTTGTCGGTTGGAGTAAACAGTAGTTGGATAGCACCGTCCTACATAATCTGCCTTATTAAGTGATAGGTGATGTCAATGTCCTTGGTGCATGCATGGTGCTGAGGAATCTTGGCCAATACGATAGCGCTCCGGTTGTCAATCCGCATAGGCATTGGAATAGCTACACTCCCATTCATCTCCACCATGAGACGTTGAAGCCAAACTGCTTCCTTGGGTCCAAAGGTAAGAGAGACGTACGCAGCTTCTGTTCTTTAGGTGGCCACGATCGCCGGCCTCTTCCTACACCAACTGATGGTCCCACCATTTACGAGGAACACATGTCCAAAGATGGACTTGCGGTCCTCAAGGTTTGAACTCCAATCTGTGTGTATACCTGATGACGTTTTTGTCATTGCCGTTGTAGGTGATGCCAATGTTGAGTGATGTAGCAAGGTAGCCTAAAATCTGCTTCAGTGCCTTCTTGTGCTTAGGTCTGGGATCCGCCATATGCAGGCTCACAGCGCACACAACCTTTGCAAGGTCCGGCCTGGTTGCCACCATCAGGTACATGAGACTACCGACGGCGCTCTGGTACTTCTGCAGCTCAGCTACATCCGCTTCTCCAATCACGCTCAGCACGTATTGCTATGTCTCTAGAGGCGTGCCGATGGGTTGGGCCTCTACCATGCCGAACCACTGCAAAACATCCTTGATGTAGCAGATTTGTTGCTGAGCTTGATTTTCAGTCACGTGCGATCAGGATTGTGAGGAAGTATGATGCGTCTCCGAGATCAGATGTTTGGAAGTGATCTTGCATGGCCTCTCTGAACTCATATAGTACAGACATGATATTGGAAAGGAGGAGCATGTCATCCACTTTCACGATGATGATGAGCGCCTAATGACCATGCTGCCAGCGATATACGCATTATTCAGACTCATTGCGCTCAAACCCCATGCACTGTTGCACCTCATCCAATTTCCTATTCCAAGCACACGACACTTGCTTGAGGATGTAGAGCACTTCTGCAGCTTGCAAACCAGGTGGTCTTGGCAATCCATGACGAATTTCTTCGGCTGCTCCATGTAGATTTCTTCCTCCATGTCACCATTCAAGAATGCCATCTTGACATCCATGTGGTGAATCTCAATGTCTTCAAATGCTACAAAAGAAAGGAGCGTACACATAGAGGAACACTTTGGAGCAGGAACAAAGGTTTTTGTGTAGTCTATGCCTTCCTGTTGCAGGTAACTTTTGGCGACCAGTTGCCTTGTACTTTTTGAGGATTCCATATGCGCCTATCTTCTTCTTGAACACCCACTTGCATTTGATTACCTTACGTCCAAGTGGATGTTCAATCAGCTCCCACGTAATGTTGTCGAGCTGCGACTGTATCTCATGTTACACAGCTTGTGCTAAATGTGTTACGTGTGGTACAGCCATGGTCTCCTTGTTCAACGTCGGCTCATCAGAGTCTACTACAACTACAAAGTTCACCTAGTGTGATTTTTTGAGCATCCAAAAATGCCCGTACTCACCAGGCTTGTAACGCACCCTGAGAGGGTACTTGCAACTTGGTACTTGGGCGTAAGCTTGCGGCTGGCGCGGTGCTGCAGGTACAACTACTCCTACTAATGGTGACGTATCTTCTTTATCCGTTCTTCCAATGAGGCCGCTGTATCTGCTGCATCAAACATGGGAGAGTAGGGTGCTTCTCCCATTGTCATGGTAGAGGAAGGTTCAGGTACGACGGGGTCACGGAGAATGTGTACTCCCTCTTCTTAGTCATATACTGGTTTTGTGGCCTCTTTGTATATGATGGTGTTGATGACGTTTTTTTCATTGAAAACAACATCCCTAGAGATGATGATGTGGCTAGTATCCCTCTTATGAGACGATACGCCTTGCTTACTATGTCATAGTCGATCGTCAGTATTTGTGTGCTCTTTGCATCCCATTTCTGCCGCTTCTCCCTCGGCATATACATGTGCGCCAAGCTGCCAAACTGCGAAGATGACCTTCGCGCGGCTTCTTGCCAAACTACGCCTTGTATAATGTCATTTGCTCCAAGGCCTTGGTGGGATTGTGGTTCTTGATGTACACGGCAGTGCTCACTGCTTGAGCCCAAAAGTTGTAGGTGAGCCTAGCCACATGAAGCATGGAGCGCGGTGACTCAACGATGGTGCAGTTGGTGCGTTGTGCAACATTGTTGTGCGATGCCAAGTATGGCGTGGTGCGCTACGCCTTGATGCCTGCTGTTGCGAGGTAGTCCTCGAACTTCTTACTCATGTACTCTCCATCGCGGTTGCTGCATACTACCTTGATCTTCTTTCCAGTGTGGTTCTCCACCATTTCTTTGAACTCCTTGAATCTATCAAAGCACAGGTCCTTGGAGGTTAGGAAGTACACAACAGTGTAACGGCAAAAATTATAAATGAAGGTGAAATAAAACCGAGAGCCTCCCAACCTCTAGGTCTGCACTGGGCCACACCAGTCTGTGTGGACCAGCTCTAGCACCTCTTTTACATGCTCCCATTCTCTAGAGAACGTCTTGCGATGCTACTTCCTCTCCAAACAGTCGATGCACAACTCCTGCTCAAAGTTAGAGATGGTGTATAAGTCATTCACCATCTGTTTTGTTTGAAGTTGCTGTAAGCCGCCCATGCCGATGTTGCCTTGGCGCCCATGCCATATTCTGCCATTTGTCGCCTGCACCACTGTTGCAAGACTCCGCTCACGCGGGATCATGGTCGGCCCCAACAGGCGGTACATGTCGCCTTCGTTCACCGACCTGGTCAAATCCTCTCCCGTTTCCTTGTCGAGTACGTAGCCATAGTCGTCATCAAAGACGAGTCGCACTCCTGTGTTGGTGAGAGAGGACACTGAGAGAAGGTTGAATGCAGCATCAGGTACATATAGCACGCCATGGAACATACCCACTTTAATGCCACGAGGGGTCTCTAACCACATGTCTACAATCCCAATCCCCTCAGCATACACCACTCGATCATCATTCAAAGCAATTGGTCAGGAGGAATGGAGAGAAGGTGAGTAAACCACTCCTTGTGGTGTGTCAGACTCTCGGTACATCTTGAGTCCTTGTATTACGCCAGATCTACCTTCTCCTTTTGGACATGTGATACTTTGCCATGAAGAGGCAATGGCGCATGTCCTTGGCCACGTTCATGTTGCCAAAATGGCACACGCTAGTCTGAATCTTCTCTTGCTCCTCTTGCTGCTGCTAATATTGCTTTGACTACTACTGTGGAGATTTGTGCTTTTGCTGTTGCTGATGCTGCTCTTTCTTGTGCCTCTTGAACTTGATGTACTCTTTCTTGTACTGCCCCTCTTTCGAGCAATAGTGGCACTTGCCTTTCTTCTTGTCTCTCTGCTTCTTACACTTCTGCTGCTCTTGGTTGCGTGAGCCCATGGCCATGAAAGCTAGTTCGCCGCTGTCGTTGTGATTGCGCTGTGCTGCATTGCGACGTAGTTCAACCTACACCATGTGCATGGAGGTGAAGTGCAGGCCAAGAGTCGGCTGCCAATCGACTGTCTCTTGCACCATGTCATAGCTCATTGGAAATTCCCTCAACAAGAGGAAGATGAAGCGCATATCTTCCATGGGATTGCCAGCGGCTTTTTGCTGTTGCGCCAGCTCCTTTGCCTGATCCAAGTACGCCTCCATTCCATCGCCACCCTATGTTTTCAATGACATCATCTTCTCTCCCAAAAGCATGAGGAATGCAAGATCCTTGCTCTCATACTTCTTGCACAACGTGTGCCATCCCTCTTTTGAAGTACCCTTGTCACTCATGTACCAAAGATGCGAGTTGAACATTGTCAACATGCCTAAGGCGACAGTCTAGAAAACGGGATGCGACATAATGGTTGCCGCTGGCCACTCTTGGTATTGCAACCAACAAATGATATCACCCTCAGAGCGAAGGTTCCACACTAAGCAGTTCATAGGAACTCCTGGGGCTTAGACCAACAAATGCTTCTTTAGTGTCTACCTCTAGTGGACAACTCTGTGACGAGTCTCAAAGGTAAGAACTGTACATAATGACAAGCAACTGACAGGTTCTTATAGTCCTAGAGCCAGCCTCTAGCCTAGGTGCGTAGTGGTTCCTTAGATGAGCAGTTTTGGGGGCCATCTAGATTGCGCCATCCCCCCTGCCTACATGGCGCTTTGTGTGACCGCCAAGTGGCGCCAACCACCAGGAACGACCTTCAAATGTTTTAAGATGTCTCTTAGAACCTTCCTGTCTCCTTTTTGGTCACAAAGAAAATTATTCAACAGGCAGGGATTTGACCCTGTAACCTCTCGATCTAGAGACTACCTCTGGAACGTCTAAGCCACAAGGATTTGTCCTAGGTAGTGTTTGGTGGCTATACTATCCAGATTATACCAAGGGGACTTGCTCATGCCTTGTCTATGTGGACGAGACATAGTGGACTTACTCCAAAGGAGTAGTGTATGCCTTATCCATAATGTGCCTGTCCTAATATCAGCCATGGACAAGGAGTATATCAGGTCAACAAACTCTCCCTTGCACCTCTATCCATAAGCTGTGAGATCTCTCCTTTCTCCAACAGTCTTGGCCTTAGTCCTTGTCCGCTGCGTTTACCATACCGATTCCTCAAGTTCCTGCAGACTGCAATTTGCTATCTAGCGCCTTTGTCATGTAATCTGCGAGCATCTTCCTAGTCTCCACGTATTCCAGGTCAACGATTTCCTTTGCGACTAGGTCGCATGAGTAGTTGGACCAGATGTCGATGTGCTTGGTCCAGCGGTAGATGAAATCATCTTGTGCTATTTTCATGGAACTCTTGTTGTCGATGCGGATCTCTATTGCCTCTGTTTGCGGCACTTTGATCTCGGTAAGCAGACTGCGTAGCCATTGTGTCTCCTTGCATGCTTCTGATAGAGCAATGTGCTCTACCTCAACGGTAGAGAGGGAGACACACTCTTGCTTTCTGCTTGCCCAAGAGACTAGACAACCATTCAAGAGGCACGCAAAACCCAAGGTGGCCTTTCTTTCATCGATTCCTCCTCCCTAGTTGGCGTCTGTGTAGCACACCAAGCGTAGCGGGTCACATCCCTCTTGGCCTTTAAACAGGAGTCCCATGTGTCTGGTCTTTTGTAGATAACGCATGATGCACTTGACTACTTGCCAGTGTTGTGGCCTTGGATTGGCCAAAAACGTGTTCACTTGTCCCAAAACATAGCAAATATCAAGGCATGTTCCTACCATGGCATACATGAAGCTGCCAACAACAGATTGGTAGGGAGTGTTGTCCATCTCACGCCGTTCTACTTCCGTGTTGGGGCTCATGGAGGAGAGCTTGATGTCTATTGTCATGGGTGTGCTAATGGGCTTGCTGTCCTGCATGTTGTAGGGCTTGAGGATTTCCATGATGTACTTGGTTTGGTTTAGCTCAATTGTGCTTACTGCTCGATTGCGGTGGACGGCTATCATGAGGTAGAACTCAAGCAGATCCATGTCCTTCATGTTGAACTTATTGCTGAGATATGCCTTCAGCTTGTTTAGTAGCTCGAGCAATGACGAGCAGATGATCATGTCATCCACGTACAACACAACCAACATACGGCCTTGCTCATCCTCGTGTACATAGATAGTACGGTCATTCTGGAAGTGCATGAAGGTGAGCCCGGCCATGCAACTGTCCATCTCCTTGTACCATATCCTTGGGGCCTGTTTAAGCCCGTCGAGTGTTTAAACCAGTTCTCAAACCTTGCCCTCTAGAGCTTTTACTCCCTCATGAACTTCCATCAGCTCTTTCTTGTCTAGCTTACCCTAAAGGAAAGCTGTCTTGATTTCCATCTGGTGCACTTCCAAATCTTTTGTAGCAGCGATACCGAACATGGATCTGATGGAGGCAAAGCTGACGAGAAGCACGAAGGTTTCCTTGTTCTCTGACCTTGCACACTAGGAAAACCCCTTCGTCACCAGTCTTGCCTTGTACTTCTCGATAGTACCATCATGCTTGAACGTTTTCTGGAGTACCCACTTTGAACCCACCACGTGCGCGTTTGGGGCCTGTCCACGAGAACCCATATTCCGTTCTCTTCAATGGATGCGAGTGTGCTATCCATGGCCTCCTTCCACTTGACTGTATCTGGCATGTTCATAGCCTTTCTTACGGTCACACGCTCTCCCTGAGCAAAGCATGACGAGCTGAGTCCGGTCCATTCCGCACTCTCAGCATCGTACTTGGGCGGAGGTTTCTTGTGGAACGTACAACATTGGAGTGTTGCTGATGGTGTTTCAAGGCTTAGTCGCTTCTATTGCTCCTACGCTACCAGTGATCCGCTGCTTGACAAAGAGCCACCGGCCTCAGAGTTTGACTCAAAGGCCTCGGATGACCCACACTCAGTGTCAAAGTCCATTGTTGTATCAGCCTGCACAGCCAGTCTCCCTGGAACACCATTTTTCACTAGCACCATCTTCCACTTTTTTGGTGTATGATCACGTGACTCGAGCAATACAACCCACTCTCCTGATTTGGGAGCATTGACAGGGTCTAGTGACTCTCCCTTGCCGAGCGTCCTTTCATGAAAGTCGACATATCGGCTCCTCATGAGCATTCTGGCCGCTTGGTCCCACAGCCTGTACGCCTTGTGTGCGATATCGTATCTGACCATTACTCACTTACAAGCGCGTACATCCAGCTTGCCACTTCCTTCTCTTCGTGCAACCTTTCTCCAAGCAGTATAGCCAAAGACCCTCAAGTGTGATGCATCTAGCTTCTTCCCAAACCAAGCCTCCTATGGCGTCCTGAGCCGCTTCTCTTGCTACTTCTTACCAAGATTTCCAAGTGCGGCTGCAGGAGTGAGATTCACAAGGTAGGAAGCACTTCTTGATGCTTCAGCCCAGAAGCGAGGTGAGAGTTTGGCGTCGAAGAGCATGCTTTGTGTCATGGCAAGGATAGTCAGGTTCATTCGCTCGACAAAGCCATTACTTTGGGGGGGTATAAGGCGTGCTAGTTTGGTGGCTGATGCCGTGTTGGCTCAACCAGCCTTTGCACGCCTTGTACTATCCACCATTGTCTGTACGAAGTGTCTTGACCTTCTTGCTTGTGTGCCACTCTACCATAGGGACAAACTCTTGCAGCTTCTCCTTGACCTCTCCCTTTGTTTTGAGGAAGGAGATCCACATCTTGCGACTCTGGTCATCGATAAAGGTCAGAAAACACTTGCTTCCGCTGTTTGAAGGGGTTTGGAATGCTCTGCACACATAAGAGTGAATCAGGTCCAAGATTGTTGTCGCGCGTTGCCCGTTAGGCTCAAAGGGCTTTCTCTTTGCCTTTCCTTGGAGGCATGGCTCACACAGCTTTTTGAACTTTCCCTCATCCTTGGCCTTGCATCCTTCGATCCCATGAACCATTTTGTACTATTGCATAGTATTGGAATTGGAGGAGAGAGGGAGCCTTGGAGCAGCGAGCATGTATGATTGGAAGGGCATCACTTGTGCTGAAGAATGGTTGTTCAATCACTCAAAATGATGGAGTACATATAGAGCTAGAGCTTGGGCAAGTCAGTCCTCTCACAAGCCACACCACTTAGCCATGGAGGCTAAGGCTCACA
>SZWC01000571.1:374299-389535 GCA_023375785.1 Penium margaritaceum | reverse complement strand
GTGTTGGAAAGCTTAAATCACAGGCTATAAGATTTTGATATAATATGACCAAAATAACTAACCATTGATACACTTCAGCCCTTTTAGTTTCCACAATCTGCATTCTTCCTGCATTATGCTCCCTTGGTGTGTGGCGACCCAAATCACACACCTCTCCTGGAAGTCTCCTTGCACTAAGCAGCCATGGACACTTGTGGCAGTTCAGAGCACGCCAGGACAGATTCCTGACAAAGGGTTATGGGCCCACAGCCCTGACCTGCCTACCAAGACGTTTACAACTTCCGCAACGCACGGGTGCGTCGTCCTGGACGAGCTCGCCGTCGCAGTTTGAGACTGTCCATCGTAGAAGTTCAACATGGCGCAGAAGCCGGAGTCCTCGCCCATACAAAGGTACATGGGCGGCCCTGGGTTTGGTCTGTGGGGGTGGCATTTTGAGATCTGCCTCGCGCACAAGGGACTGCTGGAGCTTATGAAGGGAACAGAGGTTCAAGATGCGAGCGCAATGGACGAGGAGAAGACGGCCTTCGCTAAGAAGAACACGGAGGCGCTGATGCTCCTCTTGTCGGCGCTGCATGAATCTCAGTGGGGCTACGTCCACGGCTGCGAGCTGGCAGCTGACTCGTGGAAGAAGCTCTGCTCCATCCACCAATCAACATCCCTAACCAATAAGATCTTCGCAATGAAGCGGCTCTTGACGGTGAGGATCAAGGAGGGTCAGGACATCATTTCCGCCATGCAACAGATCGAGTCTCTTGCCTCGCAATGCAATAATGTGGGATGGAAAATTAACACGAAGATGCAGGTGATGGCGCTCCTTATGGCTCTGCCCGACAGCTGGAGCCCTCTCATCACCGTGGTTGGAGGTTGGGAGGATAATAAACTCACCTACGGTGCAGTCGCCGAGTACATCCGCAACGAGGTACACCGTCGCAGCGGTGGCGCGACCTCGTCATCTCAAATGCCCTGGCCACCAAAGCCTATGGCGGCAGCAGTAGCAGCAAGCGAGGCGGCGGTAAGGGCGGCGAAAAGAAGGGCGCTAAGAAAAGTGCGTGCCATAATTGTGGCAAGGAGGGCCATTTGGCCAAGGAGTGTCCTAAGGAGGCGCAGGCCGACGGCAGAGGTGCCAAAGGCAAGAAGGCGCTTCTCAACGGCACGAAGAACCACGACTTGATGGGCGCCAACCGGCGGTGCCTGGACTCAGGCACGGAGGAGCATAAGTCAAGAAGGTGGGGTTCATCAACTACACCAAGTCTGCCAAGTCCATGGTGGTCGCCAACGACAAGGTCGAACTTGCGGCAGGCCAAGGTGATGTGCACGTGGAGGTGGTGGTTGGTGGTAAAAGGGTGCAGCGTGTCCTTCATAACGTACAACATGTCCCCGGCCTGGCTGAGATTTTGAGTGTGAGCCGCTTGACAGACAAAGGGTATGAAGTGCTCTTCCTCAGGAAAGGTGCAGTCGTGCGGATGGACGGCGGCGGCAAGGTTGTGCTTGAGGCAAAGCACGAGGGAGGCCTTTACATCGTTTACACGAAGGTCATCCCCTCAGCAGCAGACGCAGCTGACCCGCAAGAGCGCACTGTCAACCTCGCAAAAAGCGGGGGAGCAGACCTGTAGCTGTGGCACCGGAGGCTCGGGCATTCGTTGCCTGCAGTCGTGAAGGAGATGGCAAAGCGCGATATGGTTCGCGGCCTCGACATCAAGGGTGCAGGAAACACAGCAGTAGTTTCCGCAGAGTACAAGTGCGAGCCTTGAATCGTGGGCAAGGCGAAGTGCAAGCCGTTTGAAGACGGACAACGGCGGGCCAAAAACCTGCTGGAGGTCGTGCACAGTGATGTGTGCGGACCTCTCAATATGTCGACCATTGGGCGTGCGCTGTACTTTGTCACCTTCATTGATGACTACAGCAGAAAACTCCACGTCTACTTCATGAAGCGGAAGAGCGAGGTGCTAGACTGGCTTCAGAAGTACGTCGCAACGGTGGAGAGGCAGACTGCTTGCAATTCAGAGCGCTACGCAGCGATAATGGCGGGGAGTACGTGAGCTGCGGAGGGTGGCTGAAGGAGCAGGGGATCGAGTGGCAGCCGACCACTCCGTACACGCCTCAATCTAATGGCGTGGCGGAGCGTGCAAACCAGACGCTACTCACCATGGCACGGACAATGCTCGTGGACGTTAAATTGCCACGGAGCCTGTGGGCCCAGGCCGTGAGTACGGCATACTACATCACCAACCTTACCCCAACAGCGGTGCTGAAGGGGGAAGGCGACTCGAAGATGCTGCAGGAGGCATGGAGCGGGCACAAACCAAGCGTGGAGCACCTGAAGGCGTTCGGGTGTAAGGCACACGCGTTGGTGCAGGCCGCGCAAAGAAAAGGCTCCAAACTGGACCCGCGTGCAAAGACGTACGCGTTCGTGGGATACGAGAGTATGCTCAAGGCGTACCGCCTCTTTGACCCGCACACGCCGAAGTGTGACGCTCTAGTGCCAAAGTGTGACGCTCTAGTGCCAACGTGTGACGCTCTTGTGCCAATGTGTGACGCTCTAGTGCCAAAGTTCGAAATCTAGTGCCCAAGTGTGATGATCTAGTACGAAAGTGTGACGCTCTATTGCGAAAGTGTGACTCTCCTGTGCGAAAGTGTGACGCTCTAGTGCCAAAGTGTGAAGCTATAGTACCCAAGTGTGAAGCGCTAGTGCCAAAGTGTGACGCTCTATTGCGAAAGTGTGACTCTCCTGTGCGAAAGTGTGACGCTCTAGTGCCAAAGTGTGAAGCTATAGTACCCAAGTGTGAAGCGCTAGTGCCAAAGTGTAACGCTCTAGTGCCAAATTATGACGCTCAAATGCCAAAGTGTGACGCTCTAGTGCCAAAGTGTGACGCTCTAGTGCCAAAGTGTGACGTTCTAGTGCCAAAGTGTGACGCTCTAGTGCCAAATTGTGACGCTCAAATGCCAAAGTGTGACGCTCTAGTGCCAAAGTGTGACGCTCTAGTGCCAAAGTGTGACGTTCTAGTGCCAAAGTGTGACGCTCTAGTGCGAAAGTGTGACACTCTAGTGCCACATTGTGAAGCTCTAGTACCCAAGTGTGAAGCGCTAGTGCCAAAGTGTGACGCTCTAGTGCCAAATTGTGACGCTAAAATGCAAAAGTGTGATGCTCTAGTGCCAAAGTGTGACGCTCTAGTGCCAAAGTGTGAAGCTCTAGTACCCAAGTGTGAAGCGCTAGTGCCAAAGTGTGACGCTCTAGTGCCAAATTGTGACGCTAAAATGCAAAAGTGTGATGCTCTAGTGCCAAAGTGTGACGCTCTAGTGCCAACGTGTGACGCTATAGCGCCAAAGTGTGATGCTCTAGTGCCAAAGTGTGACGCTCTAGTGCCAAAGTGTGAAGCTCTAGTACCCAAGTGTGAAGCGCTAGTGCCAAAGTGTGACGCTCTAGTGCCAAATTGTGACGCTAAAATGCAAAAGTGTGATGCTCTAGTGCCAAAGTGTGACGCTCTAGTGCCAAAGTGTGAAGCTCTAGTACCCAAGTGTGAAGCGCTAGTGCCAAAGTGTGACGCTCTAGTGCCAAATTGTGACGCTAAAATGCAAAAGTGTGATGCTCTAGTGCCAAAGTGTGACGCTCTTCTGCCAAAGTGTGACGCTCTTGTGCCAAAGTGTGACGCTCTAGTGCCAAAGTTCGAAATCTAGTGCCCACGTGTTATGCTCTAGTATGAAAGTGTGACGCACTATTGCCAAAGTGTGACTCTCCTGAGGCAAAGGGTGACAATCTAGTACCAAAGTGTGAAGCTCTAGTACCCAAGTGTGAAGCGCTAGTGCCAAAGTGTGACGCTCTAGTGCCAAATTGTGACGCTCAAATGCCAAAGTAAGAAGCTCTAGTGCCAAAGTGTGACGCTCTAGTGCCAAAAAGTGTGACGCTCTAGTGCCAAAGTGTGATGCTCTAGTGCCGAAGTGTGAGGCTCTAGTGCCAAAGTTTGAAACTCCAGTGCCAAACTGTGATGCTCTAGTGCCAAAGTGTGACGCTCTAGTTCCAAAGTTTGACCGTGTAGTACCAACGTCTGACGCTATAGTGCCAAAGTTTGAAGCTCTAGTGCCAATGTTTGACGTCCTAGTGCCAAATTATTATACTCTAGTGCCAAAGTATGACGCTCTTGTGCCAAAGTGTGAATCTCTAGTGCCAAAGTGTGACGCTCTAGTTCCAAAGTGTGACGGTGTAGTGCCAACGTCTGACGCTATAGTGCCAAAGTTTGAAGCTCTAGTGCCAATGTTTGACGCCCTAGTGCCAAATTATTACACTCTAGTGCCAAAGTATGACGCTGTTGTGCCAAAGTGTGAATCTCTAGTGCCAAAGTGTGACGCTCTAGTGCCAAAGTGTGACGCTCTAGTACCAAAGTCTGACGCTCTAGTGCCAGAGTGTGACGCTCTAGTTCAAAAGTGCGACACCCTATTGCAAGAGTGTGACTCTCTAAAGCCAAAGTGTGACGCTCTAGTGCCAAAGGTTGAAACTCTAGTGCGAAAGTCTGAGGCTCTAGTGCCAAAGTGTGATGTTCAAGTGCGAAAGTGTTACGCTCTAGTACCAAAGGGTGAAGGTCTAGTGCCACAGTGTGACGCTCTAGTGCCAAAGTGTGAAGCGCCAGTGCCAAAGTGTGACGCTCTAGTGCCAAAGTGTGACGCTCTAGTGCCAAAGTGTGACGCTACCGTGCTAATTTGTGACGCTCTAGTGCCAAAGTATGACGCTCTAGTCCCAACGTGTGACGCTCTTGTGCCAAAGGGTGATGCTCTAGTGCCCAAGTTTGACGCTCTATTAACAAAGTGTGATGCTCTAGTGCCAAAGTGTGACGCTCTAGTGCCAAAGTGTGAAGCTCTGGTGCCAAAGTGTGAAGCTCTTGTGTCAAGGTGTGACGCTCTAGTGCCAAAGTGTGACGCTCTAGTGCCAAAGTTCAAAACTCTAGTGCCAACGTGTGATGCTCTAGTGCCAATGTGTAACACTGTAGTGCCGGAGTGTGATGCTCTAGTTCCAAAGCATGACGCTCTAGTACCAAAGTTTGAAGCTCTAGTGCCAAAGTGAAACGCTCTGATGCCAAAGTGTGAAGTTCTAGTGTCAAATAATGACGCTCTAGTGCCAAAATTTGAAGCTCTAGTGCCAAAGTGTGACACTCAAGTGCCAAAATGTGACACTCTAGTGCCAAAGTGTGACGCTCTAGTGCCAAAGTGGGATGCTCTAGTGCTAAAGTGTGACGCTCTACTACCAAAATATGAAGCTCTAGTGCCAAATTGTGACGCTCTAGTGCCAAAGTGTGACAATCTAGTGCCAAAGTGTGACGTTCTAGTGCCAAAGTGTGAAGGTCTAGTGGCAAAGTGCGATGCTATAGTGCCAAATGTGTGATGCTCTAGTGTCAAAGTGTGATGCTCTAGTGCCAAGTGTGAAGCTCTAATGCCAACGTTTGGAGCTATACTGCCAAAGTGTGATGCTATAGTGCCAAAGTGTGACATTGTAGTACCAAAGTGTGACGCTCTAGTGCCAAAGTTTGGAGCTCTAGTGTTAAAGTATGATGCTCTAGTGCCAAAGTGTGACGCTCTAGTGCCAAAGAGTGACGATGTAGTGCCAACGTCTGACGCTCTAGTGCCAAAGTTTGAAGCTCTAGTGCCGGAGTGTGATGCTCTAGTGCCAAAGTGTGACACTCTAGTGCCAAAGTATGACAATCTAGTACCAAAGTGTGAATCTCTATTGCCAAAGTGTGATGCTCTGGAACCAAAGTGTGACGCTCTAGTGCCAAAATGTGACACTGTAGTTCCAAAGTGCAACACTCTATTGCCAAATTGTGAAGCTCTAGTGCCAAAGTGTAACACTCTGGTGCCAAAGTGTGACTGTCTAGTGCTACAGTGTGACGCTCTAGTGCCAAAGTGTGAAGCGCTAGTGCGAAAGTGTGACACTCTAGTTCCAAATTGTGACGATCTAAGGCCAAAGTCTGACGCTCTAGTGCCAAAGTGTGACGCTCTAGTGCTAAAGTGTGACTCTCTAGTGCCAAAGTGTGACGCTCTAGTGCCGAAGTGTGAGGCTCTAGTGCCAAAGTTTGAAACTCTAGTGCCAAAGTGTGATGCTCTAGTGCCAAAGTGTGACGCTCTTGTTCCAAAGTGTGACACTGTAGTGCCAAAGTATGATGAACTAGTGCCAAAGTTTGAAGCTCTAGTGCCAAAGTGTGATGCTCTAGTGCCAAAGTGTGACGCTCTTGTTCCAAAGTGTGACACTGTAGTGCCAAAGTATGATGAACTAGTGCCAAAGTTTGAAGCTCTAGTGCCAATGTGTGACTCTCTGGTGCCAAATTGTTATACTTTAATGCCAAAGTGTGATGCTCCTGTACCAACGTGTGACGCTCTAGTGCCGAGGTGTGACGCTCTAGTTCCAAAGTGCGACACTCTATTGCAAGAGTGTAATGCTCTAGTGCCAAAGTGTGACGCTCTAGTGCCAAAGTTGGAAACTCTAGTGCCAAAGTGTCATGTTCTATTGCCAATGCCAAAGTGTGACACTCTAGTACCAAAGTGTGAAGGTCTAGTGCCACAGTGTGATGCTCTAGTGCCCAAGCCTGACGCTCTAGTACCAAAGTGTGACGCTCTAGTGCCAGAGTATGACGCAATAGTGCGAGAGTGTGAAGCTCTAGTGCCAAAGTGTGATGCTCTAGTGCCCAAGCCTGACGCTCTAGTACCAAAGTGTGACGCTCTAGTGCCAGAGTATGACGCAATAGTGCGAGAGTGTGAAGCTCTAGTGCCAAAGTTTGAAGCTCTTGTGTCAAAGTGTGACGCTCTAGTGCCAAAGTGTGACACTCTAGTGCCAAAGTGTGACGCTCTACTTCCAAGGAGTGACACTCTAGTTCCAATGTGTAAAGCTCTAGTGCCAAATTGCGACACTATAGTGCCAAAGTGTGACACTCTAGTGCCAAAGTGTGACGCTCTACTTCCAAGGAGTGACACTCTAGTTCCAATGTGTAAAGCTCTAGTGCCAAATTGCGACACTATAGTGCCAAAGTGTGACGCTCTAGTGTCAAAGTGTGACGCTCTAGTGCCAAAGTGTGGAACTCTAGTCCCAAAGTTTGACGCTCTAGTGCATATGTGTGAAGCTCCAGTGCCAAAGTGTGATGCTCTAGTGCCAAAGATAGATGGTCTGATGCAAACGTGTGACGCTTGAGTGCCAAAGTGTGAAGCTCTAGTGCCAAAGTGTGACGCTCTACTGCCAACGTTTGGAGCTCTAGTTCCAAAGTGTGACGCTCTAGTGCCAAATTGTGACACTATAGTGCCAACGTGTGACGCTGTAGTGCCAAATTGTGGAGCTCTAGTTTCAAAGTGCGATGCTATAGTGCCAAAGTGTGACGCTCTAATGCCAAAGTGAGATGCTCTAGTGCCAAAGTGTGACGCTCTTGTGCCAAAGTGTGATGCTCTACTGCAAAAGTTCAAAACACTCTAGTGCCAAAGTATGACGCTCTTGTGCCAAAGCGTGAATCTCTAGTGCCACAGTGTGACGCTCTAGTGCCAACGTGTGATGCTGTAGTACCAAAGTGTGACGCTCTAGTGCCAAATTGTGACGCTCTAGATCCAATTTGCAACACTCTATTGCAATAGTGTGACGCTCTAGTGCCAACGTGTGATGCTGTAGTACCAAAGTGTGACGCTCTAGTGCCAAATTGTGACGCTCTAGATCCAATTTGCAACACTCTATTGCAATAGTGTGACGCTCTAGTGCCAAAATGTGATGCTCTAGTGCCAAAGTTTGAAACTCTAGTGCCAAAGTCTGAGGCGCTAGTGCCAATGTCTGACACTCAAGTGCGAAATTGTGACGCTCTAGTACCAAAGTGTGAAGGTCTAGTGCCACAGCGTGACGCTCTAGTGCCAAAGTTTGAAACTCTAGTGCCAAAGTCTGAGGCGCTAGTGCCAATGTCTGACACTCAAGTGCGAAATTGTGACGCTCTAGTACCAAAGTGTGAAGGTCTAGTGCCACAGCGTGACGCTCTAGTGCCAAATTGTGAAGCGCTAGTGCCAAAGTGTGACGCTCTAGTGCCAAAGTATGACGCTCTATTGCCAAAGTGTGACGCTCTAGTGCCAAAGTATGACGCTCCAGTGCCAAAGGGTGACGCTCTAGTCCCAAAGTGTGACATTCTAGTGCCAAAGTGTGAAGGTCTAGTGCCAAAGTGTGATGCTCTAGTGCCAAACGTGCGACGCTCTAGTGCCAAAGTGTGATGCTCTAGTGCCAATGTGTGACACTCGAATGCCAACGTTTGGAGCTCTAGTGCCAAAGTGTGATGCTCTTGTGCCAAACTTTGACGCTGTAGTACCAACGTGTGTCGCTCTACTGCCAAAGTGTGGAGCTCTAGTGCCAAAGTTTGATGCTCTAGTGCCAAAGTGTGATGCTCTTGTGCCAAACTTTGACGCTGTAGTACCAACGTGTGTCGCTCTACTGCCAAAGTGTGGAGCTCTAGTGCCAAAGTTTGATGCTCTAGTGCCAATGTTTGACGCGCTAGTGCCAACATGTGACGATGTAGTGCCAGCGTCTGACGCTCTAGTGCCAAAGTTTGAAGCTCTATTGCCAAAGTGTGATTCTCTAGTGCCAAAGTGTGACACTCTAGTGCCAAAGTGTGACACTCTAGTGCCAAAGTGTGAATCTCTAGTGCCAAGGTGTGATGCTCTAGTACCAAAGTGTGACGCTCTAGTACCAAAGTGTGACGCTCTTGTACCAAAATATGACGCTCTAGTTCCAAAGTGCGACACTCTATTGCCAAACTGTGACACTCTAGTGCCAAAGTGTGAAGCTCTAGTGCTCAATTGTGACGCTCTAGTGCCAAAGTGTGAAGGTCTAGTGCCACAGTGTGACGCTCTAGTGCCAAAGTGTGAAGCGCTAGAGCCAAAGTGAGACGCTCTAGTGCCAAAGTGTGACCCTCTAGTGATAAAGTGTGAGGCTCTAGTGCCAAAGTGTGACACTCTAGTGCCAACGTGTGACGCTCGAGTGCCAAAGTGTGACGCTCTAGTGCCAAAGTGTGAGGCTCTAGTGCCAAAGTGTGACCCTCTAGTGATAAAGTGTGAGGCTCTAGTGCCAAAGTGTGACACTCTAGTGCCAACGTGTGACGCTCGAGTGCCAAAGTGTGACGCTCTAGTGCCAAAGTGTGAGGCTCTAGTACCAAAGTATGATGCTCTAGTGCCAAAGTGTGACACTCTAGTGCCAAATTGTGATTCTCTAATGCCAGTGTTTGGAGCTCTAGTGCCAAAGTGTGACGCTCTAGTGCCAAAGTTTGATGCTGTAGTGCCAAAGTGTGATGCTCTAGTGCCAAAGTGTGACACTCTAGTGCCAAATTGTGATTCTCTAATGCCAGTGTTTGGAGCTCTAGTGCCAAAGTGTGACGCTCTAGTGCCAAAGTTTGATGCTGTAGTGCCAAACTCTGATGCTCTAGTGCCAGAGTTTGAAGCTCTAGTGCCAAAGTGTGTGACGCTCTAGTGCCAAAGTGTGACACTCTAGTGCCAAAGTGTGACGCTCTAGTGCCAAAGTGTGACGCTCTAGTACCAAAGAGTGACGCTTTAGAGCCAAAGTGTGATACTCTAGTACCAAAGAGTGACGCTCTAGTACCAAAGAGTGACGCTTTAGTTACATCAGTGTGGTGTTGGACTTGAGTTGGATTCAGGCTTGTGGACTTGTGTTCAGTTGACATGAGTTAATCAAGGTCATTACCTCACAACCTAGCCTCACTCTCTCCTTCATCTTAGCACTCTGTCACAATGGATTCCGCAAGTGAATCTGAGGACTCCGAAGATGACAAAAGGTGTTCCGCGGAACCACTCACAAGACTGGCCTGACGCAAGTGAAGAGCGTGGAAGAGTGCCCAAGTGACCGCGGAAGTGGATGGGTGGCCCTTGTACAACTCTCAAGAGAGCGGAAGGAAGGATATTGGGCCTCCGCCGCGTGATTTCTGTGTCTCTGTCTTGGTTCCGCGGATTTGCCATGTTGTATGCTTGAGAGGAGTGATGGAATCCGCAATAGGGGTGTCACCAAAGTGACTAAGGGGTGGGACTGCAGAATGGGCCTGTTTTGGGGATGTAGAGGGTGCGAAATCCGCGGAATAGGGGCTGCAAAAGTGGGCCATGTGTGCATCTGCGGAATTGCCATGTCAGAGGCACTAGGGGGAAGCCAGATCCACGGAAAAGGGGCTGCAGAAGTGGACCATGTGTGTACCCGCGGAATTGCCATGTTAGAGGCATTGGGGGGAAGCCAAATCCGCGGAATAGGGGTGTTCCGGGAGTGGATGATGGAGTTCCGCGGAATTGCTATGTCAGAGGGATGGTGTGATGTGAGGAAAGACCACTTGTGAGTGATCCATTGTGACATTATGTCATGGTGAATGTGGGATGAAGTCTTATCATGTGCGGAAGGATGAGATGTGCGGAGGACAACATGGAAGGCGCGGAAGTGAAGTGACATCGCGAAACAACGACGAGCGCGGCAACAAAAGGGCCAACACTAGAGCGTCACACTTTGGCACTAGCGCTTCACACTTTGGCACTAGAGCGTCACACTATGGCACTAGACCTTCACACTTTGGCACTAGAGCGTCACACTTGGGTACTAGAGCGTCACACTTTGGCACTAAAGTGTCACTCTTTTGCAATAGAGCGTCACACTTTGGCACTAGAGCGTCACACGTTGGCACCAGAGCTTCACACTTTGGCACTCGAGCGTCACACTTTGGCAAAAGAGTTCCACAATTTGACACAAGAGGGTCACACTTTGACACTAGATCGTCACACATTGGCACTAGAGCGTCACACGTTGGCACCAGAGCTTCACACTTTGGCACTCGAGCGTCACACTTTGGCAAAAGAGTTCCACAATTTGACACAAGAGGGTCACACTTTGACACTAGATCGTCACACACTGGCACTAGAGCGTCACACGTTGGCAATAGAGCTTCACAATTTGGCACTGGAGCGTCACACTTTAAAACTAGAGCGTCACACTTTGGCACTCTAGTGTCACAGTTTGGCACTAGAGCGTCACACGTTGGCAATAGAGCTTCACAATTTGGCACTGGAGCGTCACACTTTAAAACTAGAGCGTCACACTTTGGCACTCTAGTGTCACAGTTTGGCACTAGAGCGTCACAATTCGGCACTAGAGTCTCGAATTTTGGCACTAGAGCGTCACATTTCGGCACTAGAGCGTCACACATTGGCAATAGAGTGTTGTACTTTGGAGCTAGAACGTCACACTTTGGCACTAGAGCGTCACACTTTGGTACCAGAACCCCATGCTTTGGCACTAGAGCATCACACTTTCGCACTAGAGATTCACACTTTGGCACTAGAGCATCACACGTTGGCACTAGAGTGTCACACTTTGGCACTAGAGTGCACACTTTGGCAATAAAGCTTCAACCTTTACACTAGAGCGTCAGACGTTGGCAATACAGCGTCACAGTTTGGCAGTAGAGCGTCACACTTTGGCACTAGAGCATCACACTCTGGCACTAGAGCTCCACACTTTGGCACTAGAGCGTCACACTTTGGCACTACAGCGTCACACTTTGGCACTAGAGCGTCACACTTTGGCACTAGAGCTCCAAACGTTGGCATTAGAGCGTCACACTTTGGCACTACAGCGTCACACTTTGGCACTAGAGCGTCACACTTTGGCACTAGAGCTCCAAACGTTGGCATTAGAGCGTCACACTTTGGCACTAGAGCATCACACTTTGGCACTAGACCTTCACACTTTCGCACTAAACCGTCACACTCAGGCACTACATCATTACAGTTTGGCACTAGAGCGTCACACTTTGGCACTAGAGCGTCCCACTTTGCCACTAGGGACTCACACTTTGGCACGAGAGCGTCACACTTTGGCACTTGAGGGTCACACTTTTGCACTAGAGGTTCACACTTTGGCACTAGAGCGTCACACTTTGGAACCTGAGCGTCACACTTTGGCACTAGAGCGTCAGACATTTGCACTAGAATATTACACTTTGGCACTAGAGTTTCGAACTTAGGTACTAGAGCGTCACACTTTGGCACTAGAGCATCACACTTTGGCATAAGATCTTCACACGTTGGCACTAGAGCTTCATACTTGGGTACTAGACATCGCACTTTGGCACTAGAGCGTCACACTTTGGCACTAGAGCATCACACTTTGGCATAAGATCTTCACACGTTGGCACTAGAGCTTCATACTTGGGTACTAGACATCGCACTTTGGCACTAGAGTGTCACCCTTTGGCACAAGAGGCTCACACTTTGGGACTAGAGCTTCGCACTTTGGAACTGGAGCGTCACACTTTGGTACGAGAGCTTCACACCTTGGAAATAGAGCTTCACACTTTGGCATACGAGCGTCACACTTTGGCACTAGAGCTTCACACTTTGGCACTAGAGCGTCACACTTTGGCAATAGAGCATCACACATTGGCACTATAGCATCACACTTTGGCACTAGCGCTTCACACTTCCGCACTAGAGCGTCACACTTTGGCATTGGAGCGTCACACTTTGGCACTAGAGCGTCACACTGTGGCACTAGAGCTTCACACTGTGGCACTAGAGTGTCACACTTTGGCACTAGAGCTCTATACCTTGGTACTATATTCTCACACTTTGGCACTAGAGCATCCCACTTTGGCACTAGAGCGTCACACTTTGGCACTAGAGCATCCCACTTTGGCACTAGTGCTTCACACTTTAGCACTAGAGCGTCACACTTTGGTACTATAGCGTTACACTTTAGCACAAGATCATCACACTTTGGCATTAGAGCTTCACACTTCCACACTAGACCTTCACACTTTGGCACTAGAGAATCACACTTTGGCACTAGAGCGGTACAATTTGGCACTAGAGCTTCACACTTCCACACTAGACCTTCACACTTTGGCACTAGAGAATCACACTTTGGCACTAGAGCGGTACAATTTGGCACTAGAGCTTCGCACTTTGGCACTAGAGCATCACACTTTGGCACGAGAGCATCCCACTTTGCACTAGAGTGTCCCACTTTGGCGCTAGAGCATCCCACTTTGGCACCACAGCGTTACACTTTGGCACTAGAGCTTCACACTTTGGCACTAGAGCGTCACACTTTGGCACGAGAGCATCCCACTTTGCACTAGAGTGTCCCACTTTGGCGCTAGAGCATCCCACTTTGGCACCACAGCGTTACACTTTGGCACTAGAGCTTCACACTTTGGCACTAGGATGTCACACTTTGGTACTAGAGATTCGCACTTTGGCACTTGAGCGTCACAGTTTGGCACTAAAGAGTCAAACTTTGGCAATAGAGCGTCACACTATGGCACTAGAGCATCGCACTTGGGCACTAGAGCTTCAGACTTTGGCACTAGAGCGTCACACCTTGGCACTAGAGCATCAAAATTTGGCACTAGAGTGTCACACTTTGGCACTAGAGCGTCACAATTTGGCACTAGACCTTCACACTTTGGCACTAGATCGTCACACTTTGGTACTAGAGCGTTACACTTTTGGAACTAGAGCATCACACTTTGGTACGAGAGCTTAACACTTCGGCACTAGAGCATCACACTTGCGCTAGAGCGTCCCACTTTGGCACTAGAGAGTCACACTTTAGCACCAGAGGGTCACACCTTGGCACTTGAGAGTCACACTTTGGCACTAGATCTTCACACGTTGGCACTAGAGCGTCACACTTTGGCACTAGAGCTTTACACTTTGAAACTAGAGCGTCCCATTTGGCACTAGAGCTTCACACTTTGCTACTAGAGCATCACACTTTGGAACTAGAACGCCACACTTTGGTACTCGAGCATCACACTTTGGCACTAGAGCGGCACACTTTGGCACTAGAGTTTCACACTTTGGCACTAGAGCGTCACACTTTGGTACTAGAGTGTCACAGTTTGGCACTAGAGTTTCACACTTTGGCACTAGGGCTTCACGCCTTGTCACTAGATCGTCACACTTTGGCACTAGAGTTTTGAACTTTGGCACTAGAGCGTCACACTTTGGCACTAGAGCGTCACACTTTGCCACTAGAGCGTCACACTTTGGCACTAGAGTTTTGAACTTTGGCACTAGAGCGTCACACTTTGGCACTAGAGCGTCACACTTTGCCACTAGAGCGTCACACTTTGGCACTAGAGCTCCAAACGTTGGCATTAGAGCGTCACACTTTGGCACTAGAGTGTCACACTTTGGCACTAGAGCGTCACACGTTTGGCACTAGAGCATCACACTTTTGCACTAGACCTTCACACTTTGCCACTAGAATGTCACCCTTTGGCACTAGAGCATCACACATTGGCACTTGAGAGTCACACTTTGGCACTAGAGCTTCACACTTTGGCACTACAGCATCACACTTTGGCACTAGAACTTCACACGTTGGCACCAGAGCGTTACCCTTTGGCACTAGAGCTTCACACTTTGGCAATAGAGTGTCGCACTTTGGAACTAGAGCGTCACATTTTGGCACCAGAGAGCCACACTTTGGTACTAGAGCATCACACTTTGGTACTAGAGCATCACACTTTGGCACTAGAGATTCACACTTTGGCACTAGAGTGTCACACATTGGCACTAGAGTGTCACACTTTGGCACTAGAGCGTCACACTTTGGCACTAGAGCTTCAAACGTTGGCACTAGAGAGTCAGACTTTGCCACTACATCGTCACACTTTGGCAGTCCAGCATCACACTTTGGCACTAGAGCGTCACACTTTGGCACTAGAGCTCAACACTTTGGCACTAGAGCGTCACACATTGGCACTATTGTCTCACACTTTGGCACTAGAGCGTCACACTTTGGCACTAGAGCTCCAAACGTTGGCATTAGAGCGTCACACTTCGGCACTAGAGCATCACACTTTGGCACTAGAGCGTCACACGTTTGGCACTAGAGCATCATATTTTGGCATTAGACCTACACACTTTGGCACTATAACGTCACACTTTGGCACTAGATTGTCACACTTTGGCACTAGAGCGTCACACTTTGGCACAAGAGCTTCATATTTTGGTACTATAGCATCACACTTTAGCACTAGAGCGTCCCACTGTGGCACTAGAGAGTCACACTTTGGCACTAGAGCGCCACATTTTGGCACTTGACATCATACTTTGGCACTAGAGCTTCAAGCTTTGGCACTAGACCGTCTTACTCTGGCACTAGAGCTTCACACTTTGGCACCAGAGTGTTACACTTTGGCACTAGAGCTTCACACGTTGGCACTAGAGCGTCACACTTT
>SZWC01000571.1:324874-373074 GCA_023375785.1 Penium margaritaceum | reverse complement strand
CGTCACACTTTGGCACTAGAGCATCACATGTTGGCACTAACGATTCACACTTTGGCACTAGAACGTCACACTTTGGCACTAGAGTGTCACATTTTGGCACTAGAGCGTCACACATTGGCACTAGAGCTTCAAAATCTGGCAGTAGAGCGTCGGACCTGGGCACTACAGCGTCACACTTTGGCACTAGAGCGTCACACTTTGGCACTAGAGCTCAAAACATTGGCATTAGAGCATCACAATTTGGCACTCGAGTGTCACACTTTGGCACTAGAGCGTCACACTTTGGCACTGGAGCCTCAACCTTTGGTACTAGAGCGTCAAACGTTGGCACTAGAGCGTCACCCTTTGGCACAAGAGCATCATACTTTGAGACTATAGCATCACACTTTGGCACTATAGCATCACACTTTGGCACTAGAGCGCCACATTTTGGCACTTGACATCATACTTTGGCACTAGAGCTTCAAGCTTTGGCACTAGACCGTCTTACTCTGGCACTAGAGCTTCACACTTTGGCACCAGAGTGTTACACTTTGGCACTAGAGCTTCACACGTTGGCACTAGAGCGTCACCCTTTGGCACAAGAGCATCATACTTTGAGACTATAGCATCACACTTTGGCACTATAGCATCACACTTTGGCACTAGAGCGTCACACTTTGGCACTAGAGCACTTTCTCCAGTTATCTTGGGCTTTCGCCAGTTGTATTGGGCTTTTTCCAGTTTTCTTGGCCTTACTGCAATTGTCTTCGACTTGTTCCAATCGTCTTGTGCTTGTTTCAGTTGTATTGGGCTTCATCCAGTTGCCTTGGGCTTGCTACAGTTTTCTTGGCCTTTCTCCAGTTATCTTGGGCGTGGTGTACTTGTCTTGGGCTTGCTCCAGTTGTCTTAGGCTTGCTCCAGTTGTCTTGGGCTTGCTCCAGTTNTTGGCACTAGAGCGTCACACTTTAGAACTAGAGCGTCACACTTTGGCATTACAGCGTCAGACATTGGCACTAGAGCATCACACGTTGGTACTATAGTTTCAAACTTTGGCACTAGAGTATCACACGTTGGCACTAGAGCGTCACACTTTGACACAAGACCTTCACACTTTGGCACTAGAGCCTCACACTCTGGAACTAGAGCGTCACACTCTGGCACTAGAGCATCACACTTTGGCACTAGAGCGTCACACTTGGCCACTAGAGCGTCACCCTTTGGCACAAGAGCGTCACACGTTGGAACTAGAGCGTCACACTTTGGCACCAGAGCGTCACATTTTGGCACTAGAGCGTCACATTTTGGCACTAGAGCGTCACACTTAGGTACTAGAGCATCACACTTTGGCACTGGCGCTTCACACTTTGGCACTAGAGCGTCACACTGTGGCACCAGACCTTCACACTTTGGTACTAGAGCGTCACACTTTGGCACTTGAGCGTCACAAGTTGGCACTAGAACCTCACACTTTGGCACTGGAGTTTCGAACTTTGGCACTAGAGCGTCACACTTTTGCACTAGAGCGTCACACTCTTGCAATGGAGTGTCGCACTTTGGAACTAGAGCGTCACACTTTGGCAGTAGAGTGTCACACTTTGGTACTAGAGCGTTACACTTTGGCACTAGAGCGTCACACTTTGGCACTATAAATTCACACTTTGGCACAAGGGCGTCACACTTTGGCACTAGTGTAACAATTTGGCACTAGAGCGTCCCACGTTGGCACTAGAGCATCACACTTTGGCAATAGAGTGTCGCATTTTGGAACTAGAAAGTCACACTTTGGCACTAGAGCGTCACACTTTGGTACTAGAACGTCACACTTTGGCACTAGAGCATCACATGTTGGCACTAACGATTCACACTTTGGCACTAGAACGTCACACTTTGGCACTAGAGTGTCACATTTTGGCACTAGAGCGTCACACATTGGCACTAGAGCTTCAAAATCTGGCAGTAGAGCGTCGGACCTGGGCACTACAGCGTCACACTTTGGCACTAGAGCGTCACACTTTGGCACTAGAGCATCACACTTTGGCACTAGAGTGTCGCACTTTGGAACTAGAGCGTCACACTTTGGCAGTAGAGTGTCACACTTTGGTACTAGAGCGTTACACTTTGGCACTAGAGCGTCACACTTTGGCACTAGAGCACTTTCTCCAGTTATCTTGGGCTTTCGCCAGTTGTATTGGGCTTTTTCCAGTTTTCTTGGCCTTACTGCAATTGTCTTCGACTTGTTCCAATCGTCTTGTGCTTGTTTCAGTTGTATTGGGCTTCATCCAGTTGCCTTGGGCTTGCTACAGTTTTCTTGGCCTTTCTCCAGTTATCTTGGGCGTGGTGTACTTGTCTTGGGCTTGCTCCAGTTGTCTTAGGCTTGCTCCAGTTGTCTTGGGCTTGCTCCAGTTATTTTGGGCTTGCTCTTGTTGTCCTGGCCTTGCTCCCGTTGTATCAGGCTTACTCCAGGGCTCTTGGGCTTGCTCCAGGTATCTTGGCCTTGCTCCAATTATCTTTGGCTTGCTCCAGGTGTCTTTAGATTTCTCAAGTTGTCTTAGACTTGTTCCTGATGTCTTGGACTTGCTTCAGTTGTATTGGGCTTGCTCTAGTTTCCCTGGCCTTGCTCCAAATCTCTAAGACTTGCTCATGTTCTTTTTGGGCTTGCTCCAGGTGTCTTGGGATTTCTACAGCTCTCTTGGCTTTACTCCAGTTTTCGTGGGCTTGCTCCACTTGTCTTGGGCTTGCTTCAGTTGTCTTGGGCTTACTCCGGTTGTGCTGGCCATGCTCCAGTTGTCTTAGGCTTGCTCGAGTTGTCTTAGGCCTGCTCCAGTTGTCTAGGGCCTGCTCCAGTTGTCTTGGGCTTGCTCCAGCTTTCTTGGCCTTGCTCTAGTTGTCTTGGCCTTGTTTCAGTAGTCTTGGTCTTGCTCCAGTTATCTTGGACTTGCTCCAGTTGTCTTGGCCTTACTCCAGTTGTCTTGGACGTGCTCCAGTTGTCTTGGACTTGTTCCAGTTGTCTTGGGCTTGCTCCGGTTGTATTGGGCTTGCTCCAGTTGCCTTGGCCTTGCTCCTGTGGTCTTGGCCTTGCTCCAGTTGTTTTGGGCTTGCAACATGTGTCTTGGGCTTGCTCCAGTTGCCTTGTCCTTGCTCTGGTTTTCTTGGGCTTTCTCCATTTGTCTTAGGCTTGCTCGTGTTGTTTTGGGCTTTCTTCAGTTGTATTGGCATTGCTCCACTTGTCTTAGGCTTGCTCCAGTTGTCTTGTGCTTGCCCCTGTTGTCGTGGGCTTGCTCAAGTTGTCTTGGCCTTGCTCTAGTTGTCTTGGGCTTGCTCCTGTTGTCCTGGGCTTGCTCCAGTTGTATTGGCCTTGCTCCATTTGTCTTGGACTTCCTCCAGATGTCTTGGGCATGCTTCAGTTGTCATTAGCTTGCCCTAGTTGTCTTGGCCTTGCTCTTGTCGTCTTGGCTTTGCTCTAGTTGTCTTGGGCTGGGTCCACTTGTCTTGTGCTTGCTCCAGCTGTCGTGGGCTTGCTCTAGTTCTCCTGGGGTTGCTCGAGTTGTTTTGGGCTTGCTCCAGTTGCCTTGGCCTTGCTCCAGATTTGTCGAGCTTTCTCCAGTTGTCTTCGGTTTGCTCCAGTTGTCTTGGCCTTTCTCCAGTTATATTTGGCTTGCTCCAATTGTCGTTGGCTTGCTCCAGTTGTCTTAACCATGATCCAGCTGTCTTTGACTGGATCCTGTTGTCTTGGGCTTGCTCCAGTTGTCTTGGCCTTGCTCCTGTTTTCTTGGACTTGCTCCACCTGTTTTCGGCAAGCTCCAGGTCTTTTTTAAACTGCTCCAACTGTCTTGACCTTGCTCCCATCGTCATAGGCTTGCTGCAATTGTATTGGGCTTGCACCAGTTGTCTTGGACTTGCTCCACTTGTCTTGGGCTTGCTTCTGTTGTCTTGGGCTTGCTCAGCTAGAGCAAGCCCAATACAACTGGAGCTATCCCAAGACAAGTGGAGCAAGCCCAAGACAACTGGAGCAAGCCCAGACAAATGAAGCAAGACCAAGACAAATGGAGCAAGCCCAAGACAGCTAGAGCAAGCCCAATGCAACTGGGGCAATCCCGAGACAACAAGAGCAAGGCAAATATAACTGGAGCAAGGCCAATACAACTAGGGCAAGCCCAATACAACTGGAGTAAGGCCAAGACAACTGGAGCAAGGCCAAGACAACTGGAGCAAGCCCAAGACAAGTGGTACAAGCTCAAGACAACGGGATCAAGCCCAAGAAAACTGAAGCCAGGCCAAGAAAACAGGAGCCAGGCCAAGAAAACAGGAGCAAGCCAAAGACAACAAGAGCAAGCCCAAGACAACTGGAGCAGGTCCAAGACAACTGGAGCAAGGCCAAGACAACTGGAGCAAGGCCAAAACAATGGGAGCAAGCCCAATACATCTGGAGCAGGCCCAAGACAACTGGAGCAAGGCCAAAACAACTGGAGCAAGGCCAAGACAACTGGACCAAGGCCAAGTCAACTGGAGCAATGCCAAGAAAGTTGGAGCAATCCCAATAAAACTGGAGCTAGGCCAATACAGCTAGAGCAAGCCCAAGACAGCTAGAGCAACTAGAGCAAGCCCAAGACAGCAAGAGCAAGGCCAAGAAAGCAGGAGCAAGACCAAGACAGTTGGAGCAAAGCCAAGACAACTCGAGCAAGCCTACAACAACTGGAGCAAGCGCAAGACAACTGAAGCAAGGCCAAGACAACTACAGCAAGGCCAAAAAAACTTGGAGGAAGCCAAAGACAACTAGAGCACGCCAAAGACAACTCAAGCAAGGCCAAGACACCTGGATAAAAGCCAATACAAGAGGAGCAAGCTCAAGACAACTGTAGCAAGCCGAGGATAACTGGAGGTAATCCAAGACAAGTGGAGCAAGGCCAGGACAACTGGAGCATGGCTAAGGGAACTGGAGCAAGGCGAAGACAACTGGAGCATTGCCAAGCCAGCTGGAGCAAGGCCAAGACAACTAGAGCAATGCGCAGAAAACTAGAGTAAGCTCAAGACCACTGGAGCAAGCCTAAGCCCTTTGGGGCAAGCCCAGGACACCTTGAGCAAGCCCAAAACAACTGGAGCACGGCTGAGACAATTGGAGCAAGGCAAAGATAACTGGAGCAAGGCCAAGGGAACTGGAACAAGCCCAAGACAATTGGAGCAAGCTTAAGACAACTGGAGCATGCCAAAGACAACTGAAGCAAGGCCAAGACAACTTGAGCAGAGCCAAGAGAAGTGAAGCAAGCCGAAGACTACTGGACCAGGCGCAAGAAAGCTGAAGCAAGTCCAAGCCAACTGGTGCAAAGCCAAGACAACTGGAGTAATGCCAAGATAGCTAGAGCAAGCCCAGGACAACTGGAACAATGCCAAGACAATGGGGGAAATCCCAAGACAGATGGAGCAAACCTAAGACAACTGGAACAAGCCCAATACAGCCGGAGCAAGGCCAAGACAACTGGAGCATGTCCAAGACAACTGAAGCAAGCCAAATACAAGTGTAGTAAGCCCTAGACAAATGGGCAAAGCCCAAGAAAACTGGTGCAAGCCTATGAAAACGGGAGCAATGCCAAGAAAGCTATAGTAATTCCAAGAAACCTGGAGCAAGTCCAAGACAACTGGAGCAAGCCCAAGAAAATTGGAGCAAGCCCAAGACAACTGGGACGAGCCCAAGACAACTGGCACAAGCCTTAGACAACTGGGGAAAGGCCAAGACAAATCGAGCAAGCCCAAGACAACTGGATCCAGCCCAAGACAACTGGAGCAAACCCATGAAAAGTGGAGCAAGGCCAAGACAACTGGAGCAAGCCCAAGACACCTGGAGCAACTCAAAAAACAATTGGAGTAAGGCCAAGACAACTGGAGCAATCCCAATACAACTGGAGCAAACCCAATACAAGAGGAGCAAGGCCAAGACAACGGGAGCAAGCCCAAGGCAACTAGAGCAAGTGCAAGGCAACTGAAGCAAGCCCAAATCAACTGGGACAAGGCCAATACAACTGGAGCAAGGCCAATAAACTGGAAAAAGTTCAAGATAACTGGAGCAAGCACTGGACAACAGGAGCAGGCTAAAAACAGCTGGAGCAAGGCCAAGACAACTTGGGCAAAG
The DNA here is from genome assembly GCA_023375785.1 of Penium margaritaceum. NCBI lineage: Eukaryota > Viridiplantae > Streptophyta > Zygnematophyceae > Desmidiales > Peniaceae > Penium > Penium margaritaceum. Next base: position 366,968 of record SZWC01000571.1, on the reverse strand, counting down.
CCAAGACAACTGGAGCAAGCCCAGGACAACTGGAGCAGGCCCAAGACAACTGGAGCATGGGAGAGACAACTGGAGCAAGACCTAGGCTACTGGAGCAAGGCCAAGACAATTGGAGCAATGCCAAGATAGCTGGAGCAAGCCTAACACAACTGAAGCAAGGCTACGACAACTGGAAAAGGCCCAAGACAACCAGAGAAAGCCCAATATAACTGGGACAAGCACAAGACAACTGGATCAAGCCCAAGACAACTGGAGCAAGCCCAAGACAACTAGAGCAAGGCCAAGATAACCGGACCAAGGCCAAGACAACTAGAGCATGGCCAAGAAAACTCGAGCAAGCCCAAGACATCTGGAGCAAGCCGAAGACAACTAGAGCAAGCCCAAGACAACTAGAGCAAGGCCAAGATAACCGGACCAAGGCCAAGACAACTAGAGCATGGCCAAGAAAACTCGAGCAAGCCCAAGACATCTGGAGCAAGCCGAAGACAACTAGAGCAGGCCCAAGACAACCACATGAAGGCCAAGACAACTGGAGCAAGGCCAAGATAACTGGAGCCAGCCCAAGACAACTGGAGTAGGCCCAAGACAACTGGAGCAAGGCCAAGATAACTGGAGCAAGGAAAAGACAACTGGAGCAAGGCCAAGATAACTGGAGCCAGCCCAAGACAACTGGAGTAGGCCCAAGACAACTGGAGCAAGGCCAAGATAACTGGAGCAAGGAAAAGACAACTGGAGCAAGTCCAAGACAACGGGAGCAAGGCCAAGGCAGCAGGAGCAGGCCCACGATATCTGGAGCTAGGCCAAGATGACGGCAGGAAGGTTACGAAAACGAGAGCAAGGCCAAGAAACATGAATCAAACCCAAGTCAACTGGAGCATGTCCAACACAATTGAAGCAAATGAAAGACAACTGGAGCAAGGCCAATACAAATGGAGCAACGCCAAGACAACTATAGCAAGTCCTAGACAACTGGAGCAGGCCTTAGACAACGGGAGCAAGGCCAATACAACTGGAACAAGGCCAATACAACTGAAGCAAGGCCAAGACAACAAGAGCAATGCCACAAAAGTGGGAACAAGCCCAAGCCAACTGAAGCAAGCCCAAGACAACTAGAGCAAGCCCAAGATAACAGGGGCAAGCCCAATGCAACTGGAGCAAGGCCAAGACAACTTGAGCAAGCTTAAGACAACTGGAGCATGCCAAAGACAACTTAAGTGCACGTGGCTCCGCCCCTGCCCCCACTCAGCCATTAATCATATTCGCCATCATTCGTCCTCCACTTCCACATCGTTTCTCGCTCGGTACAAGGATCCGCCTGGTCGCATTGCCTGTTCCGCGATTACCCGCGCCCACGCCGAAACGTCCCCTGCACACGTGGTTTTGCCCCTGTGCCCATTCCTTCATCATCTGCTTTCGCCTCCTCGTCATCAGCATTTGTGGCCAGCACAAGGATTAGCATGAGCTAGCTGCCCACTTTGCAGCAGCCTGCACCCACACCGGTAGCATATTTCTTACGGCGCGTTGGCTCTGGCCTTCTCCTTGCCGCATCATATCCCTCTGTTGCACGAGTGCACGTGGTTTCACCCTGCGGCCAGTCCGCCATTTAGCATTCCTCCTCCATCATCCAATTTCATCGTTTACTCAGTACACGGATCCACCGGTCGCATCGCCCGTTTCGCGACCACCTGAACCCACGCCGAATTTTTCGTAGCGCACGTGGTTCCACCCCTGTGTACTGAGGGTCATTCACACGTAAAATTCCCGCGTCCTCATCATCAACGTGCTCCGCTCTGCCTGCATCTTAAGCCAATCACAGCCTGCTACACCAACTGGTTCCGCCTCCCTGGCCTCGTCAATGGCCAGCCCTTGACCACCTGCCCAGCTCTTGATGAAGATTGAGCATGCCCAAGACACGTGGAGCGCGCCCAAGACACTTGGAGCGCGCCCAATACACTTGGAGCGCATCCAAGACACTTGGAGCGCACCCAAGGCACTTGGAGTGCACCCAAGACACTTGCTCCGATTGTCTTAAGCTTGCTCCAATTGCCTTGGCCTTGCTCAAGGTGTTTTGGCCCTGCTCCATTTGTTTTGGGCTTGCTCTAGGTGTCTTGGGCTTGCTCCAGTTCTCTTGGACTTTCTCCAGGTTTCATGGGCTTGCTCCAGTTGTCTTGGCCTTACTCCAGTTGCATTGGGAATGCTCCAGCTGTCTTGGCCTTGCTCTAGTTGTCTTGGCCTTGCTCCAGTTGTTTTGGGCTTATTCCATGTGTCTTGGGCTTGCTTCAGTTGTCTTGGCCTTGATCGAGTTTTCGTGGGCTTGCTCCAGCTGTATTGGGCTTGATCCAATTGCCTTGGGCTTACTCTAGTTGTCTTGGCCTTGCTCCTGTTGTCCTGGGCTGCTCCAGTTGTATTGGGCTTGGTCCACTTGTCCTGGGCTTACTCTAGTTGCTTTGGGCTTGCTCCAGTTATCTTGGCCTTTCTCCAGTTGTCCCGTACGTGCTCCAGATATCTTGGCATTGCTCCTGTTGTCTTGGGCTTGCTCCAGTTGTCTTGGCCTTGCTCTAGTTGTCTTCGCCTTGCTCTAGTTGTTTTGGGCTTGCTCCAGGTGTCTTGGGCTTGCTCCAGTTCTCTTTGCCTTGCTCCACTTGTCTTGGGCTTGGTCCACTTGTCTTGGGCTTGATCAAGTTGACTTGGGCTTGCTCTAGTTGTCCTAGTCTTGCTCAAGTTGTCTTGGCATGCTCCAGTTGTCTTGGGCTTGGTCCACTTGTCAAGGGCTTGCTCTAGCTATATTGGGCTTCCTCTAGTTGTCTTGGCCTTGCTCCAGTTTTCTTGGGCTTGTTCCAGTTGCCTTGGACTTGCTTCAGTTGTTTTGGCCTTTATCAAGTTGTTTTGGGCTTGCTCCAGGTGTCTTGAGCTTGCTCCTCTTCGTTTGGACTTGCTCCAGTTTTATTGGGCTTGCTCCAGTTGTCCTGGCCTTACTCCAGTTGTCTTGGGCTTGCTCCAGTTGTCTTGGCCTTGCTCAAGCTGACTTGGCACCAATCCGTAACCAGTTCGCACCACCCCGCAACCAGCTTGCACCACTCCGCAACCAGTTCACACCACTCCGCAACCAGTTCGCACCACTCCGCAACCAGTTCGCACCACTCCGCAACCAGTTTGCACCACTCCGCAACCAGTTTGCACCACTCCGCAACCAGTTCGCACCACTCCGCAACCACTTTGCACCACTCCGCAACCAGTTCACACCACTCCGCAACCAGTTCGCACCACTCCGCAACCAGTTCGCACCACTCCGCAACCAGTTTGCACCACTCCGCAACCAGTTTGCACCACTCCGCAACCAGTTCGCACCACTGCACAACCAGGTCACACCACTCTGCAACCAGTTTGTACCACCTCGCAACCACTTTGTACCACTCCGCAACCAGTTCAAACCACTCCGCAACCAGTTCGCACCACTCCGCAACCAGTTCGGACCAATTTGCCACCAGTTCGCACCACTCCGCAAGCCGTTCCCACCGCTCCGCAAGCAGTTCACACCACTCCGCAACCAGTTCACACCACTCCGCAACCAGTTTGTACCACTCCGCAACAAGATCGCACCACTCCGCAACCAGTTCGCACCACTCCGCAACCACTTTGCACCACTCCGCAACCAGTTCGCACCACTCCGCTACCAGTTCGTACCACTCCGCAACCAGTTCGCACCACTCCGCAACCAGCTCGCACCACTTTGCCACCAGTTCGCACCACTCCGCAAGCAGTTCGCACCTCTCCGCAACCAGTTCGCACCACTCCGCAACCAGCTCGCACCACTTTGCCACCAGTTCGCACCACTCCGCAAGCAGTTCGCACCTCTCCGCAACCAGTTCGCACCACTCCGCAACCAGCTCGCACCACTTTGCCACCAGTTCGCACCACTCCGCAAGCAGTTCGCACCTCTCCGCAACCAGTTCGCACCACTCCGCAACCAGCTCGCACCACTTTGCCACCAGTTCGCACCACTCCGCAAGCAGTTCGCACCTCTCCGCAACCAGTTCGCACCACTCCGCAACCAGCTCGCACCACTTTGCCACCAGTTCGCACCACTCCGCAAGCAGTTCGCACCTCTCCGCAACCAGTTCGCACCACTCCGCAACCAGCTCGCACCACTTTGCCACCAGTTCGCACCACTCCGCAAGCAGTTCGCACCTCTCCGCAACCAGTTCGCACCACTCCGCAACCAGTTCCCACCACTCCGCAATCAGTTTGGACCACTCCGCAACCAGTTCGGACCACTCCGCAACCAGTTTGCACCACTCCGCAACAAGGTTGCACCACTCCGCAACCAGTTCGCACCACTCCGCTACCAGTTCGTACCACTCCGCAACGAGTTCGCACCACTCCGCAGCCAGTTCGCACCACTCCACAGCCAGTTTGCACCACTCCGTAGCCAGTTCGCACCACTTTGCAACCAGTTTGCACCACTCCGCAACCAGTTCGCACCACTCCGCAACCAGTTCGCACCACTCCGCAACCAGTTCGCACCACTCCGCAACCAGTTTGCACCACTCCGCAACAAGGTTGCACTACTCTACAACCAGTTAGCACCACTCTGCAGCCAGTTCGCACCACTCCGCAACCAGTTTGCACAACTTCGCAGCCAGTTTGCACCACTCCGCAGCCAATCCGCACCTCTCCGCAGCCAGTTCGCCCCTCTCTGCAACCTATTTGCATTACTCCCAAACCAGTTTGCACCACTCCGCAATCATTTTGCACCACTCCGCAACCAGTTCCCACCACTCCGCACCCAGTTCGCACCACTCCGCAACCAGTTCGCACCACTCCGCAGCCATTCACACCACTCCGCAGCCAGATCGCACCACTCCGCAGCCAGTTTGCACCAATCCACAGCCAGTTCGCACCACTCTGTAGCCATTTCGCACCTCTCCACAACCAATTTGCACCACTCCCCAACCAGTTTGCACCACTCCGCAGACGGTTCGCACCACTCCGCAACAAGTTCGCACCACTCCGCAACCAGTTTGCACCAATCCGCAACCAGTTCGGACCACTCCGCAACCAGTTCGCACCACTCCGCAACCAGTTCGGACCACTCCGCAACCAGTTTGGACCACTCTGCAGCCAGTACGCACCACTCCGCAATCAGTTCGGACCACTCCGCAACCAGTTCAGACCACTCAGCAACCAGTTCGCACCACTCCGCAACCAGTTCGCACCACTCCACAACAAGGTTCGGAGATGTTGACTTGGGTCCGTTTTTTACGGAGAGTTGTTGTGTGACATGTAGTTGGTTTGCTACCGGGATTTGATTTACAACGGGGGGAAGATTTGCGATAGGAAATGAATGTGTGCAGTGAGTTGATTTGATACGGGAGTTGATTTGCGACTGGGAGTTGATTTGTAATGCAAGTTGATTTTTCGACCAAGAGTTCGCTTGCAATGGGGTGATGATCTGCAACGTGGACCTGATTTGTGACCGGGGGTTGATTTGCAACGAGCTGATTTGTGATGGGGGTTGATTTGTGCTAGGGTATTGATTTGCAACGGGGAGTTAATTTACGACGGAGAGTTGATTTACAACAGGAAGTTGATTTACTATAGGAAGTTGATTTGCGACAGGCAGTCAATTTGTGACAGGGATTTGCTTTGCGACAGGAGTTGATTTGCAACATGGAGTTTATTTGCGACAGGCAGTCGATTCGCGACAGTGATTTGATTAACGACAGGCAGTTGATTTGCGACAGGGAGTTTATTTGCGACATGCAGTTGATTTGGGACAGGGAGTTGATTTGCGACAGGGAGTTGATTTGCAACAAGGAGTTGATTTGCGACAGGAAGTTGATTTGCAACAGGGAGATAATTGGCGACAAGGAGTTGATTTGCAACAGACAGTTGATTTACGATAGACAGTTGATGTGCAACAGGCACTTGATTTGCGACAGGGGATTAATTTGCGACAGGGAGTTGATTTGCGACGGAGTTGAGTTGCGACATGCAGTTGTGCGACAAGGAGTTGATTAGGGACAAATGGTTGATTTGCGATAGTCAATTGATTTGCGACAGTGAGTTGATCTGCGACAGGCAGTTGATCCGCGACATGAAAATGATTTGCGACAAGGAGTTGATTTGCGACAGGGAGTTGATTTGCATCATTCAGTTGATTTATGACAGGGAGTTGATTTGCAACAGGAAGTTGATTTGCGATATAAAGTTAATTTGTGACAGGGAGTTGATTTGCGATGGAGTTGATTTGCGACAGGCAGTTGTGCGACAAGGAGTTGATTTGCGACAGGGAGTTGATTTGCAACAGGAAGTTGATTTGCGATATAAAGTTAATTTGTGACAGGGAGTTGATTTGCGATGGAGTTGATTTGCGACAGGCAGTTGTGCGACAAGGAGTTGATCTGGGACAAATGGTTGATTTGCAACAGATACTTGATTTGCCACAGGGAGTTGATTTGCGAAAGACAGTTTATTTGCGACAGGCAGTTGATTTGCGACAGGTAGTTGATTTGCGTCAGGGCGTTGATTTGGAACAAGGAGTTGATTAAGGACGGGGAGTTGATTTGCGACAGGCAGTTGATTTGCGACAGGTAGTTGATTTGCGTCAGGGCGTTGATTTGGAACAAGGAGTTGATTAAGGACGGGGAGTTGATTTGCGACAGGCAGTTGATTTGCGATAGGCAGTTGATTTGGGACAGAAAGTTGATTTACGACAGGAAGTTGATTTGTGAATGGGAGTTTGTTTGTGACTGGGAGTTCATTTGCGTACGGGAGTTGATTTGCGACTGGCAGTTTATTTGGACTGGGATCGGGACTGGGATCGGGACTGGGATCGGGATTGGAATCGGGACTGGGATCCGGACTGAGATCGGGACTGGGCAATGCATGGCAATGCCTCGCAATGACTGGCAATGCCTAACAATGCCTGGAAATGCCTGTGCAATGCTTGTCAATGCCTGGACAAAGCCTGAAAATGCCTGAGCAATGCCTTAGCAATGCTTAGCAATGCCTGGCAATGCCTGGCAATGCCTTGCAATGCCTGGCAATGCCTGGCAATGCCTCGCAACGCCTGGAAATCCCTGGGTAATGCCTGGAAATGCCTATCAATTCCTAGCAATGCCTCTGCAATACCTATACAATGCCTAGGCAATGTCTGGCAATGCCTGATAAAGCCTGGCAATGCCTGGACAATGCCTGTTAATGCCTGGGCAATGCCTGGCAATGCCTGGCAATGCTTGGCAATGCCTGGGAAATGCCTACCAATGTCTGCCAATGCTTGGGAAATGCTTGGCAATGCCTGGTAATGCCTGGGAATGCCTGGGTAATGCGTGGCAATGCCTGAGAATGACTGGGCAATGCCTGGAAATCCCTAAGCAATGCCTGGCAATGCTTGGGCAATGCAAAGCAATGCCTCTGCAAACCCTGGCAAAGCCTGGGCAATGCCTGGGCAATGCTTGGCAATGCGTGGCAATGCCTAGAAACGCCTCGCAATGCTTTGCAATGTCTTGCCAATGCCTGGGCAATGCCTGGCAATGCCTGGGCAAGGCCTGGTAATGCCTAACAATTCCTCGTAATGACTGGGCAATGCCTGGCAATACTTGGCAATGCCTGGCAATGCCTTGGCAGTGCTTGGCAATGCCTGACAATGCCTGGCAATGCTTGGGCAATGGCTGGCAACGTCTGGCAATGCTTGGGCTATGCATGACAATGCCTAACAATGCCTGGCAATGCCTGGCAATACCCGAGCAATGCCTGGTAATGCTTGGACAATGCCTGGCAATGCCTAGAAATGCCCGGGTAGTGCGTGGCAATGCCAGGCAATGCCGAGAAATGCCTGGTAATGCCTGAGTAATGCCTGGTAATGCCCGGGCAATGCCTGGCAATGCATGGTAATGCCTGGCAATGCCTGGCAATGCTTGGGTAATGCCTGACAATGCATAGGCAATGCCTTGCAATGCATGGCAATGCCTGGGCAATGCCTGGGCAATGCCTGGCAATGCCTCGGCAATGCTTGGCAATGCCAGTGCAATGCCTGGCAATGCATGGGCAATGCCTGGCAATGCTTGGCAATGCTTGAGAAATGCCTGGTAATGCCTGGACAATGCCTAGAAATGCCTCGAAATTCATGGCAATGCCTAGCAATGCCCGGGAAATGCCTGGCAATGCCTGGACAATGCCTGGCCATGCCTGGCAATACCTGGCAATGCCTGGGCAATGCTTGGAAATGCCTGGACAATGCCTCGCAATGCCTGGACAACGCCTGGGGAATGCTTGGCAATGCCTGACAATGCTTGACAATGCCTGGGAGTCCCTGGGCAATGCCTGGCCATTCCTGGCAGTGCATGGGCAATGCGTGGCAATCCCTAGGCAATGCCAGGTAATGCCTAGCAATGCCTGGGCAATGCCTGGGAAGGCCTGACAATGCTTGGGCAATGCCTGGAAATGAATGGCAATGCTTGGAAATGCCTGGAAAATGCTTGGCAATGTCTAGGCAATGCCTGGCAATGCCTGGCAATACCTGGTAATGCCTGGGCAATGCCTGGCAATGCCTGTGCAATGCCTGACAATGCCTAGCAATGACTGGCATTGCCTGGGCAATGCCTGGCAATGCATGGACAATGCCTGGCAATGCCTGGCAATGCCTGTGCAATGCCTGACAATGCCTAGCAATGACTGGCATTGCCTGGGCAATGCCTGGCAATGCATGGACAATGCCTGGCAACGCCTGACAATGCCAGACAATGCCTGGCAATGCCTGGGCAATGCCTGGCAATGCCTCGGCAATGCCTAGAAATGTCTGGCAATGCATGGAAACACCGGGCAATGCCCGGGTAATGCCTGGGCAATGCCTGGCAATGCCTGGGCAATGCCTGGCAATGCCTCGGCAATGCCTAGAAATGTCTGGCAATGCATGGAAACACCGGGCAATGCCCGGGTAATGCCTGGGCAATGCCTGGCAATGCCTGGCAATGCGTGACAATGCCTGGGCAATGCCTGTGCAATGTCTCAGCATTGCTTTGCAATGCCTAACAATACCTGGCAATGCCTGAAAATGCCTAGCAATGCATGGGCAATTCCTGGCAATGCCTAGAAATGCCTGGACAATGCTTGGCAATGACTAGGAAATGCATGGGAATGCATGGCAATGGTTGGGCAATGCCTGGCAATGCCTGGACATTGCCTGGCAATGACTGGTAATGCATGGCAATGCCCAGGCAATGCCTGGCAATGCCTGGCAATGCATATGCAATGCCTGGCAATGCGTGGGCAATGCCTAGCAATGCCTGGGCAATGCCTGACAATGCCTTGCAATGCCTGGGTAATGCCTGGCAATGCCTGGGCAATGCCTGGCAATGCCTCGCAATATCTGGCAATGCTTGGGCAACGCCTTGGAATGCCTGGGCAATGCCTGTGCAATGCCTAGGCAATGCGTGGCAATGCATGGCAATGCCTGGCAATGCCTGGGTAATGCCTGGCACTGCCTGGCAATGCCTGGCAATGCCTGTGCAATGCCTGGGCAAAGCCTGGCAATGCCTGTGTAATGCCTCGCAATGCGTGGACAATGCCTCGCAAAGCCTGGCAATGCCTGGAAATGCCTGTGCAATGCCTGTGCAATGCCTCGGAAATGCATGGCAATGCCTGGGCAATGCCTTGCAATGCCTGGGCAATGCCTGGAAATTCCTGGCAAAGCCTGGCAATGCCTTGTAATGCATGAGAATGCCTGGGATATGCAATGCCTGTGTAATGCTTGCCAATGCCTGGCAATGCCTGGCAATACCTAACAATGCATGACAATGCCTGGGCAATGCCTGGCAATGCCTTGCAATGCCAGGCAACGCCTGGACAATGCGTGGAAATGCCTGTGCAATGCCTGGCAATGCCTGGCAATGCCTAGGCAAGGCCTGGCAATGTCGCGCAATGCTTGGGTAATGCCTGGCAATGCCTGGGCAATGCCTGGCAATGACTGGCAATGGCTGGCGATGCCTGGGCAATGTCTGAAAATGCCTAGGCAATGCCAATCAATGCCTGTGCAATGCCTCGCAATGCCTCGGCAATGCCTGACAATGCTTGGCAATGCCTGACAATGCTTGGGCAATGCCTGGCAATGATTGGTAATGCCTGGCAACGCCTGGACAATGCTTGGCAATACCTAGGCAATGCCGGGCAATGCCTCGCAATGCATGGGCAATGTCTGGCAATGCCTGGGCAATGCCTGACAATTCATAGCAATGTGTGGCAATGTATTGGCAATGCCTGGCAATGCCCGGGGAATGCCTGGCAATGCCTGGAAATTCCTGACAATACCTGACAATGCCTGACAATGCGTGGCAATGCCTGGGCAATGCCTGACAATTCATAGCAATGTGTGGCAATGTATTGGCAATGCCTGGCAATGCCCGGGGAATGCCTGGCAATGCCTGGAAATTCCTGACAATACCTGACAATGCCTGACAATGCCTGGCAATGCCTGGGCAATGCCTGGCAATGCCAGGCATAGAGCTTAACACTTTGGCAATAGAGCTTCACACTTTGGCACTAGAGCGTCACTCCTTGGAACTAGAGCATCACACTTTGGCACTCGAGTGTCACAATTTGGCACTATAGTCTCGAATTTTGGCACTAGAGTCTCGAATTTTGGCAGTAGAGCGTCACACTTTGGGAATAGAGTGTCGCACTTTGGAAATAGAGCGTCACACTTTGGCACTAGAGCGTCACACTTTGGTACTAGAGCGGCATACTTTGGCGCTAGAGCATCATACTTTGGCACTATAGATTCACACTTTGGCACTAGAGCGTCACACGTTGGCACTAGAGTGTCACACTTTGGCACTATAGTGCACACTCTGGCACTAGAGCTTCAACCTTTAGCACTAGAGCGTCAGGCTTGGCACTACAGCGTCACACTTTGGCACTAGAGCGTCACACGTTGGCAGTAGAGCATCACACTTTGGCACTAGAGCTCCAAATGTTGGCATTAGAGCGTCATAAATTGGCACTAGAGCATCTTACTTTGGCACTAGAACGTCAAACTTTGGCACTAGAGCATCACACTTTGGCACTAGACCTTCACACTTTGGCACTAGACCGTCACACTTTGGCACTAGATCGTCACACATTGACACTAGAGCGTCACACATTGGCACTAGAGCATCTTACTTTGGCACTAGAACGTCAAACTTTGGCACTAGAGCATCACACTTTGGCACTAGACCTTCACACTTTGGCACTAGACCGTCACACTTTGGCACTAGATCGTCACACATTGACACTAGAGCGTCACACTTTGGCACTAAAGCTTCATACTTTGGTACTAGAGCGTCATACTTTGGCAGTAGAGCGTCCCAGTTTGGCACTAGATTGTCACTCTTTGGCACTAGAGCGTCACACTTTGGCACTTGAGCGTCACACTTTGGCACTAGAGCTTCACACTTTGGCACTAGAGCGTCATACTTTGGCACTAGAGCTTCACACTTTGGCACCAGAGAGTTACACTTTGGCTCTAGAGCTTCACACGTTGGCACTAGAGCGTCACACCTCAGAACTAGAGCGTCAGACTTTGGCACTAGAGCGTCCTACATTGGCACTAGAACATCACATTTTGGCACTAGAGTTTCAAACTTTGGCACTAGAGCGTCACACTTTGGCACTAGAGCATCATACTTTGACACAAGAGCTTCACACTTTGGCCCTAGGGCTTCACACTTTGGCACCAGGGCGTCACACTTTGGCACTAGAGCATTGCACTTTGGCACTACAGTGTCACACTTTGGTACTAGAGCGTCACCCTTTGGCACAAGAGCATCAAGCTTTGGGACTAGAGCGTCACACTTTGGCACTAGAGCATCACACTTTGGCACTATAGCATCACACTTTGGCACTAGAGTGTCACACTTTGGCATTTGAGCGTCACACTCTGGCACTAGCGCTTCACACATTGGCACTAGAGCGTCACCCTGTGGCACTACACCTTCACACTTTGGTACTAGAGCGTCACACTTTGGCACTAGAGCTTCACACTTTGGCACTAGAGCGTCACACTCTGGCACAGGAGAGTCACACCTTGGCATTAGAGCCTCGCACTTTCGCACTAGAGTGTCACACTTGGGCACTAGAGGTTCGAACTTCGGCACTAGAGCGTTAGACTTTGGCACTAGAGCGTCACACTTTGGCACTAGAGCGTCACACTTTGGCACTAGAGTATCACACTTTGGCACAAGAGATTCAAACTTTGGCACTAGAGCCTCGCACTTTGGCACTAGAGCGTCACACTTTGGCACTAAAGCGTCACCCTTTGGCACTATATCGTTACACTTTGGCACTAGAGCATCGCACTTTGGCACTAGAGAATCACACTTTGGCACTAGAGTGTCACACTTTGGCACTAGCGCTTCACACTTTGGTACTATAGTGTCACACTGTGGCACTAGACCTTCACACTTTGGCACTAGAGTGTCACACTTGCGCACTAGAGCGTCACACTTTGGCACTAGAGCTTCACACTTTGGCACTCGAGCGTCACACTTTGGCACAAGAGCATCACATTTTGGCACTTGAGCATCACACTTTGGCACTAGAGCTTCACACCTTGGCACTAGAGCGTCACACTTTGGCACTCGAGCGTCACACTTTGGCACAAGAGCATCACATTTTGGCACTTGAGCATCACACTTTGGCACTAGAGCTTCACACCTTGGCACTAGAGCGTCACACTTTGGCACTAGAGTTCCACAATTTCGCACTAGAGCGTCACACTTTGACACTAGAGCGTCACACATTGGCACTAGAGCATCACACTTTGGCAATAGAGCTTCACACTTTGGCACTAGATCGTCACTCCTTGGAACTAGAGCGTGACACTTTGGCACTCTAGTGTCACAGTTTTGCACTAGAGTGTCACACGTTGGCACCAGAGTCTGGCACTAGAGCATCACATTTTGGCAATAGAGCGTCACATTTTGGCAATAGAGTGTCACACATTGGAACTAGAGCGTCACACTTTGGCACTAGAGCGTCACACTTTGGTACGAGAGCGCCATACTTTGGCACTAGAGCATCACACTTTGGTACTAAAAATTCACACTTTGGCACTAGAGCGTCACACGTTGGCACTAGAGTGTCACACTTTGGCACTAGAGCGTCACACTTTGGTACGAGAGCGCCATACTTTGGCACTAGAGCATCACACTTTGGTACTAAAAATTCACACTTTGGCACTAGAGCGTCACACGTTGGCACTAGAGTGTCACACTTTGGCACTAGAGCTTCAACCTTTGGCACTAGAGCGTCACACTTTGGCACTAGAGCATCACACTTTGGCACTAGAGCATCACACTGTGGAACTAGAGCTCCAAATGTTGGCATAAGAGTGTCACAATTTGGAACTAGAGCGTCTTACTTTGGCACTAGGGCATCACACGTTTGGCACTAGAGCATCACACTTCGGTGTTGACATGGTGTGTCCCTTGCCATGAGTGCCGTTGAGTGTACTTCCTGGTTCGACCTTTGAGGAGTGGTCGAACACCTGATCTGACTTTGGATTTGCATTCCTTTGATTTTTCCATGCAGGATCGAGCTTTGAATCACTCGATTTGAGTGAGTTTTCAGAAAGTTAGCCTAGCCCGAAAAAACAGGTGTTGGGTGGGTGGAATCTGGTACCCGCCATGGGTGGCGGGATATTCCACCGCCAGGGATCCGAGTTGATTCCTAATGGCCTCCAAATGCACCCGGGGCATGAATGAGGTGACCATAAGGACCTCCTTGACCAGGATGAACTTCTCCTTGACTTATCGGCGAGGAAAGGCGCTTCGACGGGTCATCGTCGAAGCGCCTCCCGTTGCCTAGAGTGCAAGACCAGGTGGGCGGCTCCACCAAGGGTTACTTCGACGGCTGTAGAAGGGGCTCTACTGCTCCGTTTTGGGCGTGCTTGGATGCGTTGGAAAGCGTACATCACAGGCTACAAGGATGTCATGTAATCTCACTATGCTAAGTAACAAAAACGTGTTTCGATTCAGATCTACTGAATGCGACGTGTTCTGCCCACTCTTGCCCGTGATCCTTGTGCTCCACATTCTTCACCATTGGTGTCCATTGGCTGACCCAACCCTTGGTAGCGTGAACCAGTGAGAGCTCGGCATCCTTGAGGGTGCCTCCACACCCACTAGAGCCAACATTCGGCACTAGACCTTCACACTTTGGCACTATAATGTCACACTTTGGCACTAGATCGTCACACTTTGGCACGAGATCGTCACACTTTGGCACTAGAGTTTCATACCTTGGCACTAGAGCGTCACACTTTGGCACTAGAGCGTCCCAGTTTGGCACTATATTTTACACTATGGTACTAGAGCGTCACACTTTGGCACTTGAGCGTCACACTTTGGCACTAGAGCTCCAAGCTTTGGCACTTGAGCATCATACTTTGGCACTAGAGCTTCACACTTTGAATCTAGAGCATTACACTCTGGCTCTATATCTTCACATGTTGGCACTAAAGCATCACACTTGAGAACTAGAGCGTCATACATTGGCTATATAGCGTCACACATTGGCACTATAGCATCACATGTTGGAACTAGAGTTTCAAACTTTGGCACTAGAGCGTGACACTTTGGCACTAGAGCGTCACACTTCGACACAAGAGCTTCACACTTTGGCACTAGAGCTTTACACGTTGGCACTAGAGCGTCACACTTTGGCACTAGAGCATCGCACTTTGGCACTAAAATGTCACACTTTGGTACTATAGCATCACCCTTTGGCACAAGAGCGTCACACTTTGGGACTAGAGCGTCACACTTTGGCACTAGAGCATCACACTTTGGCACTAGAGCATCACACTTTGGCACTAGAATGTCACACTTTGGTACTATAGCATCACCCTTTGGCACAAGAGCGTCACACTTTGGGACTAGAGCGTCACACTTTGGCACTAGAGCATCACACTTTGGCACTAGAGCATCACACTTTGGCACTAGATTGTCACACTTTGGCACTAGAGCGTCACACTCTGGCACTAGCGCTTCACACTTTGGCACTAGAGCGTCACACTGTGGCACTGGACCTTCATACTTAGGTACTAGAGCGTCACACTTTGGCACTAGAGCTTCACACTTTGGCACTAGAACGTCACACTTTGGCACAGGAGAGTCACACTTTGGCACTAGAGCCTCACACTTTGGCACTAGAGTGTCACACTTGTGCACTATAGTTTCGAACTTTGGCACAAGAGCATCACACTTTGGCACTAGAGCATCACACTTTGGCACTAGAGCCTCACACTTTGGCACTAGAGTTTTGAGCTTTGGCACTAGAGCATCACACTTTGGCACAAGAGCGTCACACTTTTGCAATAGAGTGTTGCAAGTTGGAACTAGAGCGTCACACTTTGGCACTAGAGCGTCACACTTTGGTACTAGAACGTCACACTTTGGCACTGGAGCGTCACACTTTGAAACTTTAGATTCACACTTCAGCGCAAGAGCGTCACACTTTGGCACTAGAGTGTAACACTTTGGCACTAGAGCGTCACACTTTGGCACTAGAGCTTCAAACTTTGGCACTAGAGCGTCAAAAGTTAGTACTACAGCATCATGCTTTGGCACTAGAGGGTCACACTTTGGCACTAGAGTTTCACACTTTGGCACTAGAGTTTCAAACTTTGGCACTAGAGCCTCGCACTTTGGCACTAGAGCATCACAATTTGCCACTAGAACGTCACACTTTGGCACTATAGCGTCACACTTTGGCACAAGAGCGTCGCACTTTGGCACTAGAGCGTCACACTTTGGCACTAGAGCGTCACACTTTGGCACTAGCGCTTAACACTTTGCCACTAGAGTGTCACACTGTGGCACTAGACCTTCACACTTTGGCACTAGAGCGTCACACTTGGGCACTAGAGCGTCACACTTTGGCACTAAAGCGTCACACTTTTCGATAGAGCGTCACACTTTGGCACTAGAGTGTCACACAATTGCACTAGAGCTTCAGACTTTGGCACTAGAGCGTCACACTTTAGCAATAGAGCTTCATAATTAGGCAGTATAGCGTCACACTTTGGAACTAGAGCGTCACACTTCGGCACTCTAGTGTCACAATTTGGCACTCGAGCGTCACACTTTGGCACTAGTCTCAAATTATGGCACTAGAGCGTCATATTTTGGGACTAGAGCGTCACACTTTGGCAATAGAGTTTTGCACTTTGGAACTAGAGCGTCACACTTTGGCACTAGAACGTCACACTTTTGTACTAGAGCGCCATACTTTGGCACTAGAGCATCACACTTTCGCACTAGAGATTCACACTTTGGCACTAGAGCGCCACACATTGGCACAAGCTAGTCACACTTTGGCACTAGAGTGCACACGTTGGCAATAGAGCTTCAACCTTTGCACTGGAGCGTCAGACGTTGGCACTACAGCGTCACACTTTGGCACTAGAGCGTCACACTTTGGCACTAGAGCATCACACATTGGCACAAGAGCTCCACACTTTGGCACTAGAGCGTCACACTTTGGCACTACAGCGTCACACTTTGGCACTAGAGCTTCACACTCTGGCACTAGAGCTCCACACTTTGGCACTAGAGCATCACACTTTGGCACTAGAGCATCACACATTGGCACAAGAGCTCCACACTTTGGCACTAGAGCGTCACACTTTGGCACTACAGCGTCACACTTTGGCACTAGAGCTTCACACTCTGGCACTAGAGCTCCAAACGTTAGAATTAGAGCGTCACACTTTTGCACTAGAGCATCACACTTTGGCACTAAAGCGTCACATGTTTGGCACTAGAGCATCACACTTTGGCACTAGACCTTCACACTTTTGCACTATAACGTCACACTTTGGCACTAGAGTGTCACGCTTTGGCACTAGAGCTTCAAACGTTAGAATTAGAGCGTCACACTTTTGCACTAGAGCATCACACTTTGGCACTAAAGCGTCACATGTTTGGCACTAGAGCATCACACTTTGGCACTAGACCTTCACACTTTTGCACTATAACGTCACACTTTGGCACTAAATCATCACAGTTTGGCACTAGAGTGTCACGCTTTGGCACTAGAGCGTCCCACTTTGGCACTAGGGAGTCACACTTTGGCACTAGAGCGTCACACGTTGGTACTTGAGCGTCACACTTTGGCACTAGAGCTTCACACTTTGGCACTAGAGCATCATACCTTGGCACTAGAGCTTCACACTTTGGTACCAGAGTGTTACACTTTGGCATTAGAGATTCACACTTTGGCACTAGAGCGTCACACTTTGGAACTTGAGCGTCACACTTTGGCACTAGAGCGTCAGACATTTGCACTAGACCATCACCCTTTGGCACTAGAGTTCCGAACTTAGGCTTTAGAGCGTCACACTTTGACACTAGAGCGT
Source organism: Penium margaritaceum (assembly GCA_023375785.1). Lineage (NCBI taxonomy): Eukaryota > Viridiplantae > Streptophyta > Zygnematophyceae > Desmidiales > Peniaceae > Penium > Penium margaritaceum. The sequence goes on along the minus strand of SZWC01000571.1, from coordinate 349,570 downwards.
CACACTTTGGCACAAGAGCTTCACACGTTGGCACTAGAGCTTCATACTTTGGCACTAGAGCGTCACCCTTTGGCACTAGAGTTCCGAACTTAGGCTTTAGAGCGTCACACTTTGACACTAGAGCGTCACACTTTGGCACAAGAGCTTCACACGTTGGCACTAGAGCTTCATACTTTGGCACTAGAGCGTCACAATTTGGCACTATAGCATCCCACTTTTGCACTAGAGCGTCACACTTTGGCACTAGAGCGTCACCCTTTGGCACTAGAGCTTCATACTTTGGCACTAGAGCGTCACAATTTGGCACTATAGCATCCCACTTTTGCACTAGAGCGTCACACTTTGGCACTAGAGCGTCACCCTTTGGCACAAGAGCGTCACACATTGGGACTAGAGCTTCACACTTTGGAACTGGAGCGTCATACTTTGGTACGAGAGCTTCACACTTTGGTAAAAGAGCTTCACACTTTGGCACACGAGCGTCACACTTTGGCACTAGAGCTTCACACTTTGGCACTAGAGCATCACACATTGGCACTAGAGAATCACACATTGGCACAAGAGCTTCACACTTACGCAATAGAGCGTCATACTTTGGCATTAGAGCATCACATTTTGGCTTTAGAGCGCCACACTGTGACACTAGAGCTTCACACTGTGGCACTAGAGTGTCACACTTTGGCACTAGAGCTCTGCACATTGGCACTAGATTGTCAGGCTTTGGCACTAGAGCATCCCACTTACACCACTTGCGGTCCCAAAGTGTGACGTTCTAGTTCCAAAGTGTCACGCTCTAGTGCCAAAGTGGGACGCTCTAGTTTCAAAGTGTGAAGAAATAGTGCCAAAGTGTGCTGCTCAAGTGCCAAAGTGTGGCTCTCTAGTGCTAACGTGTGACGCTCTAGTGCCCAAGTGGGGCGCTCTAGTGCAGGTGTGACGCTCTAGTGCCGAAGTGTGATGCTCTATTGTCAAAGTGTGACGCTCTACTGCCAAAGTGTGGAACTCAAGTGCCAAATTGTGACGATATAGTGCCAAGGTGTGAAGCTCTATTGCCAAAGTGCGATGCTCTAGTGCCAAAGTGTGACGCTCTACTGCCAAAGTGTGGAACTCAAGTGCCAAATTGTGACGATATAGTGCCAAGGTGTGAAGCTCTATTGCCAAAGTGCGATGCTCTAGTGCCAAAGTGTGATGGTGTAATGCAAAATTGTCACGCTTGAGTGCCGAAGTGTGAAGCTCTAGTGCGAAATTGTGATGCTCTAGTGGCAACGTTTGGAGCTCTAGTTCCAAAGTGTGATGCTCTAGTGCCAAAGTGTGATGCTGTAGTGCCAAATTGTGACGCTACAGTGCCAAAGTATGGAGCTCTATTGCCAACATGTGATGCTCTATTGCCAAAGTGTGACGCTCCAGTACCAAAGTGTGACGCTCTAGTGCCAAAGTGTGACGCTACAGTGCCAAAGTATGGAGCTCTATTGCCAACATGTGATGCTCTATTGCCAAAGTGTGACGCTCCAGTACCAAAGTGTGACGCTCTAGTGCCAAAGTGTGATGCTCTAGTGCCAAAGTGTGACGCTCTTGTGCCAAAGTTTGACATCTAGTGTCCAAGTGTGACGCTCTAGTATGAATGTGTGACACTCTATTGCCAAGGTGTGACTCTCTTGTGCCAAAGTGTGACGCTCTTGTGCCAAAGTTTGACATCTAGTGTCCAAGTGTGACGCTCTAGTATGAATGTGTGACACTCTATTGCCAAGGTGTGACTCTCTTGTGCCAAAGTGTGACGCTCTAGTGCCAAAGTGTGAAGCTCTAGTACCCAAGTGTGATGCTCCAGTGCCAAAGTGTGAAGGTCTAGTGCCACAGTGTGACGCTCTAGTGCCAAAGTGTGAAGCGCTGGTGCCAAAGTGTGATGGTCTGTTGCCAAATTGTGACACTCTAATGGCAAAGTGTGACGCTCTATTGCCAAAGTGTGATTCTCTGCTGTCGAAGTGTGACGCTCTAGTGCCAAAATGTTATGCTCTAGTGCCGAAGTTTGAGGCTCTAGTGCCAACGTTTGAAACTCTAGTGCCAAAGTGTGATGCTCTAGTGCCAGAGTGTGACGCTCTAGTTCCAAAGTGTGACGCTGTAGTGCTCAAGTCTAACACTCTAGTGCCAAACTTTGAAGCTCTAGTGCCAAAGTGTGACGCTCTTGTGCCAAATTGTTACACTCTAGTGACAAAGTGTGACGCTCTTGTGCCAAAGTGTGAATCTCTAGTGCCAAAGTGTGACACTCTAGCGCCAAAGTGTGACACTCTACTACCAAAGTGTGATGCTCTAGTGCCAAATTGTGACGTTCTAGTTCCCAGTTGTGACACTCTATTGCAAGAGTGTGACGCTCTAGTGCCGGAGTGTGACGCTCTAGTGCCAAAGTTCGAAACTCTAGTGCCAGAGTGTGAGGCTCTTGTGCCAAAATGTGACGCTCAAGTGTCAAAGTGTGACGCTCTAGTACCAAAGTGTGACGCTCTAGTGCCAAAGTTCGAAACTCTAGTGCCAGAGTGTGAGGCTCTTGTGCCAAAATGTGACGCTCAAGTGTCAAAGTGTGACGCTCTAGTACCAAAGTGTGAAGGTGTAGTGCCACAGATTGACGCTCTTGTGCCAAAGTGTGAAGCGCCAGTGCCAAAGTGTGACGCTCTATTGCCAATGTGTGACACTCTAGTGCCAATGTGTGAGGCTCTAGTCCCAAAGTGTGACGCTCTTGTGCCAAAAGGTGACGCTCTAGTTCCCAAGTGTGACGCTCCAGTGCCAAACTGTGATGCTCTAGTGCCAAAGTGTGACGCTCTAGTGCCAAAGTGTGAAGCTCTTGTGTCAACGTGTGACACTCTAGTGCCAAAGTTTGATGCTCTAGTGCCAAAGTTCAAAACCCTAGTGCCAACGTGTGATGCTTTAGTGCCAATGTGTGACGCTGTAGTGCCAAAGTGTGACGATCTAGTTCCAAAGTTTGAGGCTCTAGTGCCAAAGTGTGAAGCTCTGGTGCCAAAGTGTGACGCTCTAGTACCAAAGATTGAAGCTCTAGTGCCAAAGTGTGACTCTCAAGTGCCAAAATGTGACGCTCTAGTGCCAAAGTGTGACGCTCTAGTACCAGAGTGGGTTGCTCTAGTGCTAAAGTGTGATGCTATAGTACCAAAATATGAAGCTCTAGTGCCAAAGTGTGATGCTCTAGTGCCAAACGTGTGACACTCTAGTGCCAAAGTGTGATGCTCTATTGCCAAAGTGTGATGCTCTAATGCCAACGCTTGGAGCTCTAGTGCCAAAGTGTGACACTCTAGTGCCAAAGTGTGACACTGTAGTGCCAAAGTGTGACGCTCTAGTGCCAAAGTGTGGAGCTCTGGTGCCAAAGTGTGATGCTCTAGTACCAAAGTGTGACGCTCTAGTGCCAAAGTGTGACGCTCTAGTGCCAAAGTGTGACACTGTAGTGCCAAAGTGTGACGCTCTAGTGCCAAAGTGTGGAGCTCTGGTGCCAAAGTGTGATGCTCTAGTACCAAAGTGTGACGCTCTAGTGCCAAAGTGTGACGCTCTATTGCCAAAGTGTGATACTCTAGTGCCAAAGTGTGATGCTCTAGTGGCAAAATGTGATGCTCTAGTGCCAACGTGTGATGCTCTAGTGCCAAAGTCTGACGCTCTAGTGCCATAGTTTGAAGCTCTAGTGCCAAAGTGTGACGCTCTAGTGCCAAAGTGTGATGCTCTAGTGCCAAAATGTGACGCTCTAGTTCCAAAGTGCGACACTATATTGCCAAAGTATGAAGCTCATGTGCGAAAGTGCAACGCTCTGGTGCCAAGGTGTGAAGCTCTAGTGCCAAAGTATGACGCTCAAGTGCCAAAGTATGAAGCTCTAGTACCTAGATTTGATGCTCAAGTGCCAAAGTGTGACGCTCTAGTGCCATAGTGTGACGTTATAGTGCCAAAGTGTGAAGGTCTAGTGCAAACGTGTGATGCTCTAGTGCCAAACATGTGACGCTCTAGTGCCACAGTGTGATGATTTAGTGCCAATGTGTGACACTCTAATGCCAACGTTTGGAGCTCTAGTGCCAAAGTGTGAATATCTAGTGCCAAAGTGTGACGTTCCAGTGCCAACGTGTGAAGGTCTAGTGCAACGGTATGATGCTCTAGTGCCAAAGTGTGACGCTTTAGTGCCAAAGTGTGACCCTCTAGTGGCAAAGTGTGACGCTCTAGTGCCAGAGTAAGACGCTCTAGTGCCAAAGTGTGGCGCTCTAGTGCCAAAGTGTGACGCTCTAGTGCCAAAGTGTGACCCTCTAGTGGCAAAGTGTGACGCTCTAGTGCCAGAGTAAGACGCTCTAGTGCCAAAGTGTGGCGCTCTAGTGCCAAAGTGTGATCCTCTAGTGCCAAAGTTCATTGTGGCACTAGTGTGTCACAATGTGGCACTAGAGCTTCACACGTTGGCACAGGAGCTTCCCACCTTGGATGCTATTGTGCCAACGTGTGAAGCTCTAGTGCCACATTGTGACACACTAGTGCCACAATGAACCTTGGCACTAGAGCGTCACACTTTGCCACTAGAACGTCACACTTTGCCACTAGAGCGTCACACTTCGGCACTAGAGCGTGACACTTTGGCACTAGAGCGCCACACTTTGGCACTAGAGCATCACACTTTGAAACTAGAGCATCACACTTTTGCACTAGACCTTCACACTTTGGCACTAGAACGTCACACTTTGGCACTAGAGTGTCACACTTTGGCACTAGAGCTCCAAACGTTGGCATTAGAGCGTCACACTTTGGCACTAGAGCGTCACACTTTGGCACTAAAGAGTCACACGTTTGGCACTATAGCATCACACGTTTGCACTATACCTTCACACTTTGGCACTAGAACGTCACACTGTTGCACTAGAGTGTCACACTTTGGCACTTGAGCGTCAAACTTTGGCACTAGAGATTCACACTTTGGCACTTGAGCGTCATACTTTGGCACTAGAGCTTCACACTTTGGCACCAGAGCGTTACACTTTGGCACTATAGCTTCACACTTTGGCATTAGAGTGTCGCACTTTGGAACTAGAGCGTCACAGTTTGGCACTAGAGTGTCACATTTTGGTCCTAGAGCGTCACACCTTGGTACTAGAGCATCACACTTTGGTACTAGAGATTCACCATTTGGCACTAGAGCGTCACACTTTGGCACTAGAGTGTCACACTTTGGCACTAGAGCGTCACACTTTTGCAGTAGAGCTTCAATATTTGGCACTAGAGCGTCAGACTTTGGCACTATATCGTCACACTTTGGCATTAAAGCGTCACACTTTGGCACTAGAGCATCACACTTTGGCACTAGAGCTCCACAATTTGGCACTAGAGCGTCACACTTTGGCACTAAAGCGTCACACTTTGGTACTAGAGCTTCACACATTGGCACTAGAGCGTCATAATTTGGCAGTATAGCTTCACACTTAGGCACTAGAGTGTCACACTTTGGCACTAGAGCGTCACACTTCAGCAGTAGAGCGTCACACCTTGGCACTAGACCTTCACAATTTGGCAATATAGCTTCACACCTTGGTTCTAGAGCTTCACACATTGGTAGTAGAGCGTCATAGTGTGGCACTAGAGCTTCACACGTAGGAACTAGAGCATCACACTTTGGCACATGAGCGCCACACTTTGGCACTAGAGCTTTACAATGTGGCACTAGAGATCGACAATTTGGCACTAGAGCTTCACACTTTGGCACTAAAGCGTCACACTTTGGCACTAGAGCGTAACACTTTGGCAGTAGAGCTTCACACTTAGGTACTAGAGCGTCACACTTTGGCACTACAGCGTCACACTTTGGCACATGAGTGTCACACTTTGGCAGAAGAGCGTTGCAGTTTGGCACTAGAGCTTTACAATTTGGCAATAAAGTTTAGCACTTCGGTACTAGAGCTCCACACGTTGGCACTAGAGCGTCACACTTTGGCACTAGAGCTTCACACGTTGGAGCTAGAGCATCACATTTTATTACTAGAGCGTCACACTTTGGCACAAGAGCTTCACACTTTGGAAATAGAGCGTCACACTTTGGCACTAGAGCGTCACCCTCTGGCACTAGAGTTTTGAACTTTGGCAATAGAGCGTCACACTTTTGTCAAAAGAATATAGGCACCAGGACAGCGGCAGTAGAAGCAGGCAGAAGCGTTAGGACATGCAAGCGTTCGTCAGCAGGGTGACGTAGGTGAGAGAGGTATGAGGAGTTAGTCGCGGAATTTGATAGAGGCTGAGACGCAAGGTAGCCGAGGTAGACAGGTTGATGTGAGAGAGAGTGGTGGCGAGATGAGTGATGGTTGGCGCAGTAAGAGAGCTGAGCGAAGGAGCGAGAGTGACGGAGCAAAGAGTTGAGAGGGGCTGGCGAAGACAGGAAATGCGAGGAGCGAGTAGAGCGAAGACACGGCGGTGAAGCCGCGGAACCAAGGGGGAACAGGATGAGCAGAACTGTTCCGGTTAATGTGAGGGAATGAACATTATCAGTAATGTATCACAGAACCGGACAAAGATATTGCAACGGCTTCTTCTTCGCTAGCCAGACGCGACTGCGACGTGGTCACGGTTATTAGGGGCGACTCGCCTTTAAGTCACTGGCCGTGACCGACAATCCGTTGGCAAAGTTGTTCTGTGGGCTCGATGCCGAACCTGAACCGTTTATCTAGAACTCGGATTATCCGAGAGAGATTGCCAGTGTTGACTTCAATATTCCGACAGCCTCCCTTGAAGTCAACGCTGGAGAGAAGGTGATGCACACGACAGATACAGGGTTTGCCATATCTCAGAGAGTCCTTCGTGTGATTGTCGGATAAGTGGGTGAAGAGAGTGATGAGTGGTGAGGATGAGCGCCTCCTTCAGAAGTGCTTCAACCCAGTCCGTATCAAGAAGGGATATTGAGCCTAGGAGACCAAGAAGTACCTGTCGGAGATTGAACTTGGGGAACTGAAGTCGTCCCAGGTTGAGAAGAAGTTCAACTCTCCATTAATGGTAGTTTGTGGAACCATCTCTTTTCCTGTGCAGTTGGATAGAGTCTCATAAGCACTCTTGAAGATGAGTGACAGTTTCGATTAATGCGCTGTTGGATGTTGAACAGTCAATGAAGTAGATTGGCTTCACTGAAGGTTGGACACGAAGGAGAGCATTGATCATGTTGTCGCTCATGGTTTGTTCCAGTGTAGGGAGTGCCGAGAGGAACCGTTGATTCATTAATGTTGGTTGCTGAGTTGACCTTGATGAGAATGTTGTTCCAAGAGGATACCGCCGAGAGCTCATTCTCCTTGGTATGGTCCCTTAGAGATGATGATGGGGGTAGTGGGTGCAGGAGATGGAGGGCGCTGCCATGATGCCACGCTCAAAGAGTGATCTGCCACAGCAGACTCTGTGAGTTCCAGGAGGATGAAGAGAGGTGTAGTCTGCTGAGTAGTCAGCTCCACGGATACAGTGGCATGTTCCACCGGTTAGCTTGAGCATGGGAGGCGGGTATTATCCGGATCCTGTGCACTGACCTCGTAGGACTGCTCTTCACCTGCAAGTCCGAGTGATTGGGTGTGATATGCCAGATTGCCCGAGGGTAGAAGAATGAGAGGAGGGATGGTTGATGAGTGATTGGGCGCAGGGACGAAACTTTGTGCGCTTGCGAAGTGGGTTGCAGGTAGTCACGACTTGAACGATGCAGCCTGGCGGACCTGGGTGCCGGGCAGAGAATAATACGAACTGCGGAGAGTGATTGATGATGGAGTGGGCGTAGGGGCGAAACCACGTGCGCGATGGGTGTTTTCGGTGTGGGTGCAGGTCGTCGCGGAACAGGCAATGCGACTGGGCGGATCCTTGTGCCGAGCGGAGCGGAAGCGGATGATGGCGGAGGAACGATTGATGATGGAGTGGGCGTAGGGGCGAGACCACGTGTGTGATTGAAATAGGCGAGTAGGATGCGGCAAGGGGAAGGCAGGTGCCAACGCACCGCGAGAAATCTGCTGCCGTCGTGGGTGCAGGCTGGTGCAAAGCGGGCAGCTAGCTCGTGCAGATCCTTGTGCTGGCCACAGATGCTGATGGTGTTTGCTGAAGCGTAAGCTGATGATGATGGAGTGGGCGCAGGGGCGAGCCGCGTGCGCAGATGGAAGTTTCGGCGTGGGCGCAGGTCGTCGCGGAAAAGGCGATGCAACCGGGCGGATCCTTGTGCCGAGCTGGAAGCGATTTGTGGAAGCTGAGGAAGCGATTGATTGATGAGTGGGCGCAGGGGCGGAACCACGTGTGCGAAGAGCAGCTGCTGATGAAGATGATGGGTACAAGGGCGGCGCGGAGGATGCTGACGATGAGGAGAGAGACGAGGTGAGGCAGGAGCGGGTGGCTGATGGAGCTGAGGAAGCTGGAGCGAGGAGGAGGAGGAGGGAAGACGAAGGCAGACGAAGATGAAGACCAACAGTTGATAATGATGAAAGATATGGAACGATGCAAGTGGAGGGAGCCGAGATGAGACGCGACGCGGCAGGTGGAGCAACACAACCACTTCTTCTTGCGTTCAGAAGAGTGACAGCTTCTTCCCCAGTTAGCTCGGAAATGGGAGCAGGAAGACTGGTGGTGTCCGATATCCTGTCAGCTGGAAGATGTTGGTTGCGGTAGAGGGAGTCACGCAACGAGCAGAGACACTAGATCGCTGATGTCAGGAGAGTGACGGCTTGTTTCCCAGTTGGCTCGGAAATGGGAGTAGGAAGACAGGTGGTGTCCGATATCCTGACGGCGGCATGTTTTACTGCAGCTGCTGACGAGGCGAGAAGGCGATGCGAGAGGGCGACTCGAGATGATGGGCGCAGGCAGATGGAGGATGACAGCGAGGAAGGAGCAGATGAAGCTGATGAAGCACGATGAAGGAGGAGGAGATGCTTGCGGAGGCAGATGTGATGAGGGGCGGCGGATGGCGGACGGTAGGAAACTTCTTGGTAGTTGACGACACGCTGCGGCTCGAGAGCTGCTTGCGGCTGATGTGGGTGACAAGTCACCGGTAGTTAGCCACAGGCGCGGAAATGGGCGCAGGGCCTTCTTAGGACGACGAGGCGTTTCTTCAACGCGGAGAAATCGTCAGGCAAAGCTGCTGATATCAACTGCGGACGAAGCGAAGAGGCGCGAGGTGGTGGCAGCGGCGGCAGAGGAATGTGAACAGAAGCGATATAGAAGAGATGGCGGTAGAGAGATGACAGGATTCAGGCACTAGAGCGTCACACTTTGCCAGTAAAGCTTCACACTTAGGCACTAGAGCATCACACTTTGGCACTATAGCGTCACACTTTGGCACAGGAGCGTCACATTTTGGCACAAAAGCGTTACACTTTGGCACTAGAGCTTCACAATTTGGCAGTAGAGTTTCACACTTTGGTATTAGAGTTCACACGTTGGCACTAGAGCATCACACTTTGGCACTAGAGCTTCACACGTTGGAACTAGAGCATCACATTTTGTTACTAGAGAGTCACACCTTGGCACTAGAGCGTCACCCTTGGGCACTAGAGTTTTGAACTTTGGCACTAGAGCGTCACACTTTGGCACTATAGCGTCAGACTTTGCCACTAGAGCATCACACTTTGGCACTAGAGCTTCACACGTTGGAACTAGAGCATCACATTTTGTTACTAGAGAGTCACACCTTGGCACTAGAGCGTCACCCTTGGGCACTAGAGTTTTGAACTTTGGCACTAGAGCGTCACACTTTGGCACTATAGCGTCAGACTTTGCCACTAGAGCATCACACTTTGGCACTAGAGCGTCACACTTTGGCACTAGAGCATCACACTTTTGCACTAGACTATCACACTTTGGCACTAGAGCGTCACACTTTGGCACTAGAGCTCCAAACGTTTGCATTAGAGCATCACACGTTGGCACTAGAGCGTCACACTTTGGCACTAGAGCATCACACTTTTGCACTAGACTATCACACTTTGGCACTAGAGCGTCACACTTTGGCACTAGAGCTCCAAACGTTTGCATTAGAGCATCACACGTTGGCACTAGAGCGTCACACTTTGGCACTAGAGCATCACACGTTGGCACTAGAGCGGCACTCTTTGGCACTAGAGCGTCACACATTGCTTTGCTCTTTTGTCCTGTTCTGTCCTTTTTATACCGAGGATGTTCATTATCTCGAGTAAACCAGAACAGTTCTGCACATCATGTTCCCTTTGGTTCCGCGGCATCGCCACTGTGTTCTCGCTCTGCTCGCCTCTCGCTCCCATTGCATTCGCCCACTACTGTCTCCTCATGACTCTTCACTTTGCCACCCTCAACGTTTCGCTTTCGACGCCTCCTTCGCTTCCCTCTCAAGCTCTCTCATCTGCACTCTGTCTACCTTGGAGCTCCAGTGCCTCGCATTCTTTCGCGACCCTGCAACTAACTCCTTGGGCTCGCTCTTACCGCTCCGCTTCCTTCACTCCACTACCTCGCTTCTGCCTGCTTTGTTGCTTCTGCTTGCTTCTGCTTCTACTTTCTTCGCTCATTGCTTTCTTCTGACACAAAGTGTGCAGGTATAGTGCCGAACTGTGATTCTCTAGTGCCAAAGTGTGACGCTCTAGTGCCAAAGTGTGACGCTGTAGTGCCAAAGTCTGACGCTCTAGTGCCAAAGGTTGAAGCTCTAGTGCCAAAGTGTGCACTCTATTGCCAAAGTGTGACACTCTAGTGCCAAAGTGTGACGCTATAGTGCCAACGTATGACGCTCTAGTTCCAAAATGTGACACTCTATTGCCAAAGTGTGACTCTCTAGTGCCAAAATGTGACTCTATAGTGACAAAATTCTAGACTCTAGTGCCAAAGTGTGATGCTCTAGTGCAAAAGTGTGACACTCGAGTGCCAAAGTGTGATGCTCTAGTTCCAAGGATTGACCCTCTACTGCCAAAGTGTGAAGCTCTAGTGCATAAGTGTGACGCTCTAGTGCCAAAGTGTGATGCTCTAGTTCCAAGGATTGACCCTCTACTGCCAAAGTGTGAAGCTCTAGTGCATAAGTGTGACGCTCTAGTGCCAATGTGCGACGCTCTAGTGTCAAAGTGTGACGCTCCAGTGCCAAAATGTGGAACTCTAGTGCCAAAGTGTGACACTCTAGTGCCAAGGTGTGAAGCTCTAGTGCCAAAGTGTGATGCTCAAGTGCCAAAGTGTGATTCTATTGTGCCAAAGTGTGATGCTCGAGTGCCAAGGTGTGAAGCTCTAGTGCCAACACGCGACGCTCTAGTGCCAATGTCTGACGCTCTAGTGCCAAAGTGTGATGCTCAAGTGCCAAAGTGTGATTCTATTGTGCCAAAGTGTGATGCTCGAGTGCCAAGGTGTGAAGCTCTAGTGCCAACACGCGACGCTCTAGTGCCAATGTCTGACGCTCTAGTGCAAAAGTGTGACGCTCTAGTGCCAAAGCGTGTCGCTCTAGTGTCCAAGTGTGACGCTCTAGTGCCAATGTGTGAAGGTCTAGTGCCACATTGTGACGCTCTAGTGCGAAAGTGTGAAGTGCTAGTGCCGAAGTGTGACGCTCTAGTGCCAAAATGTGATGCTCTAGTGCCAAAGTACAACGATCTAGTGCCAAAGTGTGACGCTATAGTGCCAAAGTGTGACTCTCTAGAACCAAAGTGTGACGCTCTAGTGCCAAAGTGCGCGGCTCTAGTGCTAAAGTTTGAAACTCTAGTGCCAAATTGTGATACTCCAGTGCCAAAGTGTGACGCTCGTGTGCCAAAGTGTGATGCTGTAGTACTAAAGTCTGACGCTCTAGTGCCAAAGTTTGAAGCTCTAGTGCCAGAGTGTGACGCGCTAGTGCCCAAGTGTGACGCTCTAGTGCCAAAGTGTGAAGGTCTAGTGCCACATTGTGACGCTCTAGTGCAAAAGTGTGAAGCGCTAGTGCCAAAGTGTGACGCTCTAGTGCCAAAGTGTGACGCTCTAGTGCCAAAGTGCGACGTTCTAGTGCCAAAGTGTGACGCTATAGTGCCAAAGTGTGACGCTCTAGTGACAAATTGGGACGCTCTAATGCCAAAGTGTGATGCTCTAGTACCGAAGTAAGAAGCTCTAGGGCCAAAGTGTGACTCTCTAGTGCCAAACTGTGACGATCTACTGCCAAAGCGTGACGTTCTAGTGCCAAAGTATTAAGGTCTAGTGCCAAAGTGTGATGCTCGAGTGCGAAACATGTGACGCTCTCGTGCCAAAGTGGGATGCTCTAGAGCCAAAGTGTGACGCTCTAATGCCAACGTTTGGAGCTCTAGTGCCAAAGTGTGACGCTCTAGTGCCAAAGTGTGACGCTGTAGTGCCAATGTGTGACGCTCTAATGTCAAAGAGTGGAGGTCTAGTGCCAAACTGTGATTCTCTATTGCTAAAGTGTGACGCTCTAGTGCCAAATTGTGACGCTCTAGTGCCAATATGTGCCGCTCTAGTGCCAAAGTGTGAATCTCTAGTGCCAGAGTGTAATGCTCTAGTGCCAAAGTATGAAGCTCCAGTACGAAAGTGTGACGCTCTAGTGCCAAAGTGTGACGCTCTAGTTCCAAAGTGTGACACTCTATTGCCAATGTGTGACTCTCTAGTGCCAAAATGTCTCTATAGTGACAAACTTCTAGACTCTAGTGCCAACGTGTGATGCTCTAGTGCCAAAGTGTGACACTCTAGTGCCAAAGTGTGATGCTCTAGTTCCAAGGAGTGACGCTCTAGTGCCAAAGTGTGAAGCTCTAGTGCCCAAGTGTGATGCTCTAGTGCCAATGTGCGACGCTCTGGTGTCAAAATGTGACGCTCTAGTACCAAAGTATGGAACTCTAGTGCCAAAGTGTGACGCTCTAGTGCCAAGGTGTGAAGCTCTAGTGCCAAAGTGTGATGCTCAAGTGCCAAAGTGTGATGCTATTGTGCCACAGTGTGATGCTCGAGTGCCAAGGTGTGTAGCTCTAGTGCCAACGCGTGACGTTTCAGTTCCAAATTCTTACGGTCTAGTGCAAAATTGTGACGGTCTAGTGCCAAAGCGTGTCGCTCTAGTATCAAAGTGTGACGCTCTAGTTCCAATGTGTGAAGGTCTAGTGCTACAGTGTGACGCTCTAGTGCGAAAGTGTGAAGCGCTAGTGCCAAAGTGTGACGCTCTAGTGCCAAAGTGTGACGCTCTAGTGCCAAAGTACGACGCTCTAGTGCCAAAGTGTGACCCTATAGTGCCAAAGTGTGACGCTCTAGTGCCAAAGTGTGACGCTCTAGTGCCAAAGTGCGAGGCTCTAGTGCCAAAGTTTGAAACTCTAGTGCCAAAGTGTGATACTCTAGTGCCAAAGTGTGACGCTATTGTGCCAAAATGTGATGCTGTAGTGCTAAAGTCTGACGCTCTAGTGCCAAAGTTTGAAGCTCTAGTGCCAAATTGTGACGCGCTAGTGCCCAAGTGTGACGCTCTAGTGCCAAAGTGTGAAGGTCTAGTGCCACATTGTGACACTCTCGTGCAAAAGTGTGAAGCGCTAGTGCCAAAGTCTGACACTCTAGTGCCAAAGTGTGACGCTCTAGTGCCAAAGTGTGACGCTCTAGTGCCAAAGTGTGACGCTATAGTGCCAAATTATGACGCTCTAGTGCCAAAGTGTGATGTTCTAGTGCCAAAATGTGATGATCTAGTGCCAAAGCGTGACGTTCTAGTGCCAAAGTATGAAGGTCTAGTGCCAAAGTGTGATGCTCGAGTGCCAAACGTGTGACGCTCTAGTGCCAAAGTGGGATGCTCTAGTACCAAAGTGTGACGCTCTAATGCCAACGTTTGGAGCTCTAGTGCCAAAGTGTGACGCTATAGTGCCAAAGTGTGATGCTGTAGTGCCAAAGTGTGACGCTCTAGTGTCAAAGTGTGGAGGTATAGTGCCAAACTGTGATTCTCTAGTGCCAAAGTGTGACGCTCTAGTGCCAAAGTTTGACGCTGTAGTGCCAAAGTCTGACGCTCTCGTGCCAAAGGTTGAAGCTCTAGTGCCAAAGTGTGTACTCTATTGCCAAAGTGTGACACTCTAGTGCCCAAGTGTGGCGCTCTAGTGCCAAAGGGTTCCGCTCTACATCCAAAGCGTGACATTCTATTGCCAAAGTGTGACTCTCTAGTGCCAAAATGTGACTATATATTGACAAAATTATAGACTCTAGTACCAAAGTGTGACGCTCTAGTGCCAAAGTGTGACACTCTAGTGCCAAAGTGTGATGCTCTAGTTCCAAGGAGTGATGCTCTAGTGCCAAAGTGTGAAGCTCTAGTGCCAAAGTGTGATGCTCTAGTGCCAATGTGCGATGCTCTAGTGTCAAAGTGTGACACTCTAGTGCCAAAGTGTGGAACTCTAGTGCCAAAGTGTGATGCTCTAGTGCCAAGGTGTGATGCTCTAGTGCCAAAGTGTGATGCTCAAGTGCCAATGTGTGATGCTATTGTGCCAAAGTTTGATGCTCGAGTGCCAAAGTGTGAAGCTCTAGTGCCAACGCGTGACGCTCTAGTGCAAATGTGTGATGCTCTAGTGCCAAAGCGTGTCACTCTAGTGTCCAAGTGTGACGCTCTAGTGCGAATGTGTGAAGGTCTAGTGCCACAGTGTGACGTTCTAGTGTGAAAGTGTGAAGCGCTAGTACCAAAGCGTGACGCTCTAGTGCCAAAATGTGACGCTCTAGTGCCAAAGTACAACGCTCTAGTGCAAAAGTGTGACGCTAACGTGCCAAAGTGTGACGCTCTAGTGCCAAAGTGTGACGCTCTAGTACAAAAGTGCGAGGCTCTAGTGCCAAAGTTAGAAACTTTAGTGCCAAAGTGTGACGCTAACGTGCCAAAGTGTGACGCTCTAGTGCCAAAGTGTGACGCTCTAGTACAAAAGTGCGAGGCTCTAGTGCCAAAGTTAGAAACTTTAGTGCCAAAGTGTGATACTCTAGTGCCAAAGTGTGACGCTCTTGTGCCAAAGTGTGATGCTCGAGTGCGAAACGTGTGACGCTCTAGTGCCAAAGTTTGAAGCTCTAGTGCCAAAGTGTGACGCGCTAGTGCCGAAGTGTGACGCTCTAGTGCCAAAGTGTGAAGGTCTAGTGCCACATTGTGATGCTCTAGTGCAAAAGTGTGAAGCGCTAGTGCCAAAGTGTGACGCTCTAGTGCCAAAGTGTGACGCTCTAGTGCCAAAGTGCGACGCTCTAGTGCCGAAGTGTGACGCTATAGTGCCAAAGTGGGACGCTCTAGTGCCAAAGTTGGACGCTCTAGTGCCAAAGTGTGACGCTCTAGTACCAAAGTATGAAGCTCTAGGGCCAATTTGTGACGCTCTAGTGCCAAACTCTGACGATCTAGTGCCAAAGCGTGATGTTCTAGTGCCAAAGTATGAAGGTCTAGTGCCAAATTGTGATGCTCCAGTACGAAACATGTGACGCTCTAGTGCCAAAGTGGGATGCTCTAGTACCAAAGTGTGACGCTCTAATGCCAACGTTTTGAGCTCTAGTGCCAAAGTGTGACGCTCTAGTGCCAAAGTGTGACGCTGTAGTGCCAAAGTGTGATGCTCTAGTATCAAAGTGTGGAGGTCTAGTGCCAAACTGTGATTCTCGAGTGCCAAAGTGTGACGCTCTAGTGCCAAAGTGTGACGCTCTAGTGCCAATGTGTGACGCTATAGTGCCAAAGTGTGAATCTCTGGTGCCAAAGTGTGATGCTCTAGTGCCAAAGTATGATGCTCCAGTACCAAAGTGCGACACTATATTGCCAAAGTGTGACTCTCTAGTACCAAAATGTGACTCTCTAGTGCCAAAATTCGAGACTCTAGTGCCAAAGTGTGACGCTCTAGTACCAAAAAGAGACACTATAGTGCCAAAGTGTGACGCTCTAGTTCCAAGGAGTGACGCTCTAGTGCCAAAGTGTGATGCTCTTGTGCCAAAGTGTGATGCTCTAGTGCCAATGTGTGATGCTCTAGTGCCAAAGTGTGACTCTCTAGTACAAAGTGTGACACTCTAGTGCCAAAGTGTGACGCTCTAGTTCCAAAGTGCGACACTCTATTGCAAGAGTGTGACGCTCTAGTGCCAAAGTGTGACGCTCTAGTGCCAAAGATCGAAACTCTAGTGCTAAAGTGTGAGGCTCTAGTGCCAAAGTGTGCCGCTCTAGTGCCAAAGTTCGAAACTCTAGTGCTAAAATATGACGCTCTACTTCCAAAGTGTGACGCTCTAGTACCAAAGTGTGAGGCTCTAGTGCCAAAGTGTGACGCTCAAGTACCAAAGTTTGGCACTAGAGCGGCACAATTTGGCACTAGAGCATCACATTTTGTCAATAGAGCATCACACTTTGGCACTAGAGCTTCAACTTTAACACTAGAGCGTCATTATTTGACACTAGAGTTTCACACTTTTGCACCAGAGCGCTACACTTTGGCACTAGAGCTTCACACTTTGGTACTAGAGCGTCACACTTTGGAACTAGAGCGTCACACTTTGGCACTACACCGTCACATTTTGGCGCTAGAGCATATCACGTTGGCACTATAGTTTCAAACTTTGGCACTAGAGCATCACACTTTGGCACTAGAGCGTCACACTTTGACAAAAGAGCTTCACACTTTGGCACTAGAACTTCAAACTCTGGCACTAGAGCGTCACACTCTGGCACTACAGCATCACACTTTGGCAGTAGAACCTCGCACTTGGGCACTAGAGCGTCACCCTTTGGCACAAGAGCCGCACACTTTGGGACTAGATCGTCACACTTTGGCACTAGAGCGTCACACTTCCACACTAGAGCATCACACTTTGGCAGTAGAACCTCGCACTTGGGCACTAGAGCGTCACCCTTTGGCACAAGAGCCGCACACTTTGGGACTAGATCGTCACACTTTGGCACTAGAGCGTCACACTTCCACACTAGAGCATCACACGTTGGCACAAGAGCGTCACACTGTGGCACTAGACCTTCACACTTTTGTACTAGAGCGTCACACTTTCACACTTGAGCGTCACACTTTGGCAGTCGAGCCTCAGAATTTGGCACTAGAGTTTTGAACTTTGGCACTAGAGCGTCACACTTTGGCACTAGAGCGTCACACTCTTGCAATAGAGTGTCGCACTTTGGAACTAGAGCGTCAGACTTTGGCACTAGAGCGTCACACTTTGGTACTAGAGAGTCACACTTTGGCACTAGAGCATCACACTTTGGCACTAGAGATTCACACTTTGGCACAAGAGCGTCATACTTTGGCACTAGAGTGTAATAATTTGGCACTAGAGCGTCACACTTTTGCACTAGAGCTTCAAACTTTGGAACTATAGCATCAGACGTTGGCACAATAGTGTCACACTTTTGAACTAGAGCGTCACACTTTGGCACTGGAGCATCACACTTTGGCACTATAGTTTCAAACTTTGGCACTAGAGCCTCACACTTCGGCACTAGAGCATCAAACTTTGAACTAGAGCGTCACACGTTTTGGCACGAGAGCGTCACACTTTGGCACTAGAGCGTCACACTTTGGCATTTGAGCGTCACAATTTGGCAATAGAGCGTCACACTTTGGCACTAGCGCTTCACACTTGGGTACTAGAGCTTCACACTTTGGCAATAGAGCGTCACATTTTGCCTCAGGAGAGTCACACTTTGGCAATAGAGCGTCACACTTTCATACTAGAGCATGACACATGGGCACTAGATTTCGAACTTTGGCACTAGAGCGTCACACTTTGGCACAATAGCGACACACTTTGGCACTAGAGCGTCACACTTTGGCACCAGAGCGTCACACTTCGGCAATAGAGCATCACACTTTGGCACTAGAGCTCCACACCTTGGCACTATAGCATCACACTTTGGCACCACAGCGTCACACTTTGGCACTAGAGCGTCACACTTTGGCACCAGAGCGTCACACTTCGGCAATAGAGCATCACACTTTGGCACTAGAGCTCCACACCTTGGCACTATAGCATCACACTTTGGCACCACAGCGTCACACTTTGGCACTGGAGCGTCACACTTTGGAACTAGAGCTCCAAACGTTGTCACTCGAGCGTCACAGTTTGGCACTAGAGCTTCACACTCTGGCACTCGAGCGTCACACTTTTGCATTAGACCATCAATCTTTGGCACTAGAGCGTCACACTTTGGAACTAGAGCTCCAAACGTTGTCACTCGAGCGTCACAGTTTGGCACTAGAGCTTCACACTCTGGCACTCGAGCGTCACACTTTTGCATTAGACCATCAATCTTTGGCACTAGAGCATCACACTTTGGCTCTGGAGCTTCACACCTTGGCACTACAACGTCACACTTTGGCACTAGAGTTCCACACTTTGGCACTAGAGCATCACACTTTGGCTCTGGAGCTTCACACCTTGGCACTACAACGTCACACTTTGGCACTAGAGTTCCACACTTTGGCACTAGAGCATCACACTTTGACACTAAAGCGTCACACTTTTGCACTAGAGCGTCACAATTTGGCACTAGAGCTTCACACATTGGCACTAGAGCGTCACTCCTTGGAAGTAGAGCATCACACTTTAGCACTAGAGTGTCACACTTTGGCACTAGAGCGTCACAATTTGGCACTAGAGCTTCACACATTGGCACTAGAGCGTCACTCCTTGGAAGTAGAGCATCACACTTTAGCACTAGAGTGTCACACTTTGGCACTAGGGCGTCACACTTTGGCACTAGAGTTTCAAACTTTGGCACTAGACCGTCAGTGTGCCACTAGAGCGTCACACTTTGGCACTAGAGCGTCACACTTTGGCACAAGGGCGTCACACTTTGGCACTAGAGCATCACACTTTGGCACTAGAGATTCAGATTTTGGCACAAGAGCGTCACACTTTGGCACTAGAGTGTCACATTTTGGCACTATAGCGTCTCACACTTTGGCACTAGAGCTTCAAACTCTGGCACTAGAGCGTCAGAATTTGGCACTACAGCTTCAAACTTTGGCACTAGAGCGTCACACTTTGGCACTAGAGCTCCAAATATTGGAATTGGAGCATCACAATTTGGCACTAGAGTGTCACACTTTGGCACTAGAGCGTCACACATTGGCACTAGAGCCTCCCACGTTGGCACTAGAGCATCACACTTTGGCACTCGAGCTTCACACGTTTGCACTAGAGAGTCAAACTGTGGCACTAGAGCGTCACACTTTAGCACTAGAGCGTCACACTTTGGTACTAGAACGTCTCACTTTGGCTCTAGCGCTTCACACTTTGGCACTAGAGCGTCACACTGTGGCACTAGACCTTCAAACTTTGGCACTAGAGCGTCACACTTGGGCACTAGAGCTTCACACTTTGGCACTAGAGCATCACACTTTGGCACAGGAGAGTCACACTTTGGCAAGAGAGCGTCACACTTTCGTACTAAAGCGTCACACTTGGGCACTATAGTTTCAAATTTTTGCAATAGAGCGTCACACTTTGGCACTAGAGCATCACTCTTTGCACTAGAGCGTCACACTTTGGCACTAGAGCGTCACACTTTGGCACTATAGCATCACACATTGGCAGTAGAGCTCTACGCTTTGGCACTATAGCGCCACACTTTGGCACTACAGCATCACACTTTGGCACTAGAGCGTCACGCTCTGGAACTACAGCTCCAAATGTTGGCACTAGATGATCACACTTTGGCACTAGACTTCACACTTTGGCACTCGAGCGTCACACGTTGGCACTAGGACATCACACTTTGGCACTAGAGCATCATACTTTGGCACTAGAGCTTCACAACTTGGTACTAGAGCGTCACACTTTGGCACTATAGTTCCACACTTTGGCATTAGAGAGTCACACTTTGACACTAGAACGTCACTCTTTGGCACTAGAGTGTCACACTTTGGCACTATAGCTTCACACTTTGGCACTAGAGCGTCACTCCTTGGAACTAGGGCGTCACACTTTGGCACTAGAGTGTCAAACTTTGGCACTAGAGTGTCACACTTTGGTACTCGAGTTTCGAACTTGGGCACTAGAGCATCACGTTTTGGCACTAGAGCATCTCACTTTGGCAATAGAGTGTCGCACTTTGGAACTAGAGCGTCACACTTTGGCACTAGAGCGTCACACGCTGGTACTAGAGTGTCACACTTTGGCACTAGAGCATCACACTTTGGCAAGAGAGAAACACACTTTTGCACTAGAGCGTCACACTTTACGACAAGAGCGTCACACTTTGGCACTAGAGTGTCACACTTTGGCACTAGAGCTTCAAACTCTGGTAATAGAGCGTCAGACTTTGGCACTACAGCGTCACACTTTGGCACTAGAGTGTCACACTTTGGCACTAGAGCATCACACTTTGGCACTAGAGCTCTACCATTTGGCACTACAACGTCACACTTTGGCACTACAGCGTCACACTTTGGAACTAGAGTATCACGCCTTGGCACTAGAGCTCCAAACGTTGGCATTAGAGCGTCGCAATTTGGCACTAGAGCTTCACACTTTGGCACTAGATCGTCACACGTTTGGCACTAGAGCATCACACGTTGGCACTAGACCTTCATACTTTGGTACTAGAAAGTCACACTTTGGCACTAGATCGTCACACTTTGGCACTAGAGCATCACACATTGGCACTAGAGCTTCATACGTTGGTACTAGAGCGTCACACTATGGTACTAGAGCGTCCCAGTTTGGAACTAGAGCGTCACAGGTTGGCACTAGAGCGTCACACTTTGGCACTAGAGCGTCACATTTTGGCACTTGAGCGTCACACTTTGGCACTAGAGATTCAAACTTTGGCACTACACCGTCATACGCTGGCACTAGAGCTTCACACTTTGGCACCAGAGCGTTACACTCTGGCACTAGAGCTTCACACTTTGGCACTAGAGCGTCACACTTTGGAACTAAAGCGTCACATTTTGGCACTACACCGTCACACATTGGCACAATAGCATCACACGTTGGCACTAGAGTTTCGAACTTCGACACTAGAGCGTCACACTTTAGCACTGGAGCATCACACTTTGACACAAGAGCTTCACACTTTGGTACTAGAGTTTCACACTCTGGCACTACAGCATCACACTTTGGCACTAGAGCATCACACTTTGGCACAAGAGCGTCACACTTGGGCACTAGAGCGTCACCCTTTGGCACAAGAGCGTCACACTTTGGGACTAGAGCGTCAAACTTTGGAACTAGAGCATCACACTTTGGCATTAGAGTGTCACCCTTTGGTACTAGAGCGTCACACTTTGACACGAGAGCGTCACACTTTGGCACTGGCGCTTCACACTTTGGCACTAGAGCGTCACACTGTGGCACTAGAGCGTCACACTCTTGCAATAGAGTGTCACACTTTTGAACTACAGCGTCACACTTTGGCACTATAGCATCACACTTTGGTACTAGAGCGTCACACTTTGGCACTAGAGCGTCACACTTTGGCACTAAAGATTCACACTTTGGCACAAGAGAGTCATACTTTGGCACCAGAGTGTAATAATTTGGTAGAAGAGCCTCACACTTTGGCACTAGAGCTTCAAACTTTGGCAATATAGCGTCAGACTTTAGCACTACAGCGTCACACTTTGGAACTAGAGCGTCACATTTTGGCACTAGAGCATCACACTTTGGCACTAGAGTTACAAACTTTGGCACAAAAGCCTCACACTTCGGCACTAGAGCGTCACAATTTGGCACTAGAGCGTCACACTTTGGGACTAGAGCGTCACACTTTGGCACTCGAGCGTCACACTTTGGCATTTGAGCATCACAATTTGGCACTAGAGTGTCACACTTTGGCACTAGCGCTTCACAATTGGGTACTAGAGCTTCACACTTTGGCACTAGATCGTCACACTCTGGCACATGAGAGTCACACTTTGCCAATAGAGCGTCACACTTTCATACTAGAGCATCACACTTGGGCACTAGATTTCGAACTTTGGCACTAGAGCGTCACACTTTGGTACTAGGGCGTCACACTTTGGCACTAGAGGATCACACTTTGGCACTAGAGCGTCACACTTTGGCACTAGAGCGTCACACTTTGGTACTAGAGCATCACAGTTTGGCACTAGAGCTCCACACTTTGGCACTATAGCGTCACACTTTGGCACTACAGCGTCACACTATGGCACTAGAGCATCACACTTTGGAACTAGAGCTCCAAACGTTGGCACTAGATGTCACACTTTGGCACCAGAGCTTCACACTTCAGAAATCGAGTGTCACACTTTTGCATTAGACCATCACACTTTGGCACTATAGCATCACACTTTGGCACTGGAGCTTCACACCTTGGCACTAGAGCATCACACTTTGGCACTAAAGTTCCACACTTTGACACTAGAGCGTCACACTTTTGCACTAGACCATCACACTTTGGCACTCGAGCGTCACACTTTTGCACTAGACCATCACACTTTGGCACTCGAGCGTCACACTTTTGCACTAGACCATCACACTTTGGCACTCGAGCGTCACACTTTTGCACTAGACCATCACACTTTGGCACTCGAGCGTCACACTTTTGCACTAGACCATCACACTTTGGCACTCGAGCGTCACACTTTTGCACTAGACCATCACACTTTGGCACTCGAGCGTCACACTTTTGCACTAGACCATCACACTTTGGCACTCGAGCGTCACACTTTTGCACTAGACCATCACACTTTGGCACTCGAGCGTCACACTTTTGCACTAGACCATCACACTTTGGCACTCGAGCGTCACACTTTTGCACTAGACCATCACACTTTGGCACTCGAGCGTCACACTTTTGCACTAGACCATCACACTTTGGCACTCGAGCGTCACACTTTTGCACTAGACCATCACACTTTGGCACTCGAGCGTCACACTTTTGCACTAGACCATCACACTTTGGCACTCGAGCGTCACACTTTTGCACTAGACCATCACACTTTGGCACTCGAGCGTCACACTTTTGCACTAGACCATCACACTTTGGCACTCGAGCGTCACACTTTTGCACTAGACCATCACACTTTGGCACTCGAGCGTCACACTTTTGCACTAGACCATCACACTTTGGCACTCGAGCGTCACACTTTTGCACTAGACCATCACACTTTGGCACTCGAGCGTCACACTTTTGCACTAGACCATCACACTTTGGCACTCGAGCGTCACACTTTTGCACTAGACCATCACACTTTGGCACTCGAGCGTCACACTTTTGCACTAGACCATCACACTTTGGCACTCGAGCGTCACACTTTTGCACTAGACCATCACACTTTGGCACTCGAGCGTCACACTTTTGCACTAGACCATCACACTTTGGCACTCGAGCGTCACACTTTTGCACTAGACCATCACACTTTGGCACTCGAGCGTCACACTTTTGCACTAGACCATCACACTTTGGCACTCGAGCGTCACACTTTTGCACTAGACCATCACACTTTGGCACTCGAGCGTCACACTTTTGCACTAGACCATCACACTTTGGCACTCGAGCGTCACACTTTTGCACTAGACCATCACACTTTGGCACTCGAGCGTCACACTTTTGCACTAGACCATCACACTTTGGCACTCGAGCGTCACACTTTTGCACTAGACCATCACACTTTGGCACTCGAGCGTCACACTTTTGCACTAGACCATCACACTTTGGCACTCGAGCGTCACACTTTTGCACTAGACCATCACACTTTGGCACTGGAGCTTCACACCTTGGCACTACAACGTCACACTTTGGCACTTGAGCGTCACACACTGTGGCACTAGAGCTTCACGTTTGGCACAGGATAGTTACACATTGGCAATAGAGCGTCACACTTTGGTACTATGGCATCCCACTTTGGCACTAGAGCTCCGCACTGTGGCACTATAACATCACACTTTGGCACTACAGCGTCAAACTTTGGCACTAGAGCATCACACTCTGAAACTGGAGCTCAAAATGTTGGCACTGGAGCGTCACACTTTGGCACTAGAGTTTCACACTTTGGCACTCGAGCGTCACACGTTGGCACTAGAGCATCACACTTTGGCATTAGAGCATCACACTTTGGCACTAGAGCTTCACACCTTAGCACTAGAGCGTCACACTTGGCACTATAGTTCCACACTTTGGCATTGGAGCGTCACACTTTGACACTAGAGCGTCACACTTTGGCACTAGAGCGTCACATTTTGGCACTAGAGCTTCACACTTTGGCACATGAGCGTCACTCCTGGGAACTAGAGCGTCACACTTTGGCACTAGAGTGTCACACTTTGGCACTAGAGTGTCACACTTTGGCACTAGAGTTTCGAACTTGGGCACTAGAGCATCCCTTTTTGGCACTAGAGCATCTCACTTTGGCAATAGAGTGTTGCACTTTGGTACTAGAGCGTCACACTTTAGGAGTAGAGTGTCACACTTTGGCACTAGAGCGTCACACTTTGGCACTAGAGCTTCAAACTCCGGCAATAGAGCGTCAGACGTTGACACTACAGCGTCACACTTTGGCACTAGAGCGTCACACTTTGGCACTAGAGCGTCACACTTTGGCACTAGAGCTTCAAACTCCGGCAATAGAGCGTCAGACGTTGACACTACAGCGTCACACTTTGGCACTAGAGCGTCACACTTTCGCACTAGAGCATCACACTTTGGCACTATAGCTCTACACTTTGGCACTGGAGCGTCACACTTTGGCACTACAGAGTCACACTTTGGCACTAGAGCATCACACTTTGGCACTAGAGCTCTAAACGTTGGCATTAGAGTGTCACAATTTGGCACTAGAGCGTCGCAATTTTGCACTAGAGCGTCACACGTTTGGCACTAGAGCATCACACTTTGGCACTAGA